>CM051663.1:170192232-170493349 GCA_028020825.1 Podargus strigoides | reverse complement strand
CCCCCCATTAATTAATTGTGTCCATGGCTCAATAAAGCTGTTTACATCCCCCCCAGACCGGTTGGTTTTGGTGTCTGGTGGTGGAATTGGTCTGGTTTCATCCCAGAAATGGGGTGTCCCCATGCCTGGGTGTCCCCCGATGTCCCCACAGCCCAGGTGTCCCCTGTGAGAAGCAAAGCTCCGGCCAAAGCAGTGAGCCCAGGGCGGTCCCAGTGACGCAGCTCCGCTCATTCGTGGGTCAGTGGTGGCGCGGCCTCAACCCCAGAGCGCAGCCGGCCCAGAGGATTTCCTCCCGCCGCGGGCCGTGCTCTCCTGGTCCCCATAGCTGCGCGCTCCGGGCTCACAGCCTGTCCCACCCGTTTCCTTACACTCAGTTTCCACACGAGGTTGTTCCGGCCCAGAACAGGGCTCTCTCTTCCCAGCGGCTGTTCGTGCAGAGCTGTGAGCTCTGCGCTCCCAGGGGTGCCCCATCTCCTGCTCGGTGTCAGACCCATCACTCTCAGAACAAGTTGTTCTGCACTGACCCCTACAGCACCTCATGGCACCCTATGGCACCCCTGTAGCACCCTGTGAGACCCCCATGGCACCCCTATAGCCCCCTTAGGACCCCCATGGCAGGGGCTACCAGAGAAGCCACAACCTGGGGACAGTCACCCTGGTGTCAGGGCCGGAGTACAGAGTGACCCACAGCCATGGACATCAGAGCCACCCACTCCCTGGGCAGTGACGGGGGGGAGCAGGGACCCCCACCCTAGGGACAGGGATTCATGGGATGGGCACCCCAAAGGATGAGGACCCCCAGGGACTGGCACCCAAAGGGACAGCGACCCCAAGGGATGGGCACCCATGGGGATGGGGACCTCCAGGGATGGGCACCCATGGGCACAGTCCCCCCCAGCGGTGCCCCCCACCCTCTCCAGCAGAGCCGCAGGCAATTGCAGAAGAAGTGGAGTCACTGAAGGCAAGGGTGAAAGTGGAGCTCAGCAGGCTCCACGAGAAGGAGGCCGAGCTGCAGGCAGAAACCGCAGAAATGGCAGAGGCGCTCAGCAAGGTCCATGAGGAGAACGCCAAGCTGCGGGCAGAGCTGGGCACGCTGCAGGCTGGGCAGGCAGCAGAGGCCACGGGGCTGCGGGAGGAGGTGGCCCAACTGCAGGCACAGAAGGCAGAGGTGACAGCAGAGACCACAGAATCCCAGAGTGCTTTGGGTGTGCAGGGACCTCACAGCTCATCCCATCCCACCCCCTGCCATGGCAGGGACACCTCCCACCAGCCCAGGTTGCTCCAAGCCCCATCCAACCTGGCCTGGAACACTGCCAGGGAGGGGGTAGCCACAGCTTCTCTGGGCACCCAGGGCCAGTGTCTCACCACCTTCCGGGTAAAGAACTTCTTCCTTATATCCAGTCTAAACCCACCCTCTCGCAGCTTCCACCCTCACCATCACCCCTCATCCTATCATTACAGTCCCTTGTAAATAACCCTCCCCAGCTTTCCTGTACTGGACCTGGGGTCCTGTGTCCAGCTCTGGAGCCCCCAGCACGAGAGATCTGGAGCTGGTGGAGCGAGTCCAGAGGAGGGTACCAAGATGGGCAGAGGGCTGGAGCAGCTCTGCTGTGGGGACAGGCTGGGGGAGTTGGGGGTGTTGAGCCTGGAGAAGAGAAGGCTCTGGGGAGACCTTAGAGCACCTTCCAGTGCCTGGGAGAAGCTCAGATTAAAGCACGGGGTGACCCAGACTGGGTGTAAATACCCTGATTTTATCTCAAATATCCCCACACAGCGGCCATGAGTTGTTTGGAAATGGTTAAAAAGGGACAATCTGACCTCAAATGCCATCCCCTGCTGCCACGCCGGGTGGCAGGGAGGTGACAATTGGGGAAAGAAGCTGCTTAGTGGGATCAAAACCCCATAAATTAACAATGACTAATAATTATTCATTAATAATTCACATCACTAACAGCTCCTGCTGACCAACAGCTGCTCCATCAATAAGAAAGGCTCTCTAGAATTTCCTCAAAACTCACAATTTTGGGAAAAATAAGGTTTTGAGCTCACTTATTGCAACCCCCTGCCCTTCCCAAACTGGTTTAACAAACCAAAAACCAGTATGGGATGGGATGTGGGGAACAGTTCCCTGTTCTCTGGAGGGAAAGGGTCGTGGTGAACCACAGGGAAGTGGGAATTAGTGGTGGGGAGTGGGGAGGGATCCCCTCAAAATTGGGGGTGGGGGAAGGTTTTGGGGATCCTCAGGGAGACTGAGGGAGGAATGTGGGATTCTGAGCAGGTTTGGGTGTATAATGGTGGATTTTGGGGGATATTAAAGGCTTTGTGGAGATATTCAGGGGGGTGGGGGGGATATTCAGGGATTTTGGGGGGATATTTGTGGTGTTTGGGGGGACATTCAGGGGGTGTGAGGGGACATTCCTGCCAGACAGAGCGAGGAACCCCTTTGGAAGGCCATTTCCCCAGGCAGGCTCGTGGAAAAGACCCCACAGCCAACGTAACTCTCTCAAAGCTGGGAATTTATTTTGGCTTTTGGGGGGCTGAAGCCCAACCCCAACGGCCTCCGGCTGCCAGGTACACCCTGTCCTTACCCAGCGGCGAGGACAAAAGGTGAAGGGTGACAATGGTGTGGACAAGAGAACAATGTGGAGCGCGGGGGGGAGATCAGTAACGTGTCCGTCCTGATGAGCAATCACCAACGTTCCCGCTGTGTAATTAACGGCAGTAATTAAGGACGCCTGCCCAGGCCGGGGTTCCTCACCTGGGTCCCATGGCAACCAGGCCCAGGGCTCCTGAGGCGATGCCCGGCCCGCCCGGTGCCACCTTACCGCTCCCCCGCCACGGCTCAGCACAGCGGCGGCAACCGCTGCCCCCTCCCGAGGGCCGGCCCCGCCACCCCCCAGGCCCAGGGGCCGCTCCCGCCCCACCGGGCCGGGCCCATCCCTCACCGTTCCCTGGAGCCGCGCCGCCGCCGCCTGCTCTCCTCAGCCACTCCGCCGACCGGAAGTCGCTGCTGAGCCACGCCGCACGGCCCCCCGCGCTCTCTCCCTGCCGGCCAATCAGAGCGCAGCTCCTCCTGTCCTGCCCCCACGCTACGCGATCTGATTCGTCAGCTCTACCGCCCGTCCGCCCCTACGCCCGCCCCCTTCTCCCGCACAGCCCCGCCTTTCTCCCCCGCTGCAGACGCCAGCGCTGATTAGCTGGAACGCCACGCGTCCTCAGGCGCGCGTCGACTCGCGGCCCCGCCCACCTGCCGTGCGCGGTCCCGTCCGCCCCACCCCTTACCCCCCCATCCCCACTGCGCACGCGCGGGCGCCCCTTGGAAAGGGCGGGAAAGGGGAGGCGATGGTGGACGGGGAGGTGCCATTTTGAAGGGGGTTGGTGGGGCCACACAGCCCTTCCTCGGTCTCCCTCAGCCCTCCCGGCAGCCAGAGCCGCGCTGGTGGGGCGCTGTGGGACCTGCCCCTTCCTCAGCAGTGGGGACACTGTGCTTTGAGAGGGGCATCGCCTCCTGAATCACCTTGGAGTGATGAGAGACCCCCTCAGGCTGCCCCCTGCCTGCTGCACCGGGCCTTTGCTTGCAAGAGGCCTCAAAGATCATCAAGTCCCAGTGTTCCCCCAGCGCTGCCCAGTCCCCACTGCCCCATGTCCCTCAGCACCTCAGCTACGTGTTTTTTAAATCCCTCCAGGGATGGGGACTGCCCCCTGCCCTGGGCAGCCTGAGCCGGTGCTGGGGACTGTGGGTCCAGAGCTCAGCCCTGCTTCCCCCGCACGGCCTCTCCGGGGCCTGCTCCAGGAGGGAAGGACATGAGTGGGGGCCAGGGCAGCTCCTGGGGGGCCCGCGCTCCCCAGATCCCCTGGGCTGGCCGGAGTGTCTGGGCAGTGGGGCAGTGCTGCCCAGGCCCGGGTTGGTGACGCAGGGAGACACAAGGAGAGGACTCTGGGTGAAAACATTCATCTTCTGGCTTCAGTCATCCCAGTGGCCTCCGGCCCCACAGTGGCCCCACGCCCCCCCTAGTCATCAGGCACATCCACGATGAGGGGAGCCAGGTACTCCGAGTGCCGGATCCTGAACGTTGCCCCCCGCTGACGGCTCTGGTGGGTGGGAGAGACAGTGCCATGAGGGCTGGGGGTCCCGTGGCTCCTGGCCCCCCCGCCCCGTGCTGGCGGGACCCCGGTGTCCCCTCACCTGCTGGGGGTAGTAGGCATTAGGGCTGGGTTTGATGGTGGTGTCCCTGAGGATGGCGTTGCGTGCCGGGATGCTGTACTGCGGCGCCCGCTGCTTGTACACGTTGGTGCTCACGGGGTTGTAGTTGCCGGGCCCCGGTGTCTGCGGGCAGAGGGTGCAGTGACACATCCCCCCACTGCTCCCCAGCATCTTGGGACCCCAGACCCCTGAGCACCCCGACACCCTGGGACCTCAGCACCCCAGCCCCCCAGTCCCATAGCACCCCAGTCCCCTGGCCCCCCAACACACTGGGACCCCAGACCCCTGGCCCCCCAGAATCCTGACACCCTGGGACCCCAGCCCCCCCGCAGCCTCCAGCACCCTGGCACCCTGGCCTGCCAGCCCATGAGCCCCCTAGCCCCATAACACCCTGGCCCTCCTGCCCTCTGGGACCCCCACCACCCCCTGGTGTCCCCCCCTACCTTGCACAGGTCCTGATTGAAGGTGCCCACGTTGCTGCGTCCCGACATGGAGTAGTTGGGGGCTGAGCTCTTGGTGATGACGCGGGGCCCCAGCATGGGGGGCAGCTTGTAGGCAGCGGGGCCTGGGGAAGTGGGGGCTCAGTGGGCCCCTGCCAGGAGGCTGGGGTGGCAGGGGGTTCACCACCATGGGGATGTGGGGAGGGAGGGGTCTGCCCAGGGACGATGAGGGTGCAGAGCAGGGATAGTGGGGGGGCACAGCCTAGGGTTGAGGGTGGCCCAGCCCAGGGATGGTGGGGGCTCAGACCGAGGATAATGGGGGGAACCAGCCCAGTGTGAGAAACAAAGTTTTATGCCGAAATAGTTTGCTCAGGCGAGGATCACGGTGAAGCAGCTCCATTTATTCGTGAGTGCAATCGCGGGCGCGCCACCCCATGGCCGAAGTAGAAACGCGCAGCGTTACAAAGAAAAGGAAGCATTTTTATAGTATTTTATCCCGACGCGGGTTATCCTCTCCTGTTTCTCCATTGGTTGGATACTCCAGGCTCACAACCTATCCGATGCATTCTATTACAATCAGTTTCCATAAGAGGTTTTTCCGGTTTCCATACTAGGTTTTTCTTTTCCCAGCCGGCTGTTTATGCATAGTTGTGGAATGATGGCAATATTTTCTCAGGTGCACCCTATCTCCTGATCCCTGTAAGACACAACATTCTAAGAAAAAGTTGTTATGCGTAGCTCTTGTCCTTCTGCATTATCTGGTACCAGGATGTACTGAACAAGACGGTCTTTATCCTGGGCTCCTTTCTAGTTTGGTATTTTTGTACAAGGCTATGTTGTTTTTCTTGGTTCTACAAAAATATGACTCTCACAACACTGCAAAAACACAAGTTGTTTCTCACACCAGGGATGTCAGGGGGGGGTCGCAGCCCGGGGATGGTGGGGGTTCAGACCAGGGATAAAGGGGGGTCTCAGCCCAGGGATGGGGGGGTTCCAGCCGGGCCCAGGGGGGACGATGGGGGGCGAGCCTGGCCCCCGTCTCTCCTACCCGGTGTCTGTTGGCTCGCGCAGTGCCTGGTGCGGGAGCGGAGGCTGCAGGCGGGTGCGGAGGGGAAGGTCGCCCTCTCAGCCTTCTCCGGGGAGTAGTGGCCTGGGGGGAGTGGGGGGCTCAGCTATGAGCATGGCCGGGGGGTCCCCAGCCCTGCCACCCCCCCAGGGGCTCCTGGCCCCCTCCTCACCTGGCCCGGGCGTGCAGAAAGGTTTCATGTCACGGGGGCGGCCGCAGATGGAGAAGGCGGGGGTCCCAGCCTTGCCCTTGGCCGTGGTGCCAGGGGGCAGCAGGTACCTCGGCCCCAGGGAGCGCTGCTTCTCCTGCACATCTCTGCGCAGCCCAAAGCTGTATGCGGGGGCACGGTTGCGGGAGGGGTCGTGCAGATGGTAGCCTGTGTGGGCAGGGGGCTTGGTGGGCTGCGGGACCCCTGGACCCCCGTCCCCAGCACCCCACCAGTGCCATGGCCCCCCCCGGCCCCCGTGGCCCCCACTCACCAACGTTGCTGGGGAGCCCGTACTTGGGCCCGGGGCTCTTGTAGAGAGCGGCGATGGGGCCGCGGGGGCGGTGGGGCCTCCAGCTGCCCACCCAGCCGTTGTCCGGCATGGCGGGTCCTGCGGGGACTGAGTGTTGAACCCCTCCAGCCCTGACCCCCATGCCAGCCCTGCCACCCACCCCTGCCAGCTGTGGGGTCCCCTCGAAGGGTCTGCAGCCCCGACACCAGCTGCCATCCTTGAGCACCAGTGTCACAATGGCTGGGGGGCTGCAGGACTCTGTACCCCATCCCGGGGATGACAGTCCTGACATCTTGGGGGAATGCCCCAGCACCCCAGGTCTGAACCCTGTGGGGGGCCCATGCATCCCATGAGTGAACCCCAACATCCCCTTGGTGAACACCCTGGCACCCTAGGAGACGTTCTCCAGCTTCACCTGGAGGAACTGGGGGCACGGCTGGTGCTTGCACCCCTTTTCTTCTGGCTGAGGACCTCGAGAAGGGCGATGAGGTGCAGGCCGTCGCTCGGGTCACGCTGGAGGTCCTCGATCCATTTTGCACACACTTGAGGTGCTCGTTGCACCAACGTGTGAATGTGTTCTGCTGGATCTCCTTCCAAGGAGCGTCCTCAGCCAGGTCCTTCTCGGTGGCCGGGAGCTCCTCAGCTTCCTCCCCACCCCCCGGCTGTGCTTCCACAGTGGTGTTCATGGTGGTGAGGGGGGTGCTGTGGGGTTGGGGGTGATGTAGATGAGGTTGAGGGTTGGTGTGGTGGGTGAGGGTCATCAAGTCCAACCTTTATCCCATCTTATTGCTAACCACTAGACCACTAGACCATGGCCTCAAGTGTCATGGCCTGATAGATGCTGCTGAGAGATGATGGGGAGCGGCTTGGTACGTTCCTCCGCCAGCTCCCTCAGCACTCGCGGGTGGATCTCATCCGGCCCCGCAGACTTATGGGTGTCCAACTGACTCAGCAGGTCCTTCACCACTATTTCCTGGATTACAAGGGGTTTATTCTGATCTCCATCCCAATCTTCCAGCTCAGGGGACTGGATACCATGAGGAGAACTGGTCTGACTGCTAAAGCCTGAGGCAAAGAAGGCATTATTGTTAAGGGAAGTCCCATGGGACAGGGTGCTAGAGGGTAAAGGGGCTCAAGATAGTTGGTCAACATTCAAGGACCACTTCTTGCAAGCTCAGGATCAGAGCGTCCCAATGGGTATGAAATCAAGTAAGGGAGCTAGGAGATCAGCATGGTTAAACAAGGAACTGCTGGGCAAACTTAGGTGGAAAAAAAGAATTTATGGATCATGGAAAGAGGGGCTAGTCACTTGGGAGGAATATAGGACAGTTGTCAGAGGATGTAGAGAGGCAATTAGGAAAGCTAAGGCCTCCTTAGAACTTAACCTTGCAAGCCAGGTCAAGGACAATAGAAAGGGCTTTTTCAAATACACAGCTAATAAAACAAACACTAGAGGCAATATAGGCCCACTGATGAATGAGGGGGGTGCCCTAGAGACAGAGGATATAAAGAAGGCAGAGGTGCTGAATGCCTTCTTTGCCTCTGTCTTTACTCCTGCAGGCTTTTCCCAGGAGCCCCTGATCCCTGTAGCCCCAGAAGAAGTCAGGATGAAGGAGGAGTTTGCCTTGGTAGATGAGGATTGGGTTAGGGATCAGTTGAGCAATCTGGATATCCATAAATCAATGGGACCAGATGGAATGCACCCAAGGGTGCTGAGGGAGCTGGCAGAGGTCATTGCTAGGCCACTTTTCCATCATCTTCGGTAAGTCATAGACAACAGGAGAGGTGCCTGAGGACTGGAGGATAGCAAATGTCACTCCAATCTATAAGAAGGGCAAGAAGGAGGACCCGGGTAACTATAGACTGGTCAGCCTCACCTCCATCCCTGGAAAGGTGATGGAACAGCTTGTTCTTGGCACTATCTCTAGGCACATCAAGGATGAGGGGGTCATTAAGAGCAGTCAACATGGTTTTACTAAGGGTAAGTCATGTTTGACCAACCTTATTGCCTTCTATGAGGAAATAACTAGGTGGATAGATGATGGTAGAGCGGTAGATGTGGTTTATCTTGATTTCAGTAAAGCATTTGACACTGTCTCCCACAGCATCCTCGTAGATAAGCTGATAAAGTATGGGTTTGGTGATCAGGTAGTGAGGTGGATTATGAACTGGCTGAAGGAAAGAAGCCAGAGAGTTGTGGTCAATGGGACGGAGTCTAGTTGGAGGCCTGTGACTAGTGGAGTCCCTCAGGGGTCGGTACTGGGACCGGTGTTGTTCAATATCTTCATCAACGACTTGGATGAGGGTACAGAATGTATCCTCAGCAAGTTTGCTGATGATACCAAACTAGGAGGAATGGCTGACACACCAGAGGGTTGTGCTGCCATTCAACGAGACCTTGATAGGCTGGAGAGTTGGGCGGGAAAAAACTTAATGAAATTCAACAAGGGCAAGTGTAGAGTTTTGCATGTGGGGAAGAACAACCCCATGTACCAGTACAGGTTGGGGGCTGACCTGCTGGAGAGCAGTGTAGGGGAAAGGGACCTGGGGGTCCTGGTGGACAGCAGGATGACCATGAGCCAGCAATGTGCCCTTGTGGCCAAGAAGGCCAATGGCATCCTGGGGTGCATTAGAAAGGGGGTGGTTAGTAGGTCGAGAGAGGTTCTCCTTCCCCTCTATTCTGCCTTGGTGAGGCCACATCTGGAGTATTGTGTCCAGTTCTGGGCCCCCCAGTTCAAGAAGGACAGGGAACTGCTGGAGAGAGTCCAGTGCAGAGCCACAAAGATGATGAAGGGAGTGGAACATCTCCCTTATGAGGAAAGGCGGAGGGAGCTGGGTCTCTTTAGCTTGGAGAAGAGGAGACTGAGGGGTGACCTCATTAATTTTTATAAATATGCCAAGGGTGAGTGTCATGAGGGTGGAGCCAGGCTCTTCTCAGTGACATCCAATGATAGGACAAGGGGCAATGGGTGCAAGCTGGAACATAGGAGGTTCCACATAAATGTGAGGAAGAATTTCTTCACAGTGAGGGTAACAGAACACTGGAACAGGCTGCCCAGAGAGGTTGTGGAGTCTCCTTCTCTGGAGACATTCAAACCCACCTGGACATGTTCCTGTGTGACCTGATCTGGGTATTCCTGCTCTGGCAGGGGGATTGGACTGGATGATCTTTTGAGGTCCCTTCCAATCCCTGACATTCTGTGATTCTGTGATTATGTAACTCAGCCTTTTCCTCATCCTTGGCAACAATGTTCACCCTCACATCCAATGAGGGGTGGAGATTCTCCCTGGTTCTTTTTTTGTTGTTAATCTATTTGTAAAAACACTTTTTATTATCTCTTGCAGCAGTGGCCAGGCTGAGCTCTAGCTGAGCTTTTGCCCCCGTAATGTTCTTCCTACACGACCTAACTCAATCCCTATACTCTTCCTGGCTAGCCTGCCCCTTCTTCCAGAGGTGGTGGTCTCTCCTCTTTCTCCTAAGCCCCAGCAGAAGCTCCCTGTTCACCCAGGCCGGTCGCTTTCCCCACCAGTTTGTGTTCCAAGGGGGGGGTCAGGGTGCTCCAGGGGCGTCTCAGCCGCTCTTGAGTTGGCTGAACAAGAAGATCATGGACGAGGCCGCGAGGAAGAAGAGGAAGGGCTTGTATCCACCGGTGCTCTCCTGGAGGGGGGACAGGGGACAGGGGTCAGGGCACCCCCCACCGCGGTGGCACCCCCAGCCCTGGGTGTCCCCCACCCCTCCCGCCCCGTACCTGGCTCGGTGCCAGCTGGCCAGTGCCCTCCTGCCCTGGCTGCTCCTGTTGGCCAGCAGCAGCACTGGGGGTGGTGACCTCCAGCTGGTGGCGGGCAGGGAACCTGGCCTGCAGCTTGGCCACCTCCTCCTGGAGCTCGATGAGCTCCGCAGCCATTGCCGTGTTTGCTGCCCTCATCTTGGCCACCTTCTCCTGCAGGCTGATGATCACCACTGCCATTTCTCTGTTTGCTGCGTGCAGCTCGGCCTCCTCCTTGTGCAGCCTGCTGAGCTCCGCTTCCAGCACTGCCTTCAGGACGTCCACATCATCTGACATGGCCCGCAGCTGAGCTGGAGAGGGCGGGGGGCACCGCTGGGGTGGGACTGTTCCCATGGGTCCTCCCCATCTCTGGGGGTGCCCATCCATGGGGGTGCCCGTTCCCATCCACAGAGGGCCCTGTCTATGGAGGTTCCTGACCCTGTGGGTGCCCATCCCTGGGGGTCCCTGTCCCTGGGGCTGTCAATCCCTGGGGATCCCCATCCTTTCGGGTGCCCATCCCAAAGCATGCCCATCCCTGGGGGTCCCCATCACTCAGGGTCCCTTTCCCTGGGGATCCCTATCTCTGTGGGGACCCTATCTCTGTGGGTCCCCATCCCCATGGGTGCCCATCCCTTGGGGTCCCTGTCCCTATGGGTGCCTGTGTGTGGGGGCAGCATTCACTCTGGAGCCTACTGAGGGCACCGAGGGGGGAGCTTGGTGAACCTTCAGCAGCTGCTCTGGCTCCGGTGCCACTTCCAGGGTCGCTTTAGAAAAGCCAGGGGTGGCTGGGAAGGGCATGGGGGGCACCATGGGTAGGTTGCGGTCACCCACCATGGTCTGGGTGGGGCTGGAGGCATTAGGGGCCATGGGAGTCTCACAGGGTGTCATGGGGGTCCCACATGGGTCGCGTTAGGGGTGGCTTCTGCTGAATCCCCCTTGGCCTTACGCACATCTCTCCAAAACTAAATGAAAAATAATTAGAAATAAGAATTAAAGATAACTTAAATAATAATTTAAAAAATAAATATTAATAAATAATTCAAATAAGATTGAAAATAATTTTAAATAATAGTTAAAAAATAATATTGAAAAGGTAATAATTAGAAGTTCAAACAATTAAAATAATGCTAGCAAATCATAATTAGAAATAATAAATAATCATTAGAAATAATTGTACGTAATCATTAACTATAATAATTAAAATGGTACGAAGAGCTGTGGAGCGGAGCCGGTCTGTGCCGGAGGCGGGTGGTGCGTGCCGGATCCTCCCACCAGCCCCGTGCAAACTCCGGCCCGGCCCCGCTGCCCCGCCAGCTTTTCCCCAGCAGACACCTCAGCAGAACAATGACATCACAAGCAGGGAGCCGGGCCAGCACCCCTGGGCGGGCAGAGAGCGGGGAGGGGACGGCCAGCACGCCCCACCGGGGACATCACCCGCAGCACTGACGCCTGGTTAAGCTTTTCCTTCTCAGAAAGCCCAATTTCCCCCAAAAAACACCTCCACAGGTTAATCACGGGCTGCAGCCTGAGGCTGAGACCTCCCGCTCTCGCTGCACCGATGAGTGAAGCCCATCCACGCGCTGAGAGGGGAAAACGGGCACCACCACCATCTTACCAGCCTCAAAACCCCTAAAAAGGGCTCAAATGGAAGAGTTAAGGGGGAACTGGAACCCTCAACATCTCCAGGAGGGCCCCAGCACCATGGGGACCAGTGGGGAGGTGCCAGGGGGGAGCGCGGCCCTCCAGAGACGCCCCAAAAAAAGCCTCACAGAGGCTGAGGCACAGGAGTTCGAAGCCTTTCTAAGCCCAAAGGTCCAACTGTTAGAGAAACCACCCTTAGGGCCTGTTCGGTAAGGTTTATAATATTGGTTGCAAATAGGATTAAGAGTAGCCCCGTTCCGGCAGTGAACCCACCACTTTTCTCTGCACCGTTTACACTGAAAGCATACAAAGGGATAACATATACAATTTAGGAGTTGTACAAAATAATGTGTCAAAATTAAAGCTGTTGCTACTTCTAGAGATACTCATCCGTTTTTCTCCGAAAAGTCACTTTCAAGGTATCCGGATCTCCAGTGGCTTCCAGTGAGAGCTTTTACTCTGCTTGCATGAGTCCACCCTCTCTCAGCAGTTCGGATTGCAGTATCCTCGTCCGGATTGCAGTATCTGTGGCGAGCAAGGCAAGAAAAGGTCCCTTCCAACGGGGAGTTAAAGATGATTCTTTTCAAGTTTTGATAAGCACCTTGTCTCCCGGTTTAATTTTATGTATCGTGATGTCCAGAGGTGGTCTTTGTATTATCAGTCCTTGTTTTATTAGCTCTTGCCGTCTTTTTATTAGTTCTACAATATATTCCTGCAAAAATTTTTCCTCTACTTTTGGATGGTCGATTGGTTTCTCTAAGTTATAAGGCATCCCATATAACATTTCAAAAGGAGAAATTCCAGTGTCTGCTCTGGGTTGCATCCTCACATTTAAGAGGGCTAATGGCAGACACTTCACCCAGCTCATTTTAGTTTCAATCATTAATTTGGTTAGGTGCCTTTTAATTTCACCTTTTTTTTTGTTTGTTTGTTTGTTTGTTTTTGGTTTTGTTTTTTTGTTTTGTTTTGTTTTGTTTTGTTTTGTTTTCCCCAGCTCTCCCTGAACTCTGTGGCTGCCACAGGGTATGATATTTCCATTTTGTTCCCAAGGGGTTTAGAGTTTCTCTAATAGTTTTAGAAATGAAACGAGGTCTCCGATCTGAATCAATTACTGCTATGTTTTCGTATCGTGGTATAATATTTTCTAATAGTGTTTTAACTACCGTTTTTGCAGTGGCTCCAACAGTTTTGAAAAATAGCCTATAGTTTTTTTGTTTGTGTTTTTTTTTTGTTTTGTTTTTGTTTTTGTTTTTGTTTTTGTTTTTGTTTTTGTTTTTGTTTTTTTTTCTCAACCCATTTTTGGGTTAGGACTCCAAATGCTTTTTTTTTTTTTTTTTTTTTTGTATTTACAAACAAATAGAAGGGTCTCCGGATATCAGGTAGGCTTAATACTGGAGCATTCACCAAATCGGTTTTTAAATTCTCTAAGCATTCGCCGTCCTCCTTGCTCCACTTTATTAATCCTTCCCCTACTAATTTTTGATATAGGAATTTTGGTTTATTACTATAACTCTCAATCCACTGTCGGCAGTTACCTAAGAGACCTAGTAACTGCCGTATTTGTCTCTTATTTTTAGGGGCTTGGAGGGATAAAATACCATTTACTCGCTCGGGGTCTAATTTCTTAGTCCCCTTGCTTAGCCAGTGTCCCAGATATTTTATTTCTTCTTCAGTAAACTGCAATTTAGATTTCGAAACCTTTAGCCCCTTTAAACTCAAAAAGTTTAGTAATTTAATACTTTCACTTCAACAGCTTCTTGGTCTTTTCCTGCTAATAATAGATCGTCTACATACTAAAGTCACTTTTGGGTTTAATTCAAAAGTCTCAAGTACTCGCTCTAGGGCCTGCCCAAATAGATTTGGTGATTCTGTGAACCCTTGTGAGAGCACAGCCCACCGGTGCTGCTGTTTCCGATGGGTCTCGGGGTTTTCCCACTCAAAAGCAAAATAGTCCCTACACTCTTCTTTTAGAGGGCATGATACGGTGGGGGGGGGGGGGGGGGGGGAAGCAAAAAGAGTTAATAGAAATAGTTTAATTAGAGAAATATGCAGCTCTTGCTTGGAAAGTATGTAAAGTATGTAATCTTGCCTCTCCCGCTTGAAGACCTTGCTTGCTAGACAAAACAGGTGCTACAGGCCGCTGATTAGAAGGAGGCCATTGGGAAAGGGGAGAAAGGCTCCTGCTCCTTCTGATAAGGGGGAAAGGTCGAGCATTCGAGCCTGGAGAAGAGCCAGAGGCCCACAGAGCATGCGCAGCCAACTGAGGAAGACATAGAGCCTTCCTCCTGAGACCCCCGAAGAAGACCACCAGGGAGCACTGCGCAGGCGTGACCAGGCGTGGAATATTATAATAAGTTGATACAATAATGTAATGTTTGTGATACACTCCTCATGAATATGTATTACTTGGTGCCATAAAAGAAGCACCCTTTGGCCCCCCAAGTGTGCAAGTTCGGAGGAGCGATCCCCCTTGCACCCGGCGCTGAATAAACATACCTACTTTATAACTTTACGAGAGTTATAGAGGCTTTTCCGTGCGTCAGGCAAGCCCAAAATGCATCTTTTAAATCTGTCACACTATACCATTGCAATTCTGGGGAGAGCTGACTTAACAGGGTAGAAGGGTTGGCTACTACTGGGAATCTAGCAATGGTTCTTTTATTTACTTCTCTTAAATCTTGTACCAATCGATAGGACCCGTCTGGTTTCTTTATGGGTAAGATAGGGGTATTATGTGGAGACATGCAAGGTTCTAGTAACCCTTGCTGCAGCAGTCAGTCAATCACCAGCTGCAGTCCCTGTCGACCGTCTTGTGATATGGGGTACTGCTTAACTCTAATGGGTACTTCTGGGTTTGTAATGGTAACTTCAAAAGGAGCAATGTCTAATTTCCCCACTGACTCTGGAGTATACCATACCTCAGGGTTAATTTTGACTTCATCCTCTGTTGTCAGAACACATAATTTTACCGCTATTTCCTTATCTTTTGCTTCTAAACTGATTCCCAATTCAATCATTAAATCCCTCCCCAACAGATTATATTCTGCTTCAGGCACTAGTAAAAAGGACCCCATCCCTAACCGGGACGGAGCTTCTATTTCTACTTCTTTGATTACCGGTACTTGGAAGGGTTCCCCCTTTGCTCCTATTACTCGTAGTTTCTCTGAGGAGGGTGTACATCCCCAGGGTACAACTTGGACAGTAGATCTTTCTGCCCCACAAGGAACTCTATCTCTTGGTGCTGGGGACCCAGCTTCAATTTTATCAAGGGCTCTGTTCCTTTTGAGGTCCCCAGCAAATAGAGCCCCTGACTCCCCTACTCTGCATTAAACACTTTCTCGTTTTGCAGGCGCCTTCTACAATTCCTCCTCAGATGTTCTTCTGACAATAAAAACACTCAACTTCTCTCAAGTCTCTCAGACCAACTGGTTTTCCCGGAGGTCCGTCTTTCGGCCATGAATTCCCAAAGCCCCCTGCCCGGGGTGGCCTCTCCTTAGGGGGTGCCACTTTCTGTCTTTTTCGGATTGCTGCCACAAGAATCCTTGTCTGCCTTTTCTGAGTTTCTTCTTTCCGTCTAACATACAGTTTCTGAGCTCCTCTTAATAGTTCATCCAACTCTCTCTTGCCAGTCCTCCAACCCCTCCAATCTCTTTCCAATATCTGTCCAAGACCTCGCCACAAACCGGGTCCCCAACAAGGCCTGCCCCACCCGAGCAGCCAGGTCCAGCCCCGAACAAAGCTGCAAAACCTCTCCGCAACCTTTCCAACCACCCAGTGGGGGCCTCATCCCTCCCCTGATCTTCACCAAACGCTCCACTAATATTTTGTCCCCTGGGAACAGACCCTCCGATCCCCTTGATAACCACCGTGCGCAGATCCGCCACACGGGCTCTACGCTCCCTGCCCCGGCCGTCCCAGGCAGGCCGCTGCAGTGCCCATCCTATATCCACGCTGGGACCCCGCCGGCGCCGCCGATCCCAGACTCCCACCCCCGCTCCTCGAATCACCTCCCCCACATTTCCGAAACCCGGGGGCACCGACACAAAACCCGTTCCGGGCCGGGGACCCCCCATTGCTATTTCCCTTAGAGGATATAGCCCCTCTCCTAATTGCTTCTGTTTTCTGGTTTGACTTCGTGTAACCCTGCGAGTCTCCTCTGGGGAACTGGCAGAGTCTGAGTCTGACTCGGGGTTTGGTGCTGTGGGGAGAGGGGGAGGTGAAGGAGGGGACGGGTTAGGAACGGGAGCGGGGGAGGTGTCAGGAGGTGGAGGTGTGGGAAGGTCTTTTTTTTTTTTTTTTCCGTAGGTTTCTTTTCACTTGATGCTAACAAGTGAGTTCTCGGGTCCGATCTTCACCACAACTGAGCATATTCATTTTCCTCTACACTAAAAGGTTCCTTGGAATTTACATAAATGTTTAAAGCCTGACATATCCAATCTTCGAATGATCCAAAAATCGGCCAAAACAAAGGATCTCTTCTTATTTCTTTACCTCCCCAAACTACCATACAGTAATGAACCATTTTGTCTCTGCTTTTTCCTCGCCTAGACAGACAATGATCCCAATGGGCAATCATTAACCCTAGGGGACTGTCTAGCGCTATCTCAGGTAACCCACCCTTGGGGCTCCCCATGGAGTCAGAAGGCTTGCTCTGCTTCTGCCCCATCTTCTGAAGTGCATTCTTTCACACACACACCCGCGCCCCTCGTTCGTGGCTCATGCCCTCGCGGGCAATGAGAACCGCACTACAAGAGGGTCCGCACTCACTTCGCCCCTCGGGGGAGCGTCTCGTTCATGCGCACTTCAGGAAACCCACCCCGACCGAACGGAATCACGCAACATACTTACCCACCCTGGGGTCTTCGTCTGGCTCTTTGTGCACAAAAATTACGGGGTGCTGCAGTTTTCTTTTGCCTGGTTACCGAATTTGGGGTTCGGAGATAAAGGTCTCGAAGAGGCTTTCGTCCACTTCAGGGCCGTCCAAAAATGGGACGGGGCGCCTCCCTGGAGTTTGGAATCCAAATCAAGTTAACCTTCATCCGAGTCACGGCACCAAAATTTGTTATAAATTAGGGCCAAAGATTTCTCCAATTATAAGGTAACTTTATTGAAGAAGGTAAACAGGCAAAACAGCGCTGGGCGGCCACGGGAGTCTCTGCTCCACTGATGGTGCACAGCCCGCTCCCCGCCAGTCCCCTCTTTATAGTCCTTGGTTCCCGGGCGCGGCTTTCACAACTTGTTATCTTCTACGGCTGCATGTGTTGTTGTTAGGCGGTCGTTTTCTGCCCTCTGAAGGTCGTAGGTGGTCGTGGGATGAAGGCCGTAGTCTTCCTCTGCGCTGTAGGTCATGTCCTGGTTTCTTGAGATGTGCGCCTTCATTGCGAAAAGACTCAACATATTTCCTTACCAGACAAACATTCCTAGCTTTAGCCGGATACTGTGGTTATAACTTAAGCAAACAGGTCTTGCAGGGCAAGCAGGTTTTGCAAGGCAAGCATGATCCAAGCAGGTTTTGCAAAAAGCGTGTCTAGGCCAGTTTCAGGGCTTATAATTTCCCACAGAGCTAAAAAGGCATCATGGTTCGGTTTGATCAACAAATTTATTATGCACACTTATTACAAACTCAGCCCTGCTTCCCCCGCACGGCCTCTCCGGGGCCTGCTCCAGGAGGGAAGGACATGAGTGGGGGCCAGGGCAGCTCCTGGGGGGCCCGCGCTCCCCAGATCCCCTGGGCTGGCCGGAGTGTCTGGGCAGTGGGGCAGTGCTGCCCAGCCCCGGGTTGGTGACGCAGGGAGACACAAGGAGAGGACTCCGGGTGAAAACATTCATAAGGGAAAAGCACTGGGATAACTGGGGGGAGAACCATGATGGGTTCTACCACACCTCCCACGAGCCCAGCTTGCTCCAAGCCCCTTCCGCCCTGACCTCGAACCCTTCCAGGGAGGGGGCAGCCACAGCTTCTTGGGGCAGCCTGGGTGGCTGCTGGCTCTGTTAACAACCACCTGACCTCCCCCAGGCCCAGCCTACCACCACTTCCCACGCTCTAATTCCTCCTCTTTATATTCCCCTTTAAATTTTCCTGGCTTTTTCTCCAATTCCCACAGCAAGATTGTAACTAAAATAGACGACAACAAAGACGGGTTTGTAACAGTGGAAGAACTCAAAAACTGGATTAAATTTGCCCAGAAACGTTGGATATATGAAGACGTAGAACGCCAGTGGAAAGGCCACGACCTCAATGAGGACGGCCTCATTTCATGGGAGGAATATAAAAACGCCACCTACGGTTACATCTTAGGTAGGTCTGAATTTTTAGGGGCTAAATTAATTAAAAAGTTTGCAACTTGCTGTTTTGTTTTTATAGAGTGATGGTAGATAAGATAGACACGGATAAGGATGGGTTTGTGACGGAGGGGGAGCTGAAAGCCTGGATTAAGAAGGCCCAGAAGAAATATGTGTATGAGAGTGTGGAATGGCAGTGGCAGGAGTTTGACATGAATCAAGATGGAGTTGTCACCTGGGATGAGTACAGGAACGTGACATATGGCACTTACCTGGGTAAGGGGATGAGGTGGCCCATCTGGTGGTGGTTTCTAATCGATAAAACCCAGCGGGAGCTCGTTCTTCATGCCTAAATTGGAATCAGTCTGCCCAAAGTCTATTTTTTTGGGATGGCGTTTGCCTTAAATTTAAAGAAATCAACCCCCAAATCTCCCTTCTGCTGGGGTTAATAGAGGGTGATGGGATGGAAAAAACAGCACCGGGTGTTGTCGCTCTGCTTTATCGATGCGTTTAATGGTGACAATCAAACACTGATGTGACAAAAAGCACCGGGAGGGGTCATTTCTCAGGGGGTCTGTTACCCTTTTAACTGTTAAATCTCAAAATTAAGCCCTGGAGAAAGTCACCAGCCAACCCGTGGCCATGTTTTTCTGGGTGTCCTCACCCTTTGATCCATGAAAATCCTGGGTTTAATCAGTTCCCAAAGCCCTCTGCCCACATTGTGGCTTCTCCACTTAATCTAGCAGTACCTTGAACCCCAAATTTGGTCGATTTTGCCCCATAAAAGAGGTTGGTGTCCCCCTTTGAGGCGAGGAGAAGCCTGGAGGGGGTTAAAACATGAAGTAAAAATCCCACTCCCTCTGCCAGCTGTTCCTCCTCTTGGCAGGCGGGTGTACGGCGTGATGAGCTATGGCTCGAAAGCATGAAATCCAGTTGAATTGGCTGAATATTTCCAAAGTCAGATGGAGCCTCCTGCCTCATCCATCCACCCTCAGGCTGTGCCCAGCTCCCAGAAAATGGAAATTTAATGGAACTGGGGAAAATATTGACGCCCCCCGCAAGACCCTGTTGGGTGTCGTTGAGCTTCCTTTTTCCCTTACTAATGTAATCCTTGAGATCAGCCCTCCAGATCCACGTGAAATGGGGGAGAAATGCTCCTCGGAAGGGGTTTATCATGGGGTTTGGAGTCCTTGAGGTGGGAGTTATGGTCTGGAAGTGGAGGATATTCCCAAAATACCCCCTTAATGAGCAGAACCCCATCACTTCTCCATTGGAATTGGTCGGAGGGACGACACCCCATGGAGATCCCACCACCAGCACCCTCAGCAGACCCCCACAACCCCTCTCCCATGCTGTTCCCCCCTTATTTTTCCCCTTGCTGAAGGCTGAGGGGATCCCCAGGACACCCCCCCACACCCCGGATCTCCTTGTTCCTTTCTCCCAGCCTCTCCCCTCCTCCTCCTCTCGCTCCTCTCCCTCAGAGCGATGTTGGAAGTGCCTCTGGAAATGCCTCCGCTGGGGCTTTTTGACAGGTGGCCAAGGTGCTGGCGATCCCGTATCCGAGGGAAGAACATCCCTCTCGTGCTGCTCTGCTGAACCTTGACCAAATCTTTGGCTTTTGTCATCAAAAGAAAATGTTTTTGGGGTGGTTTTCGACTCGGTTGCATGCAGGGCCGTGACGGAGCAGCTGCTTCTGCCCATCCCAATCCCTTTTTCCATAGGGAGAGCCAGGATGTTAAAGAGAAACCCCCAAGAGCTTCAGTTTAAAGAGCAACTCCCTTTAAAACGTCCTTAACAGTCAGGATTTAGGGTTAATAAAGTGTATTTTGGGGTGGTTTGGCTCCCATTGCACTCACTCGTCACCGGGGGTGAGTCCCAAAAGGAGAAGCACTCCTATTTTTCCTCCTAATACCTGAAAAGTGGAGCTTGTGGCTTTGCTACCGGCAGCTCCCTCCCCTGACCCCCCCCGAGGGCAGGAATTCAGCCACAAAGTGGGTTTTGGGGCGCTTCACTTGATTCAAACTCATTAAAAGTGTTAAAAAATAGGTGATTTATTAAAATCAATAGCTTTTAACCCCGATTCCGACACCGATCCCGACGTCTTCCTTCACTCTCAGCTCCTGACGGTGAATGCTCGGAGAAGGGAATGGGAAACTTTTAAGGCTTAATTGTGCCCGAGAGGTGACTTAAAATAAACTCTTCTTGCTGTCTTTATATTTCAGGCCCCCACTGGGGCTCAGCCAGAGCTCCTTAATACCGCCTTTTGTCCAAGCTGAAAACAGAGAAGGGATGGAGTCTTTTTTTAGATCAGTCCTGGCTCTCCTCTAACCCTCCCTCAAAGCTCGGGCTGTGTTCTGCTCCACTGATGTGTTTTCTCTAGGCCCAGCCCAGCTGCCCTCTCCCCACAAGCTTATCTGGAGGTGCTGGAGGAGCTATATCGAGCGGCCATGTGTGCCCAGGCGCTGGGGATGGTTGGCTGGCTTTGAAGCTGCCCCAGCTGTGGAGAGCGGTATCCTCTTACACATTCTCCTCCAGAAATAGCTTTGGGCTGAGCCACGCAGGCCATGCCGGCCAAGGAAAAAACCCCATCCCTGTGTGCTGGGGACAACTTCCCCCCAGGACGCTGATAGCCCATGGCTGCTGGCAGCCCTTCCTCCTCTTCCTCCTGGTAGTGGAGGTGCAGGAGAGACATGATGGCCACCAGTATCTAAAATTGAGGCTATGGTAGCAAAGCATTGGAAGGTTGAGGTTGGGTTGAGGAAGTCGAGGTGACTGAGGTTAAGTTGATGTTGAAGTTGGGTTGAGGCTGATGTTGGATTGACATCAAGGTTGGGTTGAGGCGGTTGAGGTTGGGTCGAGGAAGTTGAGGTTGAGATTGGGTTGCGGAAGTTGATGTTGAGGTTGGGTTAAGCTTGATGCTGAGTTGAGGAAGTTGAGGTTGATGTTGGATTGACGTTGAGGTTGGGTGGAGGAGGTTGACTTGCGGTTGAGACTGTAGAGGAGGTTGAGGTTGGTTCAAGGAGGTTGAGGTTGGGTTGAGGAAGATGGTTGAGGAGGTTGAGCTGAGGTTGAGGTTGTGTTGAGGAAGTTGATGCTGATGTTGGGTTGAGGTTGATTGTTGGGTTGAGGTTGATTTTTGGGTTGAGGTTGATTTTTGGGTTGAGGTTGATTGTTGGGTTGAGGTTGAGGTTGGGTGGTTCAGGTTGAGGTTGGGTTGAGGCTGAGGAGCTTGAAGTTGGGTTGAGGTTGAGTTGGGTGTTGACCATGGGACATCCCCCCACCCGCACTGACCCGTGTCGCCTCCTCTTCTCCTCTCCCACCCAGATGACCCCGACCCCGACGACGGCTTCAATTACAAACAGGTGATGGTGCGTGACGAGCACCGCTTCAAGATGGCTGACAAGGATGGGGACCTGACGGCCACCAAGGAGGAGTTCACCGCCTTCCTGCACCCTGAGGAGTGCGACTACATGAAGGACATCATCGTGCAGGTGGGGCCACACCAGAGGTGCACTCAGAATGTGGTGCTTTGGGGGTGCTTGGGGGGGGGTTAAGTGTTATTTTGGGTTTTTTCAGGGTGTTTTAGGGGGTGTCTAAGGGTTTTTTGGGGGGGTTAAAGTTTTCAGGCATTTTAAGGGGGTTTGGGGTTTTGGGGGGGTTTAAGAGTTGTTGGGGGGGGTTAAGGGTGTTTTTTCGGAGGGGTTTGAGGGTGGTTTTGGGGTTCTTAAGGTTTTTCAGGGAGTGTTGAGTGTTTTGGGGTTTTTAAAGTTTCTTGGGGTTTAAGGGTTCTTTGGGGGTTTCAGGGTTATTTTGTTTTTTTTCAGTGTGTTTTAGGGTTTTTAAGGGATTTTGGGGGTTTTTAAGGGTTTTTTGGGGGGTTAAGGGTTATTTTTTGGGTTTTTCCAGAGGGTTGGGGGGATTTTAAGTTTTTTTAAGGTGCGTTAAGGGGTTTTGGGTGGCTTTAAGGTTTATTTGTTTGGGTTTTTTCGGGGTGTTTTCAGGTTTTTAAGGGTTTGGGGGGGGGTGTCTGTGGTTTTGGGGTGGTTTTCAGGGGTATTTTTAGTTTTTCAGTGGGTTTTGGGGGTGTTTAAGGGGTTTTTGGGAGGGGTTTAAGGGCGGGTTGTGGGTTTTCAAGGAGGTTTTGGGGGTTTCAGGTTGTTTGGCAGTTTAAGGGTTTTGGGGAGGGTTTAAGGTTTTTTTTGGGGTAAGTTTAAGGGTTGTTCTGGGGCTTTTCAGGGGATTTTGGGGTTTTTAAGTGGGTTTTCCATGGGGTTTTGGGGTTTAAGGGTTTTAGCGGGGGGTTTAAGGGTTTTTTTGGGGGGTGTTTTGGGTTATTTTGGGGTTTTTCAGGGTGTTTTGGGGGGGATCAGGGTGGCAGAGGGGTGATGGTGGGGACAGGGCTGTCCCCAGCCCGGGTAACCACCAGCTTCTCCCTCCAGGAAACCATGGAGGACATCGACAAGAACGGGGATGGCTTCATCGACCTGGAGGAGTACATAGGTGAGACACCAGAGATGTGTCCCCTCCTCGTCCCTTCTGTGTCCCTTCCACGTCCCCTTCTGCATCCTTCCATGTCCCTTCCACGACCCCTTCCACATCCCCTCCGTAAACTCCCACCCCGCCACCGGGTGCTGCTGTTCTGGGGGACAAAGCCCGTGAAAGGAGGAGCCTGTCCCTGGCAGGTGACATGTACAGCCGGGATGGGGACGCCGAGGAACCCGAGTGGGTGAAAACAGAACGGGAACAATTCCTGGAATTCCGGGATAAAAACCGGGATGGGAAAATGGACAAAGAGGAAACCAAGGACTGGATCCTCCCTTCCGACTACGACCACGCCGAGGCCGAGGCGCGGCACCTCGTGTACGAGTCCGACCGGGACAAGGTGGGAAGGGAATGCTGGGAATGGAATTCTAGGAAAGACAGAATTCTGGGACAGGAATTCTGGGAGGGACACTGGAGCTTGGGAAGGGTCTGGAGCAGAAGGCTGATGGTGGGGCGTGGTGGGGAGTGGTTATACTGGTATGTACTGGTTAACCTGGTCACCTAAAATGACCTTTTCCAACCCAAACTGGTTTTCCAGGATGGTAAGTTGAGTAAGGAAGAAATCGTGGAAAAATACGACCTGTTTGTGGGGAGCCAAGCCACGGATTTCGGGGAGGCCCTTGTGCGCCACGATGAATTTTAGGGCCCCCCGCCCCCCTACAAAAACACCTTGATTCCATTTTTGTGCCCAAATAATTTATTTTTTACCCCATCTGGGGGATGAACGGTAAGAAACGGGGGGGGAAGGGGAGGTTCTGCCACCCCTATGAGGTAACCCCCCCCCCAAGTATTCCCCCCTCCCCCGCTTCCTTTAGATCTCTTTTTTTAATGATTTTTACATTTTAAGGATTTGTCACCAATTTCTTGGCTTTCTAACTTTTTTTTTTTTTTTTACGTCTTCCCAATTATCTCCAGAATTCCAGGATAAATCCCTCCCCCCAATTTCCAGGATAAACCCCACCCCCCAAAGAAAATTCCCTTGATAATTATTAAAACCCCCCTAAAATCAACCCAAAAACAACAGCGGGAGCTCCCCCTCCCCCTAATAACAGCCCTGTTAATTAACAGGAGCCCTAAAAGCAATGGTGGGGGGGGTGGTGTTCCCCCCCTCCTCCACCATTGCTCAAAGTGCCTTTAATTCACCCCAAATCGCTGGGAGGGGTGTGTTTGTGCACCCCCATTTCTGTCCCCATCCTCCCCCCCAAAAAAAAGGACTCCTTGGCGTTGAGTTTAGACACTAATTAACACCGTCCCCCCATTAATTAATTGCCTCCATGGCTCAATAAAGCTGTTTACATCCCCCCCAAACTGGCTCGTTTTGGTGTCGGGTTGTGGAATTGGTCTGGTTTCATCCCAGAAATGGGGTGTCCCCATGCCTGGGTGTCCCCCGATGTCCCCACGGCCCAGGTGGCCCCTGTGAGAAGCAAAGCTCCGGCTGAAGCAGTGAGCCCAGGGCGGTCCCAGTGACGCAGCTCCGCTCATTCGCGGGTCAGTGGTGGCGCGGCCTCAACCCCAGAGCGCAGCCGGCCCAGAGGATTTCCTCCCGCCGCAGGCCGTGCTCTCCTGGTCCCCATCGCTGCGCGCTCCGGGCTCACAGCCTGTCCCACCCGTTTCCTTACACTCAGTTTCCACACGAGGTTGTTCCGGCCCAGAACAGGGCTCTCTCTTCCCAGCGGCTGTTCGTGCAGAGCTGTGAGCTCTGCGCTCCCAGGGGTGCCCCATCTCCTGCTCGGTGTCAGACCCATCACTCTCAGAACAAGTTGTTCTGCACTGACCCCTACAGCACCTCATGGCACCCTATGGCACCCCTGTAGCACCCTGTGAGACCCCCATGGCACCCCTCTAGCCCCCTTAGGATCCCCATGGCAGGGGCTACCAGAGAAGCCACAACCTGGGGACAGTCACCCTGGTGTCAGGGCCGGAGTGCAGAGTGACCTGCAGCCATGGACATCAGAGCCACCCACTCCCTGGGCAGTGACGGGGGGAGCAGGGACCCCCACCCTAGGGACAGGGATTTATGGGATGGGCACCCCAAAGGATGAGGACCCCGAGGGACTGGCACCCAAAGGGACAGCGACCCCAAGGGATGGGCACCCATGGGGATGGGGACCTCCAGGGATGGGCACCCATGGGCACAGTCCCCCCCAGCAGTGCCCCCCACCCTCTCCAGCACAGCCGCAGGCAATTGCAGAAGAAGTGGAGTCACTGAAGGCAAGGGTGAAAGTGGAGCTCAGCAGGCTCCACGAGAAGGAGGCCGAGCTGCAGGCAGAAACCGCAGAAATGGCAGAGGAGCTCAGCAAGGTCCACGAGGAGAACGCCAAGCTGCGGGCAGAGCTGGGCACGCTGCAGGCTGGGCAGGCAGCAGAGGCCACCTGCGGGAGGAGGTGGCCCAACTGCAGGCGCAGAAGGCAGAGGTGACAGCAGAGACCACAGAATCCCAGAGTGCTTTGGGTGTGCAGGGACCTCACAGCTCATCCCATCCCATCCCCTGCCATGGCAGGGACACCTCCCACCAGCCCAGGTTGCTCCCAGCCCCATCCAACCTGGCCTGGAACACTGCCAGGGAGGGGGCAGCCACAGCTTCGCTGTGCACCCTGGGCCAGGGTCTCACCACCTTCCGGGTAAAGAACTTCTTCCTTATATCCAGTCTAAACCCACCCTCTCGCAGCTTCCACCCTCACCATCACTCCTCACCCTATCATTACAGTCCCTTGTAAATAGCCCTCCCCAGCTTTCCTGTACTGGACCTGGGGTCCTGTGTCCAGCTCTGGAGCCCCCAGCACGAGAGATCTGGAGCTGGTGGAGCGAGTCCAGAGGAGGGTACCAAGATGGGCAGAGGGCTGGAGCAGCTCTGCTGTGGGGACAGGCTGGGGGAGTTGGGGGTGTTGAGCCTGGAGAAGAGAAGGCTCCGGGGAGACCTTAGAGCACCTTCCAGTGTCTGGGAGCAGCTCAGATTAAAGCACGGGGTGACCCAGACTGGGTGTAAATACCCTGATTTTATCTCAAATATCCCCACACAGCGGCCATGAGTTGTTTGGAAATGGTTAAAAAGGGACAATCTGACCTCAAATGCCATCCCCTGCTGCCACGCCGGGTGGCAGGGAGGTGACAATTGGGGAAAGAAGCTGCTTAGTGGGATCAAAACCCCATAAATTAACAATGACTAATAATTATTCATTAATAATTCACATCACTAACAGCTCCTGCTGACCAACAGCTGCTCCATCAATAAGAAAGGCTCTCTAGAATTTCCTCAAAACTCACAATTTTGGGAAAAATAAGGTTTTGAGCTCACTTATTGCAACCCCCTGCCCTTCCCAAACTGGTTTAACAAACCAAAAACCAGTATGGGATGAGATGTGGGGAACAGTTCCCTGTTCTCTGGAGGGAAAGGGTCGTGGTGAACCACAGGGAAGTGGGAATTAGTGGTGGGGAGTGGGGAGGGATCCCCTCAAAATTGGGGGTGGGGGAAGGTTTTGGGGATCCTCAGGGAGACTGAGGGAGGAACGTGGGATTCTGAGCAGGTTTGGGAGTATAATTGTGGATTTGGGGGGATATTAATGGCTTTGTGGAGATATTCAGGGGGTGGGGGGGATATTCAGGGATTTTGGGGGGATATTTGTGGGGTTTTGGGGGACATTCAGGGGGTGTGAGGGGACATTCCTGCCAGACAGAGCCAGGAACCCCTTTGGAAGGCCATTTCCCCAGCCAGGCTCGTGGAAAAGACCCCACAGCCAACGTAACTCTCTCAAAGCTGGGAATTTATTTTGGCTTTTGGGGGGCTGAAGCCCAACCCCAGCGGCCTGGGGCTGCCAGGTACACCCCGTCCTTACCCAGCGGCGAGGACAAAAGGTGAAGGGTGACAATGGTGTGGACAAGAGAACAATGCGGAACGTGGGGGGGAGATCAGTAACGTGTCCGTCCTGATGAGCAATCACCAACGTTCCCGCTGTGTAATTAACGGCAGTAATTAAGGATGCCTGCCCAGGTCAGGGGTCCTCACCTGGGTCCATGGCAACCAGGCCCAGGGCTCCTGAGGCGATGCGCGGCCCGCCCGGTGCCACCTTACCGCTCCCCCGCCACGGCTCAGCACAGCGGCGGCAACCGCTGCCCCCTCCCGAGGGCCGGCCCCGCCGCCCCCCAGGCCCAGGGGCCGCTCCCGCCCCACCGGGCCGGGCCCATCCCTCACCGTTCCCTGGAGCCGCGCCGCCGCCGCCTGCTCTCCTCAGCCACTCCGCCGACCGGAAGTCGCTGCTGAGCCACGCCGCACGGCCCCCCGCGCTCTCTCCCCGCCGGGCAATCAGAGCGCAGCTCCTCCTGTCCCGCCCCCACACTACGCGATCTGATTCGTCAGCTCTACCGCCCGTCCGCCCCTTCGCTCCCCCCTTCTCCCGCACAGCCCCGCCTTTCTCCCCCGCCGCAGACGCCAGCGCTGATTGGCTGGAACGCGACGCGTCCTCAGGCGTGCGTCGATCCGCAGCCCCGCCCACCTGGGTCTCGTAGTCCCTTCCACCCCCCTCATCCCCACTGCGCACGCGCGGGCGCCCCTTGGAAAGGGCGGGAAAGGGGAGGCGACGGTGGACGGGGAGGCGCCATTTTGAAGGGGGTGGGGGGGCCGCACAGCCCTTCCTCGGTCTCCCTCAGCCCTCCCGGCAGCCAGAGCCAGGAGGGAAGGACATGAGTGGGGGCCAGGGCAGCTCCTGGGGGGCCCGCGCTCCCCAGATCCCCTGGGCTGGCCGGAGTGTCTGGGCAGTGGGGCAGTGCTGCCCAGCCCCGGGTTGGTGACGCAGGGAGACACAAGGAGAGGACTCTGGGTGAAAACATTCATCTTCTGGCTTCAGTCATCCCAGTGGCCTCTGGCCCCACAGTGGCCCCACGCCCCCCCTAGTCATCTGGCACATCCACGATGAGGGGAGTCAGGTAGTCCGAGTGCCGGATCCCGAACGTTGTCCCCTGCTGACGGCTCTGGTGGGTGGGAGAGACAGTGCCATGAGGGCTGGGGGTCCCGTGGCTCCTGGCCCCCCCGCCCTGTGCTGGCGGGACCCCGGTGCCCCCTCACCTGCTGGGGGTAGTAGGCATTCGGGCTGGGTTTCATGGTGGTGTCCCCGGGGAGGTCGTTGCGTGCCAGCATGCTGTACTGCGGCGCCCGCTGCTTGTACACGTTGGTGCTCACGGTGTTGTAGTTGCAGGGCCCCGGTGTCTGTGGGCAGACAGTGCAGTGACACATCCCCCCACTGCTCCCCAGCACCTTGGGACCCCAGACCCCTGAGCACCCCGACACCCTGGGACCTCAGCACCCCAGCCCCCCAGTCCCATAGCACCCCAGTCCCCTGGCCCCCCAACACACTGGGACCCCAGACCCCTGGCCCCCCAGAATCCTGACACACTGGGACCCCAGCACCCTGACAACTTGGGACCCCAGCACCCCAGCCCCTCAGCCCCCTGGCATCCTGGACCTCCAGCCCCCCAGTCCCTTAGCACCCCAGTCCTCAAGCCCCCTCACACCCTTATACCCTGGGACCTGTGAGAGTTAACTTGTGTTTTCACAAAGTGGTGTGAGAATCATGTTTTTGTAGAACCAAGGCAAACACTGAGGCCTTGCACATCCAGGGGCCAGATAACACAGCAGGATGTGAGGACCGACCGATGTTTTTGTGCGGCACTACAGAGCCAAAACCCGGGGCCTTGGACAGAGACACCGATAACAGCCGGCTGGGAAAGAGACCTGGTATGGGAACGGGCAAAGCTCTGATGGGACTGAGTGTGGTGAGATGGGTGGGACAGGCTGTGAGCCTGGAGTGTGCAGCCATGGAGACACGGGAGAGCACAGCCCGCGGCGGGATAAAACGCTATCGAAATGCTTTCTTTCCTTTGTAAAGGCGCGCGTCTCTACTTCGGCCAGGGGGTGGCGCGCCCGCGATTGCACTCGCGAATAAACGGAGCTGCTTCACCATGACCCTCGCCTGAGCAAACTCTTTTGGCTTAAAACTTCGTTTCTCACAGACCCCAGTACCCTGAGACCCTGGGTCCCCAGAACCGCAGCCCCCCGATGCCAGCACCCTGGTATCCTGGACATCCAGACCCCTGGCACCCCAGTACCCCAGCACCCCCACAGCCCGACACCCTGGGTCCCCAGCCCGTTAAGCCCCCCAGCCTCCAGCACCCTGGTACCCTGGCCTGCCAGCCCATGAGCCCCCTAGCCCCATAACACCCTGGCCCCCCTGCCCTCTGGGACCCCCACCACCCCCTGGTGTCCCCCCCTACCTTGCACAGGTCCTGACTGAAGGTGCCCACGTTGCTGCTTCCCGACATGGAGTAGTTGGGGGCTGAGTTCTTCGTGATGACGCGGGGCCCCAGCATGGGGGGCAGCTCGTAGGCAGCGGGGCCTGGGGGAGTGGGGGCTCAGTGAGCCCCTGCCAGGAGGCTGGGGTGGCAGGGGGTTCACCACCATGGGGATGTGGGGAGGGAGGGGTCTGCCCAGGGATGATGAGGGTTCAGAGCAGGGATAGTGGGGGGGCAGAGCCTAGGGTTGAGGGTGGCCCAGCCCAGGGATGGTGGGGGCTCAGACCGAGGCTAATGGGGGGAACCAGCCCAGGGATGTTGGGGGGGTCGCAGCCCGGAGATGGAGGGGGTTCAGACCAGGGATAAAGGGAGGTCTCAGCCCAGGGATGGGGGGGTTCCAGCCGGGCCCAGGGGGGACGATGGGGGGCGAGCCTGGCCCCCGTCTCTCCTACCCGGTGTCTGTTGGCCCGCGTAGTGCCTGGTGCGGGAGCGGAGGCTGCAGGCGGGTGCGGAGGGGAAGGTCACCCTCTCAGCCTTCTCCGGGGAGTAGTGGCCTGGGGAGAGTGGGGGACTCAGCCATGAGCATGGCTGGGGGGTCCCCAGCCCTGCCACTCCCCCCGGGGGCTCCTGGCCTCCTCCTCACCTGGCCCGGGCGTGCGGAAAGGTGTCATGTCATAGGGGCGGCCGTAGATGGAGAAGGCGGGGGTCCCAGCCTTGCCCTTGACCGTGGTGCCAGGGGGCAGCAGGTACCTCGGCCCCGGGGAGCGCTGCTTCTCCTGCACATCTCTGCGCGGCCCTAAGCTGTACGCAGGGGCACGGTTGCAGGAGGGGTCGTGCAGATTGTAGCCTGTGTGGGCAGGGGGCTTAGTGGGCTGTGGGACCCCTGGACCCCCGTCCACAGCACCCCACCAGTGCCATGGCCCCCCCTGGCCCCCGTGGCCCCCACTCACCAACGTTGCTGGGGAGCCCGTACTTGGGCCCGGGGCTCTTGTAGAGAGCGGCGATGGGGCCGCGGGGGCGGTGGGGCCTCCAGCTGCCCACCCAGCCGTTGTCCGGCATGGCGGGTCCTGCGGGGACTGAGTGTTGAACCCCTCCAGCCCTGACCCCCATGCCAGCCCTGCCACCCACCCCTGCCAGCTGTGGGGTCCCCTCGAAGGGTCTGCAGCCCCGACACCAGCTGCCATCCGTGAGCACCAGTATCACAATGGCTGGGGGCCTGCAGGACTCTGTACCCCATCCCGGGGATGACAGTCCTGACATCTTGGGGGAATGCCCCAGCACCCCAGGTCTGAACCCTGTGGGGGGCCCATGCATCCCATGAGTGAACCCCAACATCCCCTTGGTGAACACCCTGGCACCCCCGGGAAGAAAAACTGGCACCCCAGGAAAGTACACCCAGTGCCCCAGGGATGTACCCCCCAGCTCCCCATGGATACATCCCCCTGCACCCCAGGGATGAAGACCCAGCACCCCAGAATTACAGCCCCTGGCACCCCATAGGTATGGCTCCCATGGATGCAGCCCCCAGTACCCCATGGATGTGCCCTTAGCACCCCATAAATACATTTAATTCTGTCTGTGGCACCAGCCGCTCAGCCACATGTTCATCAGGGGGGTCTGCCTTCCTCTGTCAGTGTTCCTCCCTGCCACTGGAGGGACTGAGCAGAACACCACCTGGGCTCCCGAGCCCTCAAGTGATCTCCCCAGGGCCCTGCAGTCTTGTTTAGTTGTTTGCAGGCTCCTCTCTGAAACATCATCACTACCAACCTGGATAACCAGCAGTGGCTTGACCGTACCGTAGTCTCTTGACCGTACCAGAGCAGTCACCAGACCACTCACCAGAGCAGTCCACAGAGTGACTGGCCCTGACACCAGGGTGGCTGTTGCGTGCCCTCTGTCCTTGTCACCAGGGTGGCTGTTGCCATGATGACTGTCTCCAGGGGGTGGCATTTCTGGTTGCCCCTGACAATTGCCTCCCTCCTTCCCTGGGGGGCCCCCTGCAGGGGATCAGGGGGCAGTGGGCCCCCCCAGTGCCATTGTCATCCCCCCTGTCCTGTCCCCTCCCGAGCTTGAGGCTGTGTGTGGGGGCAGTGTTCACTCTGGAACCTAGAGTTCCTCCTCCTAAGGTAGGAGCTTGGTGAACCTTCAGCGGCTGCTCCGGCTCCGGTGCCACTTCCAGGGTCGATTTGGAAAAGCCGGGAGGGGGCTGAGAAGGGCATGGGGGGCACCACGGGTAGGTTGCGGTCACCCACCATGGTCTGGGCGGGGCTGGAGGAGTTGGGGGCCATGGGAGTCTCACAGGGTGCCATGGGGGTCCCACATGGGTCGCGTTAGGGGTGGCTTCTGCTGAATCCCCTTTGGCCTTACTCACATCTCTCCAAAACTGCATTAAGTTGCGTATTGCCGCCCCTGCCTTTGTTGTCTCAACCTGTTTAACATCAGGGGGCTCACGGGGTGCCATGAGGTGCTGTAGGGGCCCTAAGGGGTGCCACAGGGCTGCCATGGGGCTCCCAATGGGTGCCATAGGGGTCCCCCAGGGGTCCCGTGGCGTCCCATGGGGGTCCCAGTGGGTGCCATACGGGTCCGACACGGTCTCTCCTCTTAGCATGGATGGATTCCGGCTTGTGAAACTCAACAAAGTCATCAGGCAAGTTGACATCGTCATCACCTGCACAGGTGTGCGGTCCCCGAGGCCGGAGGATGGGGATGCACACCCCATAAGGACACGGAGGTGCTGGTGTCACCAAACAGGACAAAGAACTATCGACACCAATGTGATGTAGATAAGCTGACACTTCTTTATTGGCTCACGGGGATACGGGGGATAACTCCACCTAGCGTATCCTGGGTTACGTTACATTTAACAGGGGTTTATGTATTCAATTTCCATTGTATAAGCGGTTTAACATAAAACTGCATATACTGCTCACCTTTAATTACTCATTAAGTTTAACCTTTACCTTGACTGGCCCCTAACGACCTTTTGGGTTCCATCACTTCATGTATATTCATTTCTAATAAGAACCATTGGTCGCCTGTAGTCATGTCATAGTTGTGCTATAGATTGTAGCCCCTAATATTCAAATCAGGATGGGAGGGTAATGGGATCTTCAAGCAGCATAACTGGCCACTGTGACTTTAGCCACTAGATGATTAACTATTATATTATTCTTTCCACGGTGGTTGCTTAAACATAATATCTTACTCTCTCGACTATACGGTTTCCAGTTAAATACAAACCTAGGCCCAAGCTACTTGGACCACCTGTTCGCTTCATGTGCTTTCTCTGACTGCTGAAGTAAAACGCAGTCACTCCCTCTTATGACTCCATTAGGCCTAACTTTCTTTTAGCTAAACGAAAATCATCAAAACTATCCAAATCAGATCCGATTGGTAACACTGGAGCGTGTCCAGAGCAGGGCAGCGGAGCTGGGGAACCGTCTGGAGCACAAGGCTGATGGGGAGCGGCTGAGGGAACTGGGGGGTTCAGTCTGGAGAAGAGGAGGCTGAGGGGAGACCTCATTGCTCTCCACAGCTCCCTGACAGGAGGGGGTAGTGAGGGGGGGTCGGTCTCTTCTCCCAGGTGACAGTGACAGTGTCACCAAACAGGACAAAGAACTTATCAACACCAATGTGATGTAGATAAGCAGACATTTCTTTATGGACACGCGGAGGATACGGGGGATAACTCTGCCCAGCGTATCCTGGGTTACATCACCTTTAGTTGGGTTTTTATAGATTTGATTTCCATTGTATAAGCTAATTAACATAAAACTGCATATACTGCTCGCTTTTATATGCTCATTAAAATTAACCTTTACCTTGACTGGCCCCTAATGATCTTTCGGGTTCCATCACCTTATGTATATTAATTTCTAATAACAATCATTGTCACTTTATTGATTGTACCCTCTAATATTCAGATTAGGATGGGGAGGGGGATAATGGGATCTTCAAGCAGCATAACTGGTCACTGTGACTTTAGCCACTATATGATTAATTATATTGTTTCCACAGTGGTTGCTTACACATAATATCTTACTTTCTTGACTGTACGGGTTCTAGTTGCAGACAATGCTGGGCCTCAGCTGCTTGTACCACCTGTTCGCTTCATGTATGTGAGAAACACGCTCACAAAGATTTTATAAAACTTATTTGGGGACAAAGTCAGTGGAGCAAAAGAACAGCGCTGGGCGCATGACAAAAAGTCAGAGGCACAACTTCTACAAAGTTAACTTGGTACTTCTACATCTGCTAACAATTGGGGGGAAAAAAAGGGAAACGGTATAGTACGGTTCAGGGGAAAAAAAGGGGGGGTGTGATGGTCTTTGCTGTCTTTGTTAAGCTCACAAGTTTCTTATCTTGGTCTTCTGAGTCCTTCAGGAGGTGCCAGTCCCATCTGGGATTTCAGCGGGAACCTCCCTACTGAGGCAGGTTTACATGGATCACCCAAAGCAGCCATAAAGATAAGGGCACAGTCTGGTTTTCACGCCTCTGCAATCAAAGCTGAACAAACTACAAAGGAGATTTACACGTGTATTCACAAACTGATGTATCTACAAACTAGCTACAGTAGGAGATAACAAATGATACAAGGCTACATGTTTTAGTATAAAATACAAAGAAGAACATAAAATTGCATGTTTCATTACTTTCAAGCTTATCAACTTTAATGATTATGCCAACAAGCAATTTCTGGTCATTTGAGAAAGCAAAATTAATAACCTAAGTGCTTTTTCTCCCAATGTACTTGAGCTGCTGGTAGCACCTGTTTGTTCTGTGTGCTTTCTGTGATTGCTAAAGTAAAACACAGACACTCCCTCATATGATTCGATTAGGCCTAGCTTGATTTTAGCTAAACTAAAATCATAAAATCATCAAAATCACCAAAATCTGATCAGATTGGTAACAACAGGACGAGGGGTGATGGCCTCGAGTTGCCCCAGGGGAGGGTTAGATTGGATGTGAGGAACAATTCCTTCCCCCAGAGGGTTCCCCAGCACTGGCCCAGGCTGCCCAGGGCAGGGGGCAGTCCCCATCCCTGGAGGGATTTAAAAAACACGTAGCTGAGGTGCTGAGGGACATGGGGCAGTGGGGACTGGGCAGCGCTGGGGGAACGCTGGGACTTGATGATCTTTGAGGCCTCTTGCAAGCAAAGGCCCGGTGCAGCAGGCAGGGGGCAGCCTGAGGGGGTCTCTCATCACTCCAAGGTGATTCAGGAGGCGATGCCCCTCTCAAAGCACAGTGTCCCCACTGCTGAGTACGGGGCAGGTGCCACAGTGCCCCACCAGCGCGGCTCTGGCTGCCGGGAGGGCTGAGGGAGACCGAGGAAGGGCTGTGCGGCCCCCCCCACCCCCTTCAAAATGGCGCCTCCCCGTCCACTATCGCCTCCCCTTTCCCGCCCTTTCCAAGGGGCGCCCGCGCATGCGCAGTGGGGTTGGGGCGGTGAGGGGGGTGGAGGGGCCCATACCGGTTTGTGGTTTGCTAAACCAGTTTGGGGAGGGAAGAGGGTTGCAATAAATGAGCTCAAAACCTTATTTTTCCCAAAATTGTGAGTTTTGAGGAAATTTTAGGGGGTCATTCCCATTGGTGGAGCAGCTGTTGGTCTGCAGGAGCTGTTAGTGATGTGAATTATAAATGAATAATTATTAGTCGTTGTTAATTTATGGGGTTTTGATCCCACCAAGCAGCTTCTTTCCCCACTTGTCACCTCCCTGCCACCCGGCGTGGCAGCAGGGGATGGCATTTGAGGTCAGATTGTCCCTTTTTAATCATTTCCAAGCAACTCATGGCTGCTGTGTGTGGGTGTCTGAGATAAAATCAGGGTGTTTACACCCAGTGTGGGTCACCCCGTGCTTTAATCCGAGCTGCTCCCGGGGTTGGGCACAAAATTAGGAAAACTGGGGTGTTTTGTGTAAATCTCTAGGTAGGGGACCCCTAAAATGACACTCGGACTGGGATTGTGGGTGACATAACTGGGGGGGGGAGGCTCATGACATGGAATCCCTTGGGATAAGGGAAGGAAGGGTTTAGGGAGGGATTGGCAGGAGGAAGTGGGAGTGGAGGGTGTCTTGGCATGGGCTGTGCCCCCCGTCCCTGGCAGTCCAGGCATCGCTGTGTGTCCCTGGTGTCCCCATCCCTGGCAGCGCCATCCATGGCTGGCCGTCCCTGTCCCTGGCATTCCCATCCCTGGCATTCCCTGGCTCCCCCCAGCCCCCCCAGCTGTTCCTTGGCCGTGCTGGGGGGCTGCTGCCAGGACCTTGGGATCAGGGAGTGGCTCTGGGTGCTCGCTTCACCCTGACAATCTGTGTTAATTCCTCCTTGTGCCCTGATAATCGCTATGAACTCATTATTTTGCCCAGGTAATCTGTATCAATTCCTCACTCTGGCCAGATAATCTGTATCAGTTCCTCACTCTGGCCAGATAAACTGTATCAATCAATCATTTTTGCCCTGATAATCTGCATTAACTCCTCGTTTTGCCCTAGTAGTCTGCATTAATTCATGATTTTGCCCTGATAATCTATATTCATTCATTGTTTTTCCCAAATGATCTCAACTCCTCACTTTGCCCAGATAATCTGTATGAATTCCTTCTTTTGCCTCAGTAATCTGTATCAGTTCTGATTTTCCCCAGATAATCTGCATTATCTCTCTTTTTGCCCCAATAATCTGCATTAACTCCTCATCTCTCCCCATTTTGATGTCAGAACTGGGTTTGGAGGCCCTGGACCCGCCACTGTGTCCGCACTGTGCTGCTGCCAACCCCTCTAATCCCCCCTCTCTCTGTGACCAGGTGCCTGTGACCCACCATGTGGCTCCCCCAGCTCCTCCTCTGCCTCTCCCTCTCCATGCTCTGCATCTCCAGCAAACCCACTGAGAAGAAGGACCGGGTTCACCACGACCCCCAGCTCAGCGACAAGGTCCACGCCGCCGCCCAGAACTTCGATTACGATCATGATGCTTTCCTGGGCGCCGACGAGGCCAAAACCTGAGAGAGCTGGCAGGTGTTATTGCTGGGCCGCTCTGCATCATCTTTGAAAGGTCGTGGAGAACAGGAGAGGTGCCTGAAGACTGGAGGAAGGCCAACATTGCTCCAGTCTCCAAAAAGGACGAGAAGGCGGTCCCAGGGAACTACAGGCCGGTTAGCGTCACCTCCGTCCTTGGGAAGGTGATGGAGTGACTCGTTCTGGAGGTCATCTCCAAAGGTGTTGAAGAACAGGAAGTTATTGGGAATGGTCTACATGGATTTACCAAGGGTACATCATGCTTGACCAATCTGCTAGCCTTCTCTGACGTTGTAACCGGTTGGCTGGATGAGGGGAGAGCAGCAGATGGCATCTGCCTTGAGTTCAGCAAGGCTTTGGACACTGTCTGCCATCACATCCTCATCAGGAAACAGGCAGTGTGGGTGAGATGAGGGGACGGTGAGGTGGGCGAGAGCTGTCTGTGACGGATCACAGAGGGCTGGGATCAGGCTGTCGCCAGTGGTGTTCCCCAGGGGTCAGTACTTGGTCCGGGCTTGTTCAACACATTCGTCTGTGCCCTGGGCGAGAGGACAGGGTGGATCCTCAGCCAGTTCACTGCTGATCCCAAGCTGGGAGGGGTGGTGACACTCTGGAGGGCTGTGCTGCCATCAGCGGGACCTGGGCAGGCTGGAGAGCTGGGCAGAGAAGAACCTCATGAGGTTCAGTGAGGGCAAGGGCAGGGTGCTGCCCCTGGGGGAGAAGAATGCCAGGCACCAGGACAGGTGAGGGGGGCCCAACTGGGAAGCAGCTCTGAGGAGAAGGGTCTGGCAGTCCTGGCAGGCAGTAAATTATCCCTGAGCTGGCGATGTGCCCGTGCCACCAAGAAGGGCAATGGCAGCCTGGGCTGCACAGGGCAGTGTGTGGCCAGGAGGGCGAGGGAGGGCATTCTCCCCCTCTGCTCTGCCCTGGGGAGGCCACAGCTGGAATCCTGCCTCCAGTTCTGGGCTCCCCAGTTCAGGAGAGACGGGGCCCTACTGGAGAGAGTCCAGCGGAGGGCAGTGAGGATGAGTGGGGGATTGGAGCATCTGCCCTGGGAGGAAAGGCTGGGAGAGCTGGGACTCTTCAGCCTGGAGAAGAGAAGGCTGAGGGGATCTCATGAACGTTCACAAATACCTAAAGGGGGCTGAGGGAGGATGGAGCCAGGCTCTTCCCAGTGGTTCCCAGTGCCAGGACGAGGGGCAATGGGCACAAGCTGGAACAGAGGAGGTTCCATTGAAAGATGAGGAAGAACTTCTTTGGGGTGAGGGTGCCCGAGCCCTGGCACAGGCTGCCCAGAGAGGGGTGCAGTCTCCTTCTCTGGGGATTTTCCAGCCTGGCCTGGATGCAGCCCTGAGGGATGTGCTCGAGGGACCCTGCTTTACAGCAGGGCAGTTGGGCTGGGGAAGCTCTGGAGCTCCCTTCCAGCTCGGACAGTTCTGTGATTCCCTGATGAGCTCACGCCAGAGGAGAGCAAAGGGAGGCTGGGGTAAGGGAAAGCACTGGGAAAACTGGGGGGAGAACCATGATGGGTTCTACCACACCTCCCACGAGCCCAGCTTGCTCCAAGCCCCTTCTGCCCTGACCTCGAACCCTTCCAGGGAGGGGGCAGCCACAGCTTCTTGGGGCAGCCTGGCTGGCTGCTGGCTCCACAGAGCCTAAAAATTAACAAAACCCGGCGCTTTTCTTAAAATTTAACTTCTCTCCCGTGGTTTTGCCTCCCTGTGGGTGTGGGAGCAGGGTGTTTGTCGCTGCTGACCCTGCCCACAGCCCCGGCCTTTGTCTGCACCAGCAGCTGCTGCCACAGTTGTACCTTTGGGCTTAGAAAGGCTTCGAACTCCTGTGCCTCAGCCTCCATGAGGCTTTTTTTGGGGCGGCTCGCGAGGGCTGCGCTCCCCCCTGGCACCTCCCCGCTGGTCCCCATGGTGCTGGGGCCCTCCTGCAGATGTTGAGGGTTCCAGTTCCCCCTTAACTCTTCCATTTGAGCCCTTTTTAGGGGTTTTGAGGCTGGTAAGATGGTGGTGGTGCCCGTTTTCCCCTCTCAGCGCGTGGATGGTCTTCACTCATCGGTGCAGCGAGAGCGGGAGGTCTCAGCCTCAGGCTGCAGCCCGTGATTAACCTGTGGAGGTGCTTTTTTGGGGAAATTGGGCTTTCTGAGAAGGAAAAGCTTAACCAGGCATCAGTGCTGCGGGTGATGTCCCTGGTGGGGCGTGCTGGCCGTCCCCTCCCCGCTCTCTGCCCGCCCAGGGGTGCTGGCCCGGCTCCCTGCTTGTGATGTCATTGTTCTGCTGAGGTGTCTGCGGGGAAAAGCTGGCGGGGCAGCGGGGCCGGGCCGGAGTTTGCACAGGGCTGGTGGGAGGAGCCGGCACACACCGCCCGCCTCCGGCACACACCCGCCCCGCTCCCCAGCTCTTTGTAACATTTTAATTATTATAGTTAATGATTACGTACAATTATTTCTAATGATTATTTATTATTTCTAATTATGATTTGCTAGCATTATTGTAATTGTTTTAACTATTACTTCTATTTATTACTTTTTAAATATTATTTCTTAATTCTTATTTTTAATTTTAATATTATTTGTTTCAAATTACTATTATTTAAATTTATTTTTACTCTTAATTCAATTATTTAATAATATTTATTTTTTAAATTATCATTTAAATTATCTTTAATTCTTATTTCTAATTATTATTATTTTTCATTTAATTTTGGAGACATGTGGGTAAGGCCAAGGGGGATTCAGCAGAAGCCACCTGGAACGCAACCCATATGGGACCCCCATGGCACCCTGTGAGACTCCCATGGCCCCCAACTCCTCCAGCCCACCCCAGACCATGGTAGGTGACCGCAACCTACCTGTGGTGACCCCCCATGCCCTTCCCAGGCCCCCCCCGGCTTTTCCAAAGCAACCCTGGAAGTGGCACCGGAGCTGGAGCAGCCGCTGAAGGTTCACCAAGCTCCTCCCTCGGGGCCCTCAGTAGGTTCCAGAGTGAACACTGCCCCCACACACAGCCTGAAGCTGGGGAGGGGCCAGCACAGGGGGGATGACAATTGCACTGGGGGGGCTCACTGCCCCCTGATCCCCTGCAAGGGGCCCCCCAGGGAAGGAGGGAGGCAGTTGTCAGGGCAACCAGAAATGCCACCCCCTGGAGACAGTCACCATGGCAACAGCCACCCTGGTGTCAGGGCCAGTCACTCTGGGGACTGCTCTGGTGAGTGGTCTGGTGACTGCTCTGGTACGGTCAAGAGACTAAGGTACGGTCAAGCCACTGCTGGTTATCCAGGTTGGTAGTGATGATGTTTCAGAGAGGAGCCTGCAAACAACTAAACAAGACTGCAGGGCCCTGGGGAGATCACTTGAGGGCTCGGGAGTGTGCGAAACGAAGTTTTATGCCGAAAAAGTTTGCTCAGGCGAGGATCATGGTGAAGCAGCTCCATTTATTCGTGAGTGCAATCGCGGGCTCGCTACCCCATGGCCGAAGTAGAAACGCGCACCGTTACAAAGAAAAGGAAGCATTTTTATAGTATTTTATCCCGACGCGGGTTATCCTCTCCTGTTTCTCCATTGGTTGCATACTCCAGGCTCACAACCTATCCGACGCGTTCTATTACAATCAGTTTCCATAAGAGGTTTTTCCGGTTTCCATAATAGGTTTTTCTTTTCCCAGCCGGCTGTTTATGCATAGTTGTGGAATGATGGCAATATTTTCTCAGGTGCACCCTATCTCCTGATCCCTGTAAGACACAACATTCTAAGAAAAAGTTGTTATGCATAGCTCTTGTCCTTCTACATTATCTGGTACAAGGATGTACTGAACAAGACGGTCTTTATCCTAATTATTTATTAACATTTATTTTTAAATTATTATATAAATTATCCTTAATTCTTATTTCTAATTATTATTATTTTTAATTTTGCATTCCTCCCTCCCTCCCTACCTCCCTCCCTCCCTTCCTTCTTTATTATTATATGTAGTGGTTATTTTTAATGAGTTAAATTATTAAGTAAAAATATTATTATTTTTATTATTCAAATTATTATTTTTAATTAGTAGTATTTTTTTAATCAGAAGCAAATTCATCCTGCTTTCCTGAGCTCCAAGTGCTTGGATAACCGCATTAGGAACGTTTAATTAATTTAACAGCTGTTGTGCTCTGAAAGGTCTCTCTCTCTCTCTCTGCCTCCAGCCCTCCCTGCCTCAGTTTCCCCTACAGCTCCTCTCACAGCCCCATTTCTGGGGATTTTGGTGCGGCAACCCAAGATCTCTGTTGTTTTTTAAACCTTTCTGGATTTGAGGAATGCTCTGCCCCTTCCCACTGAGCAAACGGGAGCCTTCTGACATCCTTGGAATGCCAGGAGTGGGAAATGACGCTCCAGCTGCCAACCGTCACCCAACATCTGGTGCCTCTGCCACCCCCTCCCTGCCTTAGGCAATAAAACTTACTTTATTGGCCTTCACACTGAGAGCTTTCACGCTTCCTACCCTGGGAAAGCATCTGGCTTTGGAGCTACGCCACGGGGGAGGCTGGAGGGAGAGGAGCTCCAGGGCTGGGGATGGCACCTCCCACCTGCCCAGGGTGCTCCACCCCATCCCATTTTGAACCCTGCCAGGGAGGGGGCAGCCACAGCTTCTCTGGGCACCCTGGGCCAGGGTCTCACCACCCTCACAGCCAACAATTTCTGCCTCACATCCCACCTCAGTCTCCCCTCTGCCAGTTTAAAGCCATCACCCCTCATCCTGTCACTCCAGGCCCTTGCCCAAAGTCCCTCCCCAGCTTTCCTGTACCCCCCAGGCACTGGAAGGTGCACTGAGGTCTCCCCAGAGCGTTCTCTTCTCCAGGCTGAACACCCCCAACTCCCTCAGCCTGTCCCCACAGCAGAGCTGCTCCAGCCCTCACATCATCTCCGTGCCCTCCTCTCGACCCACTCCAACAGCTCTGTGTGCTGACTCAGAACCAAGCCTGTGTTTTGGTGGCCAGTCCTGGCGTTCTGGTGGCCAAGCCATTAATTCTGGTGGCCAAACTGGCATTTTGGGGTCCAAACCAGTTGTTTGGTGGCTGAGCTAGTTACTTGGGTGGCCACACTGGGTGTTTTGGTGGCCAAGCTAGTGTTTCAGTGGCCAAACCAGGTGTTCTGGTGGCCCAACTAGTTGTTTTGGTGTCTGAGCTGGGCATTCTGTTGTCCAGACTGGTGTTTTGGTGGCCAAACTGGCATTTTTAGTGGCCAAACCATCCCTTACTGTCCCAGACAATCCATCCACGTCACCAAACTTCCTGGGCTCTGTTAACAACCACCTGACCTCCCCCAGGCCCAGCCTACCACCACTTCCCACGCTCTAATTCCTCCTCTTTATATTCCCCTTTAACTTTTCCTGGCTTTTTCTCCAATTCCCACAGCAAGATTGTAACTAAAATAGACGACAACAAAGATGGGTTTGTAACAGTGGAAGAACTCAAAAACTGGATTAAATTTGCCCAGAAACGTTGGATATACGAAGACATAGAACGCCAGTGGAAAGGCCACGACCTCAATGAGGACGGCCTCATTTCATGGGAGGAATATAAAAACGCCACCTACGGTTACATCTTAGGTAGGTCTGAATTTTTAGGGGCTAAATAAATTAAAAAGTTTGCAACTTGCTGTTTTGTTTTTATAGAGTGATGGTAGATAAGATAGACACGGATAAGGATGGGTTTGTGACGGAGGGGGAGCTGAAAGCCTGGATTAAGAAGGCCCAGAAGAAATACGTGTATGAGAGTGTGGAACGGCAGTGGCAGGAGTTTGACACAAATCAAGATGGAGTTGTCACCTGGGATGAGTACAGGAACGTGACATATGGCACTTACCTGGGTAAGGGGATGAGGTGGCCCATCTGGTGGTGGTTTCTAATCGATAAAACCCAGCGGGAGCTCGTTCTTCATCCCTAAATTGGAATCGGTCTGCCCAAAGTCTAGTTTATTTTTTTGGGATGGCGTTTGCCTTGAATTTAAAGAAATCAACCCCCAAATCTCCCTTCTGATGGGGTTAATAGAGGGTGACGGGATGGAAAAAACAGCACCGGGCGTTGTCGCTCTGCTTCATCGATGCGTTTAATGGTGACAATCAAACACTGGTGTGACAAAAAGCACCGGGAGGGGTCATTTCTCAGGGTTTTTTTTACCCTTTTAACTGTTAAATCTCAAAATTAAGCCCTGGAGAAAGTCACCAGCCAACCCGTGGCCACATTTTTCTGGGTGTCCTCACCCTTTGATCCATGAAAATCCTGGGTTTAATCAGTTCCCAAAGCCCTCTGCCCACATTGTGGCTTCTCCACTTAATCTAGCAGTACCTTGAACCCCAAATTTGGTCGATTTTGCCCCATAAAAGAGGTTGGTGTCCCCCTTTGAGGCCTCAAACACCCCGAGGAAGGAGGTGAGGAGAAGCCTGGAGGGGGTTAAAACATGAAGTAAAAATCCCACTCCCTCTGCCAGCTGTTCCTCCTCTTGGCAGGCGGGTGTATGGCGTGATGAGCTATGTCTTGAAAGCATGAAATCCAGTTGAATTGGCTGAATATTTCCAAAGATAGTCAGATGGAGCCTCCTGCCTCATCCATCCACCCTCAGGCTGTGCCCAGCTCCCAGAAAATGGAAATTTAATGGAACTGGGGAAAATATTGACGCTCCCCCCAAGACCCTGTTGGGTGTCGTTGAGCTTCCTTTTTCCCTTACTAATGTAATCCTTGAGATCAGCCCTCCAGATCCACGTGAAATGGGGGAGAAATGCTCCTCAGAAGGGGTTTATCATGGGGTTTGGAGTCCTTGAGGTGGGAGTTATGGTCTGGAAGTGGAGGATATTCCCAAAATACCCTCTTAATGAGCAGAACCCCATCACTTCTCCATTGGAATTGGTCGGAGGGACGACACCCCATGGAGATCCCACCAGCAGCACCCTCAGCAGACCCCCACAACCCCTCTCCCATGCTGTTCCCCCCTTATTTTTCCCCTTGCTGAAGGCTGAGGGGATCCCCAGGACACCCCCCCACACCCCGGATCTCCTTGTTCCTTTCTCCCAGCCTCTCCCCTCCTCCTCCTCTCGCTCCTCTCCCTCGGAGCGATGTTGGAAGTGCCTCTGGAAATGCCTCCGCTGGGGCTTTTTGACAGGCGGCCAAGGTGCTTGCGATCCCGTATTCGAGGGAAGAACATCCCTCTCGTGCTGCTCTGCTGAACCTTGACCAAATCTTTGCTTTTTGTCATCAAAAGAAAATGTTTTTGGGGTGGTTTTTCACTCGGTTGCACGCAGGGCCGTGACAGAGCAGCTGCTTCTGCCCATCCCAATTCCTTTTTCCATAGGGAGAGCCAGGATGTTAAAGAGAAACCCCCAAGAGCTTCAGTTTAAAGAGCAACTCCCTTTAAAACGTCCTTAACAGTCAGGATTTAGGGTTAATAAAGTGTATTTTGGGGTGGTTTTGGCTCCCATTGGACTCACTCGTCACTGGGGGTGAGTCCCAAAAAGAGAAGCACTCCTATTTTTCCTCCTAATACCTGAAAAGTGGAGCTTGTGGCTTTGCTACCGGCAGCTCCCTCCCCTGAGCCCCCCCGAGGGCAGGAATTCAACCACAAAGTGGGTTTTGGGGCGCTTCACTTGATTCAAACTCATTAAAAGTGTTAAAAAATAGGTGATTTATTAAAATCAATAGCTTTTAACCCCGATTCCGACACCGATCCCGACGTCTTCCTTCACTCTCAGCTCCTGATGGTGAACGCTCGGAGAAAAGAATGGGAAACTTTTAAGGCTTAATAGTGCCCGAGAGGCGACTTAAAATAAACTCTTCTTGCTGTCTTTATATTTCAGGCCCCCACTGGGGCTCAGCCAGAGCTCCTTAATCCCCCCGTTTGTCCAAGCTGAAAACAGAGAAGGGATGGAGTCTTTTTTTAGATCAGTCCTGGCTCTCCTCTAACCCCCCCTCAAAGCTCGGGCTGTGTTCTGCTCCACTGATGTGTTTTCTCTAGGCCCAGCCCAGCTGCCCTCTCCCCACAAGCTTATCTGGAGGTGCTGGAGGAGCTATATCGAGCGGCCATGTGTGCCCAGGCGCTGGGGATGGTTGGCTGGCTTTGAAGCTGCGCCAGCTGCGGAGAGCAGTATCCTCTTACACATTCTCCTCCAAAAATAGCTTCGGGCTGAGCCACGCGGGCCATGCCGGCCAAGGAAAAAACCCCCCATCCCTGTGTGCTGGGGACAACTTCCCCCCGGGACGCTGATAGCACACGGCTGCTGGCAGCCCTTCCTCCTCTTCCTCCTGGTAGTGGAGGTGCAGGAGAGACATGATGGCCACCAATATCTAAAATTGAGGCTACGGTAGCAAAGCATTGGAAGGTTGAGGTTGGGTTGAGGAAGATGGTTGAGGAGGTTGAGCTGAGGTTGAGGTTGTGTTGAGGAAGTTGATGCTGACGTTGGGTTGAGGTTGATTGTTGGGTTGAGGCTGATTGTTGGGTTGAGGCTGATTGTTGGGTTGAGGTTGATTGTTGGGTTGAGGTTGAGGTTGGGTGGTTCAGGTTGAGGTTGGGTTGAGGCTGAGGAGCTTGAAGTTGGGTTGAGGTTGAGTTGGGTGTTGACCATGGGACATCCCCCCACCCGCACTGACCCGTGTCGCCTCCTCTTCTCCTCTCCCACCCAGATGACCCTGACCCCGACGACGGCTTCAATTACAAACAGATGATGGTGTGCGACGAGTGCCGCTTCAAGATGGCTGACAAGGACGGGGACCTGACGGCCACCAAGGAGGAGTTCACCGCCTTCCTGCACCCTGAGGAGTGCGACTACATGAAGGACATCGTCGTGCAGGTGGGGCTGCGCCAGAGGTGCACTCAGAATGGGGTGCTTTGTGGGTGCTTGGGGGGGTTAAGAGTTATTTTGGGTTTTTTCAGGGTGTTTTAGGGGGTGTCTAAGGGTTTTTTGGGGGGGTTAAAGTTTTCAGGCGTTTTAAGGGGGTTTGGGGTTTTGGGGGGGGGGTTTAAGAGTTGTTGGGGGGGGTTAAGGGTGTTTTTTCGGAGGGGTTTGAGGGTGGTTTTGGGGTTCTTAAGGTTTTTTGGGGAGTGTTGAGTGTTTTGGGGTTTTTAAGGTTTCTTGGGGTTTAAGGGTTCTTTGGGGGTTTCAGGGTTATTTTGTGTTTTTTCAGTGTGTCTTAGGGTTTTTAAAGGATTTGGGGGGGTTTTAAGGGTTTTTCGGGGGGTTAAGGGTTATTTTTGGGTTTTTCCAGAGGGTTTGGGGGATTTTAAGTTTTTTTAAGGTGCGTTAAGGGGTTTTGGGTGGCTTTAAGGTTTATTTGTTTGGGTTTTTTCGGGGTGTTTTCAGGTTTTTAAGGGTTTTGGGGGGGGGTGTCTGTGGTTTTGGGGTGGTTTTCAGGGGTATTTTTAGTTTTTCAGTGCGTTTTGGGGTTTTTAAGGTTTTTTTTGGGAGGGGTTTAAGGGCGGGTTGTGGGTTTTCAAGGAGGTTTTGGGGGTTTCAGGTTGTTTGGTAGTTTAAGGGTTTTGGGGAGGGTTTAAGGTTTTTTTTGGGGTAAGTTTAAGGGTTGTTCTGGGGCTTTTCAGGGGATTTTGGGGTTTTTAAGTGGGTTTTCCATGGGGTTTTGGGGTTTAAGGGTTTTAGCGGGGAGTTTAAGGGGTTTTTTTTGGTGGTGTTTTGGGTTATTTTGGGGTTTTTCAGGGTGTTTTTGGGGAGATCAGGGTGGCAGAGGGGTGATGGTGGGGACAGGGCTGTCCCCAGCCCGGGTAACCACCAGCTTCTCCCTCCAGGAAACCATGGAGGACATCGACAAGAACGGGGATGGCTTCATCGACCTGGAGGAGTACATAGGTGAGACACCAGAGATGTGTCCCCTCCTCGTCCCTTCTGTGTCCCTTCCACGTCCCCTTCTGCATCCTTCCGTGTCCCTTCCACGACCCCTTCCACGTCCGCTCTGTAAACTCCCACCCTGCCACCGGGTGCTGCTGTTCTGGGGGACAAAGCCCGTAAAAGGAGGAGCCTGTCCCTGGCAGGTGACATGTACAGCCGGGACGGGGACGCCGATGAACCCGAGTGGGTGAAAACAGAACGGGAACAATTCCTGGAATTCCGGGATAAAAACCAGGATGGGAAAATGGACAAAGAGGAAACCAAGGACTGGATCCTCCCTTCCGACTACGACCACGCCAAGGCTGAGGCGCGGCACCTCGTGTACAAGTCTGACCGGGACAAGGTGGGAAGGGAATGCTGGGAAGGGCTGGGAATGCTGGGAAGGGAATGCTGGGAAAGGCAGGGAATTCTGGGAAGGAAATGCTGGGAATGGAATTCTAGGAAAGACAGAATTCTGGGACAGGAATTCTGGGAGGGACACTGGAGCTTGGGAAGGGTCTGGAGCAGAAGGTGGGGCTTGGTGGGGAGTGGTTATACTGGTATGTACTGGTTAACCTGGTTACCTAAAATGACCTTTTCCAACCCAAACTGGTTTTCCAGGATGGGAAGTTGAGTAAGGAAGAAATCGTGGAAAAATACGACCTGTTTGTGGGGAGCCAAGCCACGGATTTCGGGGAGGCCCTGGTGCGCCACGATGAATTTTAGGGCCCCCGCCCCCCTACAAAAACACCTTGATTCCATTTTTGTGCCCAAATAATTTATTTTTATTCCATCTGGGGGATGAACGGTAAGAAACGGGGGGGGAAGGGGAGGTTCTGCTACCCCTGTGAGGTAACCCCCCCCCCAAGTCTCCCTCCTCTCCCTCCCTTCCTTTAGATCTCTTTTTCTAATGATTTTTACATTTTAAGGATTTGTCACCAATTTCTTGGCTTTCTAACTTTTTTTTTTTTTTTTACGTCTTCCCAATTATCTCCAGAATTCCAGGATAAATCCCTCCCCCCAATTTCCAGGATAAAACCCACCCCCCAAAGAAAATTGCCTTGATAATCATTAAAAACCCCCTAAAATCAACCCAAAAACAACAGCGGGAGCTCCCCCTCCCCCTAATAACAGCCCTGTTAATTAACAGGAGCCCTAAAAGCAATGGTGGGGGTGGTGGTGTTCCCCCCCCTCCTCCACCATTGCTCAAAGTGCCTTTAATTCACCCCAAATCGCTGGGAGGGGTGTGTTTGTGCACCCCCATTTCTGTCCCCGTCCTCCCCCCCAAAAAAAGGACTCCTTGGCGTTGAGTTTAGACACTAATTAACACCCCCCCCCAATTAATTAATTGTGTCCATGGCTCAATAAAGCTGTTTACATCCCCCCCCAGACTGGCTGGTTTTGGTGTCTGGTGGTGGAATTGGTCTGGTTTCATCCCAGAAATGGGGTGTCCCCATGCCTGGGTATCCCCCGATGTCCCCACAGCCCAGGTGGCCCCTGTGAGAAGCAAAGCTCCGGCCGAAGCAGTGAGCCCAGGGCGGTCCCAGTGACGCAGCTCCGCTCATTCATGGGTCAGTGGTGGCGCGGCCTCAACCCCAGAGCGCAGCCGGCCCAGAGGATTTCCTCCCGCCGCGGGCCGCGCTCTCCCGGTCCCCATCGCTGCGCGCTCCGGGCTCACAGCCTGTCCCACCCGTTTCCTTACACTCAGTTTCCACACGAGGTTGTTCCGGCCCAGAACAGGGCTCTCTCTTCCCAGCGGCTGTTCGTGCAGAGCTGTGAGCTCTGCGCTCCCAGGGGTGCCCCATCTCCTGCTCGGTGTCAGACCCATCACTCTCAGAACAAGTTGTTCTGCACTGACCCCTACAGCACCTCATAGCACCCTATGGCACCCCTGTAGCACCCTGTGAGACCCCCATGGCACCCCTATAGCCCCCTTAGGACCCCCATGGCAGGGGCAACCAGAGAAGCCACCCCCTGGGGACAGTCACCCTGGTGTCAGGGCCGGAGTGCAGAGTGACCTGCAGCCATGGACATCAGAGCCACCCACTCACTGGGCAGTGACGGGGGGAGCAGGGACCCCCACCCTAGGGACAGGGATTTATGGGATGGGCACCCCAAAGGATGAGGACCCCGAGGGACTGGCACCCAAAGGGACAGCGACCCCAAGGGATGGGCACCCATGGGGATGGGGACCCCCAGGGATGGGCACCCATGGGCACAGTCCCCCCCAGCGGTGCCCCCCACCCTCTCCAGCCGAGCCGCAGGCAATTGCAGAAGAAGTGGAGTCACTGAAGGCAAGGGTGAAAGTGGAGCTCAGCAGGCTCCACGAGAAGGAGGCCGAGCTGCAGGCAGAAACCGCAGAAATGGCAGAGGAGCTCAGCAAGGTCCACGAGGAGAACGCCAAGCTGTGGGCAGAGCTGGGCACGCTGCAGGCTGGGCAGGCAGCAGAGGCCACAGGGCTGCAGGAGGAGGTGGCCCAACTGCAGGCACAGAAGGCAGAGGTGACAGCAGAGACCACAGAATCCCAGAGTGCTTTGGGTGTGCAGGGACCTCACAGCTCATCCCATCCCAGCCCCTGCCATGGCAGGGACACCTCCCACCAGCCCAGGTTGCTCCCAGCCCCATCCAACCTGGCCTGGAACACTGCCGGGGATGGAGCATCCACAACTTCCTTGGGCACCCTGGGTCCGTGTCTCATCACCTTCCGGGTAAAGAACTTCTTCCTTATATCCAGTCTAAACCCACCCTCTCGCAGCTTCCACCCTCACTGCGGGAAGTCATGGCAAGCAATCACACAGAGACTTAATAAATCTCGTGAAAAGGCACTTTAATGGCGTTACAACCCGGTTTATATATACAGAGCACTAAGTCACAAGACTCTTCACGAGACTCTTCTAACTACTAATTGGTTAACAGCACTAGCGTGGCATAAATTGATTTGCGACCTTAAAGCATGCATTCACACCGTCACACCTTTCCCAACTTCCCATCCTGCTTCATCATCCGGGTCAGGCTCGAAGGTTGGATTGCTCACATGACCATTGCTTGCTAAAAACCCCCCAACACCTCACCATCACCCCTCACCCTATCATTACAGTCCCTTGTAAATAACCCTCCCCAGCTTTCCTGTACTGGACCTGGGGTCCTGTGTCCAGCTCTGGAGCCCCCAGCACGAGAGATCTGGAGCTGGTGGAGCGAGTCCAGAGGAGGGTACCAAGATGGGCAGAGGGCTGGAGCAGCTCTGCTGTGGGGACAGGCTGGGGAAGTTGGGGGTGTTGAGCCTGGAGAAGAGAAGGCTCCGGGGAGACCTTAGAGCACCTTCCAGTGCCAGGGAGCAGCTCAGATTAAAGCACGGGGTGACCCAGACTGGGTGTAAATACCCTGATTTTCTCTCAAATATCCCCACACAGTGCCCATGAGTTGTTTGGAAATGGGTAAAAAGGGACGATCTGACCTCAAATGCCATCCCCTGCTGCCACGCCGGGTGGCAGGGAGGTGACAAGTGGGGAAAGAAGCTGCTTAGTGGGATCAAAACCCCATAAATTAACAATGACTAATAATTATTCATTAATGAATCACATCACTAACAGCTCCTGCTGACCAACAGCTGCTCCATCAATAAGAAAGGCTCTCTAGAATTTCCTCAAAACTCACAATTTTGGGAAAAATAAGGTTTTGAGCTCACTTATTGCAACCCCCTGCCCTCCCCAAACTGGTTTAACAAACCAAAAACCAGTATGGGATGGGATGCGGGGAACAGTTCCCTGTTCTCTGCAGGGAAAGGGTCGTGGTGAACCACAGGGAAGTGGGAATTAGTGGTGGGGAGTGGGGAGGGATCCCCTCAAAATTGGGGGTGGGGGAAGGATTCGGGGATCCTCAGGGAGACTGAGGGAGGAATGTGGGATTCTGAGCAGGTTTGGGAGTATAATTGTGGATTTTGGGGGATATTAATGGCTTTGTGGAGATATTCAGGGGGTTGGGGCGTATATTCAGGGATTTTGGGGGGATATTTGTGGGGTTTTGGGGGACATTCAGGGGGTGTGAGGGGACATTCCTGCCAGACAGAGCCAGGAACCCCTTTGGAAGGCCATTTCCCCAGCCAGGCTCGTGGAAAAGACCCCACAGCCAACGTAACTCTCTCAAAGCTGGGAATTTATTTTGGCTTTTGGGGGGCTGAAGCCCAACCCCAGCGGCCTGGGGCTGCCAGGTACACCCCGTCCTTACCCAGCGGCGAGGACAAAAGGTGAAGGGTGACAATGGTGTGGACAAGAGAACAATGCGGAGCGTGGGGGGAGAGCAGTAACGTGTCCGTCCTGATGAGCAATCACCAACGTTCCCGCTGTGTAATTAACGGCAGTAATTAAGGATGCCTGCCCAGGTCAGGGGTCCTCACCTGGGTCCATGGCAACCAGGCCCAGGGCTCCTGAGGCGATGCGCGGCCCGCCCGGTGCCACCTTACCGCTCCCCCGCCACGGCTCAGCACAGCGGGGGCAAGCGCTGCCCCCTCCCGAGGGCCGGCCCCGCCGCCCCCAGGCCCAGGGGCCACTCCTGCCCCACCGGGCCGGGCCCATCCCTCACCGTTCCCTGGAGCCGCGCCGCCGCCGCCTGCTCTCCTCAGCCACTCCGCCGACCGGAAGTCGCCGCTGAGCCACGCTGCACGGCCCCCCGCGCTCTCTCCCTGCCGGCCAATCAGAGCGCAGCTCCTCCTGTCCTGCCCCCACGCTACGCGATCTGATTCGTCAGCTCTACCGCCCGTCCGCCCCTTCGCCCCCCCCTTCTCCCGCACAGCCCCGCCTTTCTCCCCCGCCGCAGACGCCAGCGCTGATTGGCTGGAACGCCACGCGTCCTCAGGTGCGCGTCGACCCGCGGCCCCGCCCACCTGCATCTCGTAGTCCCCTCCACCCCCCCCCATCCCCACTGCGCACGCTCGGGCGCCCCTTGGAAAGGGCGGGAAAGGGGAGGCGACGGTGGACGGGGAGGCGCCATTTTGAAGGGGGTGAGGGGGGACGCACAGCCCTTCCTCGGTCTCCCTCAGCCCTCCCAGCAGCCAGAGCCGGGCTGGTGGGGCACTGTGGCACCTGCCCCGTCCTCAGCAGTGGGGACATTATGCTTTGAGAGGGGCATCGCCTCCTGAAACACCTTGGAGTGATGAGAGACCCCCTCAGGCTGCTGCACCGGGCCCTTGCTTGCAAGAGGCCTCAAAGATCATCAAGTCCAAGCGTTCCCCCGGCACTGCCCAGTCCCCACTGCCCCGTGTCCCTCAGCACCTCAGCTACGTGTTTTTTAAATCCCTCCAGGGATGGGGACTGCCCCCTGCCCTGGGCAGCCTGGGCCAGTGCTGGGGACTGCTCTGGTACGGTCAAGACCGTGGGTTCAGAACTTGTTATAAATTAAGACCAAAGATTTCTCCAATTATAAGGTGAATTTTATTGAAGAAGGTAAACAGGCAAAACAGCGCAGGGCGGCCACAGGAGTCTCCGCTCCACCGATGGCGCCCCCCCGCCCCATCTGAATCTCTTATTCATAGTCCATGGTTTCCGGGTTCTTAGCTGATGTGGCCTTCACAACTCGGTGTCTTCTACGGCTGCGCGTGTTTTTGCTAGGGGGTCGTTTTCTGCCCTCTGATGGTCGTGGGTGGTCGTGGGATGAAGGCTGTAGTATTCCTCTGTGCCGTAGGTCATGATCTGGTTTCTTGAGACATGCGCCTTTATTGCGAAAAGACTCAACATGTTTCCTTATTAAGCAACCGTTACCAGCTTTGTCTACTTAGCCGGATACTGTGGTTATAACTTAGACAAGCAGGCTTTGCAAAATAAGCAGGTTTTGCAAGGCAAGCAGGTTCTGAAAAAGCATGTCTAGACCAGTGTCAGGGCTTATCATTTCCTACAAAGCTAAAAAGGCACCATGGTTCGGTTTGATCAACAGATTTATTATGCGAACTTATTACAAACTCAGCCCTGCTTCCCCCGCACGGCCTCTCCGGCTCCAGGAGGGAAGGACATGAGTGGGGGCCAGGGCAGCTCCTGGGGGGCCCGCGCTCCCCAGATCCCCTGGGCTGGCCGGAGTGTCTGGGCAGTGGGGCAGTGCTGCCCAGCCCCAGGTTGGTGACGCAGGGAGACACAAGGAGAGGACTCTGGGTGAAAACATTCATCTTCTGGCTTCAGTCATCCCAGTGGCCTCTGGCCCCACAGTGGCCCCACGCCCCCCCTAGTCATCAGGCACATCCACGATGAGGGGAGCCAGGTAGTCCGAGTGCCGGATCCCGAACGTTGTCCCCCGCTGACGGCTCTGGTGGGTGGGAGAGACAGTGCCATGAGGGCTGGGGGTCCCGTGGCTCCTGGCCCCCCGGCCCCGTGCTGGCGGGACCCCGGTGCTCCCTCACCTGCTGGGGGTAGTAGGCATTCGGGCTGGGTTTCATGGTGGTGTCCCCGGGGAGGTCGTTGCGTGCCAGGATGCTGTACTGCGGCGCCCGCTGCTTGTACACGTTGGTGCTCACGGTGTTGTAGTTGCAGGGCCCCGGTGTCTGCGGGCAGAGGGTGCAGTGACACATCCCCCCACTGCTCCCCAGCACCTTGGGACCCCAGACCCCTAGCCCCTGAGCACCCCGACACCCTGGGACCTCAGCACCCCAGCCCCCCAGTCCCATAGCACCCCAGTCCCCTGGCCCCCCAACACACTGGGACCCCAGACCCCTGGCCCCCCAGAATCCTGACACACTGGGACCCCAGCACCCCAGCACCCTGACAACTTGGGACCCCAGCACCCCAGCCCCTCAGCCCCCTGGCATCCTGGACCTCCAGCTCCCCAGTCCCTTAGCACCCCAGTCCTCAAGCCCCCTCACACCCTTACACCCTGGGACCTGTGAGAGTTAACTTGTGTTTTCACAAAGTGGTGTGAGAATCATGTTTTTGTAGAACCAAGGCAAACACTGAGGCCTTGCACATCCAGGGGCCAGATAACACAGCAGGATGTGGGGACCGACCGATGTTTTTGTGCGGCACTACAGAGCCAAAACCCGGGGCCTTGGACAGAGACACCGATAACAGCCGGCTGGGAGAGAGACCTGGTATGGGAACGGGCAAAGCTCTGATGGGACTGAGTGTGGTGAAATGGGTGGGACAGGCTGTGAGCCTGGAGTGTGCAGTCATGGAGACACGGGAGAGCACAGCCCGCGGCGGGATAAAACGCTATCGAAATGCTTTCTTTCCTTTGTAAAGGCGCGCGTCTCTACTTCGGCCAGGGGGTGGCGCGCCCGCGATTGCACTCGCGAATAAACGGAGCTGCTTCACCATGACCCTCGCCTGAGCAAACTCTTTTGGCTTAAAACTTCGTTTCTCACAGACCCCAGTACCCTGAGACCCTGGGTCCCCAGAACCGCAGCCCCCCGATGCCAGCACCCTGGTATCCTGGACATCCAGACCCCTGGCACCCCAGTACCCCAGCACCCCCACAGCCCGACACCCTGGGTCCCCAGCCCGTTAAGCCCCCCAGCCTCCAGCACCCTGGTACCCTGGCCTGCCAGCCCATGAGCCCCCTAGCCCCATAACACCCTGGCCCCCCTGCCCTCTGGGACCCCCACCACCCCCTGGTGTCCCCCCCTACCTTGCACAGGTCCTGACTGAAGGTGCCCACGTTGCTGCTTCCCGACATGGAGTAGTTGGGGGCTGAGTTCTTCGTGATGACGCGGGGCCCCAGCATGGGGGGCAGCTCGTAGGCAGCGGGGCCTGGGGGAGTGGGGGCTCAGTGAGCCCCTGCCAGGAGGCTGGGGTGGCAGGGGGTTCACCACCATGGGGATGTGGGGAGGGAGGGGTCTGCCCAGGGATGATGAGGGTTCAGAGCAGGGATAGTGGGGGGGCAGAGCCTAGGGTTGAGGGTGGCCCAGCCCAGGGATGGTGGGGGCTCAGACCGAGGCTAATGGGGGGAACCAGCCCAGGGATGTTGGGGGGGTCGCGGCCTGGGGATTGTGGGGGTTCAGGCCAGCGATAAAGGGGGGTCTCAGCCCAGGGATGGGGGGGTTCCAGCCGGGCCCAGGGGGGACGATGGGGGGCGAGCCTGGCCCCCATCTCTCCTACCCGGTGTCTGTTGGCCCGCGTAGTGCCTGGTGCGGGAGCGGAGGCTGCAGGCGGGTGCGCAGGGGAAGGTCACCCTCTCAGCCTTCTCCGGGGAGTAGTGGCCTGGGGAGAGTGGGGGACTCAGCCATGAGCATGGCTGGGGGGTCCCCAGCCCTGCCACTCCCCCCGGGACCTCCTGGCCCCCTCCTCACCTGGCCCGGGCGTGCGGAAAGGTGTCATGTCATAGGGGCGGCCGTAGATGGAGAAGGCGGGGGTCCCAGCCTTGCCCTTGACCGTGGTGCCAGGGGGCAGCAGGTACCTCGGCCCCGGGGAGCGCTGCTTCTCCTGCACATCTCTGCGCGGCCCTAAGCTGTACGCAGGGGCACGGTTGCGGGAGGGGTCGTGCAGATTGTAGCCTGTGTGGGCAGGGGGCTTAGTGGGCTGCGGGACCCCTGGACCCCCGTCCCCAGCACCCCACCAGTGCCATGGCCCCCCCCGGCCGCCATGGCCCCCACTCACCAACGTTGCTGGGGAGCCCGTACTTGGGCCCGGGGCTCTTGTAGAGAGCAGCGATGGGGCCGCGGGGGCGGTGGGGCCTCCAGCTGCCCACCCAGCCGTTGTCCGGCATGGCGGGTCCTGCGGGGAGTGAGTGTTGAACCCCTCCAGCCCTGACCCCCATGCCAGCCCTGCCACCCACCCCTGCCAGCTGTGGGGTCCCCTCGAAGGGTCTGCAGCCCCGACACCAGCTGCCATCCGTGAGCACCAGTATCACAATGGCTGGGGGGCTGCAGGACTCTGTACCCCATCCCGGGGATGACAGTCCTGACATCTTGGGGGAATGCCCCAGCACCCCAGGTCTGAACCCTGTGGGGGGCCCATGCATCCCATGAGTGAACCCCAACATCCCCTTGGTGAACACCCTGGCACCCCCGGGAAGAAAAACTGGCACCCCAGGAAAGTACACCCAGTGCCCCAGGGATGTACCCCCCAGCTCCCCATGGATACATCCCCCTGCACCCCAGGGATGAAGACCCAGCACCCCAGAATTACAGCCCCCGGCACCCCATAGGTATGGCTCCCATGGATGCAGCCCCCAGTACCCCATGGATGTGCCCTTAGCACCCCATAAATACATTTAATTCTGTCTGTGGCACCAGCCGCTCAGCCACATGTTCATCAGGGGGGTCTGCCTTCCTCTGTCAGTGTTCTTCCCTGCCACTGCAGGCACTGAGCAGAACACCACCTGGGCTCCCGAGCCCTCAAGTGATCTCCCCAGGGCCCTGCAGTCTTGTTTAGTTGTTTGCAGGCTCCTCTCTGAAACATCATCACTACCAACCTGGATAACCAGCAGTGGCTTGACCGTACCGTAGTCTCTTGACCGTACCAGAGCAGTCACCAGACCACTCACCAGAGCAGTCCCCAGAGTGACTGGCCCTGACACCAGGTTGCCTGTTGCCTGCCCTCTGTCCCTGACACCAGGGTGGCTGTTGCGTGCCCTCTGTCCTTGTCACCAGGGTGGCTGTTGCCATGATGACTGTCTCCAGGGGGTGGCATTTCTGGTTGCCCCTGACAATTGCCTCCCTCCTTCCCTGGGGGGCCCCTGGCAGGGGATCAGGGGGCAGTGGGCCCCCCCAGTGCCATTGTCATCCCCCCTGTCCTGTCCCCTCCCCAGCTTGAGGCTGTGTGTGGGGGCAGTGTTCACTCTGGAACCTACTGAGGGCCCTAAGGTAGGAGCTTGGTGAACCTTCAGTGGCTTCTCCGGCTCCGGTGCCACTTCCAGGGTCGATTTGGAAAAGCCGGGAGGGGGCTGAGAAGGGCATGGGGGGCACCACGGGTAGGTTGCGGTCCCCCACCATGGTCTGGGCGGGGCTGGGGGAGTTGGGGGCCATGGGAGTCTCACAGGGTGCCATGGGGGTCCCACATGGGTCGCATTAGGGGTGGCTTCTGCTGAATCCCCTTTGGCCTTACTCACATCTCTCCAAAATTGCATTAAGTTGGGTATTGCCGCCCCTGCCTTTGTTGTCTCAACCTGTTTGACATCAGGGGGCCCATGGGGTGCCATGAGGTGCTGTAGGGGTCCTAAGGGGTGCCACAGGGCTGCCATGGGGCTCCCAATGGGTGCCATAGGGGTCCCCCAGGGGTCCCGTGGCGTCCCATGGGGGTCCCAGTGGGTGCCATACGGGTCCGATAGGGTCTCTCCTCTTAGCATGGATGGATTCCGGCTTGTGAAACTCAACAAAGTCATCAGGCAAGTTGACATCGTCATCACCTGCACAGGTGTGCGGTCCCCGAGGCCGGAGGATGGGGATGCACACCCCATAAGGACACGGAGGTGCTGGTGTCACCAAACAGGACAAAGAACTATCGACACCAATGTGATGTAGATAAGCTGACACTTCTTTATTGGCTCACGGGGATACGGGGGATAACTCCACCTAGCGTATCCTGGGTTACATTACATTTAACAGGGGTTTATGTATTCAATTTCCATTGTATGAGCGGTTTAACATAAAACTGCATATACTGCTCACCTTTAATTGCTCATTAAGTTTAACCTTTACCTTGACTGGCCCCTAACGACCTTTTGGGTTCCATCACTTCATGTATATTCATTTCTAATAAGAACCATTGGTCGCCTGTAGTCATGTCATAGTTGTGCTATAGATTGTAGCCCCTAATATTCAAATCAGGATGGGAGGGTAATGGGATCTTCAAGCAGCATAACTGGTCACTGTGACTTTAGCCACTATATGATTAATTATTGTATTATTCTTTCCACGGTGGTTGCTTACACATAATATCTTACTCTCTCTGCTATACGGTTTCCAGTTAAATACAAACCTAGGCCCAAGCTACTTGGACCACCTATTCGCTTCATGTGCTTTCTCCGACTGCTGAAGTAAAACGCAGTCACTCCCTCATATGACTCCATTAGGCCTAACTTTCTTTTAGCTAAACGAAAATCATCAAAACTATCCAAATCAGATCCGATTGGTAACACTGGAGCGTGTCCAGAGCAGGGCAGCGGAGCTGGGGAACCGTCTGGAGCACAAGGCTGATTGGGAGCGGCTGAGGGAACTGGGGGCTTCAGTCTGGAGAAGAGGAGGCTGAGGGGAGACCTCATTGCTCTCCACAGCTCCCTGACAGGAGGGGGTAGTGAGGGGGGGTCGGTCTCTTCTCCCAGGTGACAGTGACAGTGTCACCAAAAAGGACAAAGAACTTATCAACACCAATGTGATGTAGATAAGCAGACATTTCTTTATGGACACGCGAAGGATACGGGGGATAACTCTGCCCAGCGTATCCTGGGTTACATCACCTTTAGTTGGGTTTTTATAGATTTGATTTCCATTGTATAAGCTATTTAACATAAAAATGCAGGTACTGCTCGCTTTTAATTGCTCATTAAAATTAACCTTTACCTTGACTGGCCCCTAATGATCTTTCGGGTTCCATCACTTTATGTGTATTAATTTCTAATAACAATCATTGTCACTTTATTGATTGTACCCTCTAATATTCAGACTAGGATGGGGAGGGGGATAATGGGATCTTCAAGCAGCGTAACTGGTCACTGTGACATTAGCCACTATATGATTAATTATTATATTGTTTCCACGGTGGTTGCTTACACATAATATCTTACTTCCTTGACTGTACGGTTTCTAGTTGCAGACAATGCTGGGCCTCAGCTGCTTGTACCACCTGTTCGCTTCATGTATGTGAGAAACACGCTCACAAAGATTTTATAAAACTTATTTGGGGACAAAGTCAGTGGAGCAAAAGAACAGCGCTGGGCGCATGACAAAAAGTCAGAGGCACAACTTCTACAAAGTTAACTTGGTACTTCTACATCTGCTAACAATTCGGGGGGGGAAAGGGGGGAATGGTATAGTAGGGTTCAGGGGAAAAAAAGGGGGGGTGTGATGGTCTTTGCTGTCTTTGTTAAGCTCACAAGTTTCTTATCTTGGTCTTCTGAGTCCTTCAGGAGGTGCCAGTCCCATCTGGGATTTCAGCGGGAACCTCCCTACTGAGGCAGGTTTACATGGATCACCCAAAGCAGCCATAAAGATAAGGGCACAGTCTGGTTTTCACGCCTCTGCAATCAAAGCTGAACAAACTACAAAGGAGATTTACACGTGTATTCACAAACTGATGTATCTACAAACAAGCTACAGTAGGAGATAACAAAGAATGATACAAGGCTACGTGTTTTAGTATAAAATACAAAGAAGAACATAAAATTGCATGTTTCGTTCCTTTCAAGCTTATCAACTTTAATAGTTATGCCAACAAGCGATTTCTGGTCATTTGAGAAAGCAAAATTAATAACCTAAGTGCTTTTTCTCCCAATGTACTTTAGCTGCTGGTACCACCTGTTTGTTCTGTGTGTTTTCTGTGATTGCTAAAGTAAAACACAGCCACTCCCTCATATGATTCGATTAGGCCTAGCTTGATTTTAGCTAAACTAAAATCATAAAATCATCAAAATCACCAAAATCTGATCAGATTGGTAACAACAGGACGAGGGGTGATGGCCTCGAGTTGCCCCAGGGGAGGGTTAGATTGGATGTGAGGAAAAATTCCTTCCCCCAGAGGGTTCCCCAGCACTGGCCCAGGCTGCCCAGGGCAGGGGGCAGTCCCCATCCCTGGAGGGATTTAAAAAACACGTAGCTGAGGTGCTGAGGGACATGGGGCAGTGGGGACTGGGCAGTGCTGGGGGAACGCTGGGACTTGATGATCTTTGAGGCCTCTTGCAAGCAAAGGCCCGGTGCAGCAGGCAGGGGGCAGCCTGAGGGGGTCTCTCATCACTCCAAGGTGATTCAGGAGGCGATGCCCCTCTCAAAGCACAGTGTCCCCACTGCTGAGGACGGGGCAGGTGCCACAGTGCCCCACCAGCCCGGCTCTGGCTGCTGGGAGGGCTGAGGGAGACCAAGGAGGGGCTGTGTGGCCCCCATCACCCCCTTCAAAATGGCGCCTCCCCGTCCACCATCGCCTCCCCTTTCCCGCCCTTTCCAAGGGGCGCCCGCGCATGCGCAGAGGGGATGGGGGGGCGACGGGCGCGTGGAGGGAACTGCGCACAGTAGGTGGGCGGGGTCTTCGGTCAGTGTGCGCCTGAGCACTTGTCGTGTTTCAGCCAATCAGCGCTCGCGTCTCCTGCGGGGAAGAAAGGCGGGCCTGTGCAGGAGAAGGGCGGGGGCGTAGGGGCGGACGGGCGGTAGAGATGACGAATCAGGTCGCGCAGCGTGGGGTTCGGACAGGCGGAGCTGCGATCTGATTGGCCGGCGGGGAGAGAGCGCGGGGGGCCGTGCGGCGTGGATCAGCGGCGACTTCTGGTCGGCGGAGTGGCTGAGGAGAGCAGGGGGCGGTGGCGCGGCTCCAGGGAACGGTGAGGGATGGGCCCGGCCCGGTGGGGCGGGAGCGGCCCCTGGGCCTGGGGGGCGGCGGGGCCGGCCCTCGGGAGGGGGCAGTGGTTGCCCCCGTTGTGCTGAGCCGTTGCAGGGGAGCCATAAGGTGGCGCCAGGTGGGCCGGGCCTCAGGAGCCCTGGGCCTGGTTGCCATGGGACCCCGGTACGGACCCCTGGCCTGGGCAGGCGTTAAGCCTGGGCAGGCCTCGGCTTCCTCCTGCACCGGTGGAACGGGCTGTAGGGTCACGGGTGATGCGGGGCCAGCGCAGAGTGAGGAGGCCTCACCGCAACTCCTTTTACTCTGAATGAAGCGTGAGGGAACCCCCAGGTTCTTCGTGTGTCCGTGAGCGTTTGTTTTGGGGCATAACGTGCTGCTTTTTATCCCCGTTATTGGCTTCACCTCCCGTTCACATCGCCGAGGCCTTGGGCAGCAGGGTGGTGAATCCTTAATTACTGCCGTTAATTACACAGCGGGAACGTTGGTGATTTCTCATTCAGGACGGACACATTACTGACCCCCCCACCATGCTCCGCATTGTTCTCTTGTCCACACCATTGTCACCCTTCACCTTTTGTCCTCGCCTCTGGGTAAGGACGGGGTGTACCTGGCAGCCCCAGGCTGCTGGGGTTGGGCTTCAGCCCCCCAAACACCAAAGTAGAGATAAATTCCCAGCTTTGAGGAAGTTATGTTGCCTGTGGGGTCTTTTCCAGAAGCCTGGGCTGAGAAATGGCCTTCCAAAGGGGTTCCTGGCTCCCAGTCTGGCAGGAATGTCACCCCATACCCCATGAATATCCCCCTGAACCCCACCAATGTCCTCCCAACCCCATGAATTTCTCCCTGAGTATCCCTCCAAACACTTAAAATATACCCCCAAATCCACTTATATCCCCACCAAACCCACAAAATATCCCCCTAAGCCCCCCTTATATTTCCCCAGACCCCCCAAATATCCCCGCAGCCCTCCTGAATACCTCCACAAAATCCCTGAATATCCCCCCAAACCTCCTGAATATCTCCACAAACCCATTAATATCCCCCCAAATCTGCAATTATCCCCCCAAACCAGCTCAGAATCCCACAGTCTTCCTCAATTGCCCTGTGGAACCCCGAATCCCATCACCCTTACCCTGCGGAGAACAGGGATTTGTTCCCCACATCCCATCCCATTCCGGTTTGTGGTTTGCTAAACCACTTTGGGAAGGGAAGAGGGTTGCAATAAGTGAGCTCAAACCCTTATTTTTCCCAAGATTGTGAGTTTTGAGGAAATTTTAAGGGGCCTTTCCTATTGATGTAGCAGCTGTTGGTCTGCAGGAGCTGTTAGAGATGTGAATTATTAATGAATAATTATTAGTCATTGTTAATTTATGGGGTTTTGATCCCACTAAGCAGCTTCTTTCCCCACTTGTCACCTCCCTGCCACCCGGCGTGGCAGCAAGGGATGGCATTTGAGGTCAGATTTTCCCTTTCTAATTATTTCCAAACAACTCATGGCCGTTGTGTGTGGATATCTGAGATAAAATCAGGGTATTTACACCCAGTCTGGGTCACCCCGTGCTTTAATCCAAGCTGCTCCCAGGGTTGGGAAAAAACAGGAAAATTGGGGTGTTGTGTGTAAATCTCTAGGTAGGGGCCCCCTAAAATGACACTCAGACTGGGATTGTGGGTGACATAACTGGGGGGGGGAGGCTTATGACATGGAATCCCTTGGGATAAGGGAAGGAAGGGTTTGGGGAGGGATTGGCAGGAGGAAGTGGGAGTGGAGGGTGTCTTGGCATGGTCTGTGCCCCCCGTCCCTGCCAGTCCTGGCATCGCTGTGTGTCCCTGGTGTCCCCATCCCTGGCAGCAGTGGGTTTTCCATGGGGTTTTGGGGTTTAAGGGTTTTGGTGGGGGGGTTAAGGGTTTTTTTGGGGGGTGTTTTGGGTTATTTTGGGGTTTTTCAGGGTGTTTTTGGGGGGATCAGGGTGGCAGAGGGGTGATGGTGGGGACAGGACTGTCCCCAGCCCAGGTAACCACCAGCTTCTCCCTCCAGGAAACCATGGAGGACATCGACAAGAACAGGGATGGCGTCATCAGCCTGGAGGAGTACATAGGTGAGACACCAGAGATGTGTCCCCTCCTCGTCCCTTCTGTGTCCCTTCCACGTGCCCTTCTGCATCCTTCCGTGTCCCTTCCACGACCCCTTCCACGTCCCCTCCGTAAACTCCCACCCCGCCACCGGGTGCTGCTGTTCTGGGGGACAAAGCCCGTAAAAGGAGGAGCCTGTCCCTGGCAGGTGACATGGACAGCCGGGACGGGGACGCCGAGGAACCCGAGTGGGTGAAAACAGAACGGGAACAATTCCTGGAATTCCGGGATAAAAACCAGGATGGGAAAATGGACAAAGAGGAAACCAAGGACTGGGTCCTCCCTTCCGACTACGACCACGCCGAGGCCGAGGTGCGGCACCTCGTGTACGAGTCCGACCAGGACAAGGTCGGAAGGGAATGCTGGGAAGGGCTGGGAATGCTGGGAAAGGCAGGGAATTCTGGGAAGGAAATGCTGGGAATGGAATTCTAGGAAAGACAGAATTCTGGGACAGGAATTCTGGGAAGGACACTGGAGCTTGGGAAGGGTCTGGAGCAGAAGGCTGATGGTGGGGCTTGGGGGGGAGTGGTTATACTGGTATGTACTGGTTAACCTGGTCACCTAAAATGACCTGTTCCAACCCAAACTGGTTTTCCAGGATGGGAAGTTGAGTAAGGAAGAAATCGTGGAAAAATACGACCTGTTTGTGGGGAGCCAAGCCACGGATTTCGGGGAGGCCCTGGTGCGCCACGATGAATTTTAGGGCCCCCCGTCCCCCTACAAAAACACCTTGATTCCATTTTTGTGCCCAAATAATTTATTTTTTACCCCATCTGGGGGATGAACGGTAAGAAACGGGGGGGGAAGGGGAGGTTCTGCCACCCCTATGAGGTAAACCCCCCGCCAAGACTTCCCCCCTCCCCCCTTCCTTTAGAACTCTTTTTCTAATGATTTTTACATTTTAAGGGTTTGCCACCAATTTCTTGGCTTTCTAACTTTTTTTTTTTTTTTTTACGTCTTCCCAATTATCTCCAGAATTCCAGGATAAATCCCTCCCCCCAATTTCCAGGATAAACCCCACCCCCCAAAGAAAATTCTCTTGATAATCATTAAAACCCCCCTAAAATCAACCCAAAAAAACCAGCGGGAGCTCCCCCTCCCCCTAATAACAGGAGCCCTAAAAGCAATGGTGGGGCGCTGGTGTTCCTCCCCCTCCTCCAGCATTGCTCAAAGTGCCCTTAATTCACCCCAAATCACTGGGAGGAGGGTGTGTGTGCACCCCCATTTCTGTCCCCATCCTCCCCCCCCCAAAAAAGGACTCCTTGGCGTTGAGTTTAGACACTAATTAACACCCCCCCATTAATTAATTGTGTCCACGGCTCAATAAAGCTGTTTACATCCCCCCAGACTGGTTGGTTTTGGTGTCTGGTGGTGGAATTGGTCTGGTTTCATCCCAGAAATGGGGTGTCCCCATGCCTGGGTGTCCCCCGATGTCCCCACGGCCCAGGTGGCCCCTGTGAGAAGCAAAGCTCCGGCCGAAGCAGTGAGCCCAGGGCGGTCCCAGTGACGCAGCTCCGCTCATTCGTGGGTCAGTGGTGGCGCGGCCTCAACCCCAGAGCGCAGCCGGCCCAGAGGATTTCCTCCCGCCGCGGGCCGTGCTCTCCCGGTCCCCATCGCTGCACGCTCCGGGCTCACAGCCTGTCCCTCCCGTTTCCTTACACTCAGTTTCCACACGAGGTTGTTCCGGCCCAGAACAGGGCTCTCTCTTCCCAGCGGCTGTTCGTGCAGAGCTGTGCGCTCTGCGCTCCCAGGGGTGCCCCATCTCCTGCTCGGTGTCAGACCCATCACTCTCAGAACAAGTTGTTCTGCACTGACCCCTACAGCACCTCATGGCACCCTATGGCACCCCTGTAGCACCCTGTGAGACCCCCATGGCACCCCTATAGCCCCCTTAGGACCCCCATGGCAGGGGCAACCAGAGAAGCCACCCCCTGGGGACAGTCACCCTGGTGTCAGGGCCGGAGTGCAGAGTGACCCGCAGCCATGGACATCAGAGCCACCCACTCCCTGGGCAGTGATGGGGGGAGCAGGGACCCCCACCCTAGGGACAGGGATTCATGGGATGGGCACCCCAAAGGATGAGGACCCCCAGGGACTGGCACCCAAAGGGACAGCGACCCCAAGGGATGGGCACCCATGGGGATGGTGACCTCCAGGGATGGGCACCCATGGGCACAGTCCCCCCCAGCGGTGCCCCCCACCCTCTCCAGCAGAGCCGCAGGCAATTGCAGAAGAAGTGGAGTCACTGAAGGCAAGGCTGAACGTGGAGCTCAGCAGGCTCCACGAGAAGGAGGCCGAGCTGCAGGCAGAAACCGCAGAAATGGCAGAGGAGCTCAGCAAGGTCCACGAGGAGAACACCAAGCTGCGGGCAGAGCTGGGCACGCTGCAGGCTGGGCAGGCAGCAGAGGCCACGGGGCTGCGGGAGGAGGTGGCCCAACTGCAGGCACAGAAGGCAGAGGTGACAGCAGAGACCACAGAATCCCAGAGTGCTTTGGGTGTGCAGGGACCTCACAGCTCATCCCATCCCAGCCCCTGCCATGGCAGGGACACCTCCCACCAGCCCAGGTTGCTCCAAGCCCCATCCAACCCAGCCTGGAACACTGCCAGGGAGGGGGCAGCCACAGCTTCGCTGCGCACCCTGGGCCAGGGTCTCACCACCTTCCAGGTAAAGAACTTCTTCCTTATATCCAGTCTAAACCCACCCTCTCGCAGCTTCCACCCTCACCATCACCCCTCACCCTATCATTACAGTCCCTTGTAAATAGCCCTCCCCAGCTTTCCTGTACTGGACCTGGGGTCCTGTGTCCAGCTCTGGAGCCTCCAGCACGAGAGATCTGGAGCTGGTGGAGCGAGTCCAGAGGAGGGTACCAAGATGGGCAAAGGGCTGGATCAGCTCTGCTGTGGGGACAGGCTGGGGGAGTTGGGGGTGTTGATCCTGGAGAAGAGAAGGCTCCGGGGAGACCTTAGAGCACCTTCCAGTGCCTGGGAGCAGCTCAGATTAAAGCACGGGGTGACCCAGACTGGGTGTAAATACCCTGATTTTATCTCAGATATCCACACACAGCGGCCATGAGTTGTTTGGAAATGATTAAAAAGGGACAATCTGACCTCAAATGCCATCCCCTGCTGCCACACCGGGTGGCAGGGAGGTGACAAGTGGGGAAAGAAGCTGCTTGGTGGGATCAAAACCCCATAAATTAACAATGACTAATAATTATTCATTAATAATTCACATCACTAACAGCTCCTGCTGACCAACAGCTGCTCCATCAATAAGAAAGGCTCTCTAGAATTTCCTCAAAACTCACAATTTTGGGAAAAATAAGGTTTTGAGCTCACTTATTGCAACCCCCTGCCCTCCCCAAACTGGTTTAACAAACCACAAACCAGTATGGGATGGGATGCGGGGAACAGTTCCCTGTTCTCTGCAGGGAAAGGGTCGTGGTGAACCACAGGGAAGTGGGAATTAGTGGTGGGGAGTGGGGAGGGATCCCCTCAAAATTAGGGGTGGGGGAGGGATTCGGGGATCCTCAGGGAGACTGAGGGAGGAATGTGGGATTCTGAGCAGGTTTGGGAGTATAATTGTGGATTTGGGGGGATGTTAATGGCTTTGTGGAGATATTCAGGGGGGTGGGGGGGATATTCAGGGATTTTGGGGGGATATATGTGGAGTTTGGGGGGACATTCAGGGGGTGTGAGGGAACATTCCTGCCAGACAGAGCCAGGAACCCCTTTGGAAGGCCATTTCCCCAGGCAGGCTCGTGGAAAAGACCCCACAGCCAACGTAACTCTCTCAAAGCTGGGAATTTATTTTGGCTTTTTTGGGGCTGAAGCCCAACCCCAGCGGCCTGGGGCTGCCAGGTACTCCCCCTCCTTACCCAGCGGCGAGGACAAAAGGTGAAGGGTGACAATGGTGTGGACAAGAGAACAGTGCGGAGCATGGTGGGGGGGTCAGTAATGTGTCCCTCCTGAATGAGAAATCACCAACGTTCCCGCTGTGTAATCAACGGCAGTAATTAAGTACGCCTGGCCAGGCCGGGGGTCCTCACTGTTATAAACTCTGACAATAAGTCACACAAAGATTTTCTCAATTATTGAGTGAAATTTATTGATAAAGGTAAACAGGTAAAGCAGGGCTGGGCAGCCACGGGAGTCTCCGCTCTACCAATTGTGCACCCCTCCCACACCAGAGTCTCTTATTTATAGTCCATGATTTCCGGGTTTTTAGCTGACGTGGCCTTTACGACTCGGTGTCTTCTACGGCTGCATGTGTTGTTGCTAGGGGGTCATTTTCTGCCCTCTGGAGGTCATGAGATGAGGGCCGTAGTCTTCCTCTGCGTTGTAGGTCATGACCTGGTGTCGTGGAGCATGCATCTTTATTGCGAACTTATACACCAATAACTCAACATGTTCCCTAATTAGGCAATCATTACGAACTTATATACGATAACTCAACATATTTCCTTATTAGGCATTCATTACTAGTTCATCTTGTTTACTTAACTGGATACTGTGGTTATAAAATTTCCAGTTAATAGGGTTCTGCAAGAAGCGTGGCTAAGCTAATTTTAAGGCTTATCATATCACACAGAGTCTAATAAGCATGTTAGCTAGGTTTGATCAACAAATTTATATTGTATACTTATTACAATCCCCCCTTTCTATTTTTATCATTTTGTTGATCAAACCGAGCAACTAATTTTCGAGCTAATGACATATCAGTAGTTTCTTGGTCTATATTGCCATCTTCTAACTGATCATATTTTTGTTTTAGTAACATAAGGTGTGCAGCTTCTAAGCGATCCTTAACTAATCTGATGATTTGATTTAATATGCATGGTCCAAATGTTAGAATGAGCATTAGTATTACTAGGGGTCCAGCTACAGTGGACAGCAAGGTAGTTAACCATGGGATTGGGTAAACCATGGCTCATACCAACTGTGTTGGACTTCTCTTTCTTTCTTTCTTTTTTCCAATCCCTCCCCTAGTTTTGTCGTGGTATCTCTAACTACTCCTGTGTGGTCAGCATAAAAGCAACATTCTTCCCTTAAGGCTGCACACAATCCTCCTTGTTGCAAGAAGAGGAGATCCATTCCTCTTCTATTTTGCAGTACTACCTCCGACAATGAAGTTAAAGATTTTTCTAATGCTGTCATAGATTTCTCTATTCTTTCTAAGTCTTCATCTACCACAGCTGTCAGGGCTCTAATTCCCTGGTTTTGTTGTATGAGAGAGGTGATCCCTGTCCCTGCTCCTACTGCTCCAACACCTAATAGACTAGCTATTGTAATAGCAGTTATAGGTTCTCTTTTTGCTCTATGTTGTGTTTCTGTGTTCCAATAGTCATAAAGGACATTTTCTTGATGATATAGCACCTTTGGAATAATAGTGACTTGTATACAATATTCTCGAGAAGAATTAAACACACTGTATATCTCTGGATATACAGGGAGTAAGCCTGGTTTTTGAGCAAATCCATCGAGCTTCCCTTTGAGGAATAATCCATCTTTCTGTGGTTTTGTTAATGTTGGTTTCGATAGTGCCACAAAGTGATTGCTTAATTTTTGGTGCCCTACCTGTACATTTTCCTATTCCAGTAATGTGTTGCATAGTTATTCCCTTTTTCCTATCTCCCCAGGAGCATTCAGAGGGCATAGCTTCGGAGCTTAAATTATACGTGTTATTCACTCCAATTGCTTCATAGAAAGGTGGATTAACATCATAACAAAGCCAACAGCCTGATGTCAGGTTTGGCTGAGAATAGTTTAAAGTTTGATAAGTGGCTTGTACAATTTCCCACAGGGGATTGGGTTGACTTCTCTCTCCCGGGGTTTCCTCTGTTGTATTTTCTCTATTTATCATTGTACTGTTTTAGGGAAGTTTTACTTTAGGTCATTTGAGTGCAGAGTTAGGACCCACTGCTTGTGTAAATTCGTTTTCTTCTCTTTTTATCAATATGAGTACTCCCCTGTCCGTCCCAGATTCCCAAAATCTTACACCCCAGGTTCTTCCTATTGACCATCCAGGGTCTTGGGGCTGTAGCACTTTAAGTTCTAAGGGCTTGCAAGTACCTGCATTTCCAACCCCACCTTCATAGCTATAAGTAGGCTTTTGGCAGCCTTTAGGGGTCCAGTCAACTTTGAGGTATTTATCAGGGGTAGCTACAGTCCAAGCGGTGGCAATTGATTCACAACCCCAATAAGCGCAATAATATTGTCCTGGAGAGTTACAGTACCCTTTTCCTGGGTTTGAACTAGGGCACCAGTAGGTAGGTTTGCTGTTGGTCACTTCCAGGGTATATTGCCGTTGGGGGTGACACCCATGGGTGGTAGTACTCCCACCATATCCTATCAGTATTCCCAATAAGTCACAATTAGTTACGTTGAAGGAAGGCGATCCGGCAGTGACATTAGTTGCTATAACCTTGGAATCCTCCCACCTGGCTAGAGTCCATTTATAAGGTTGGTGGGGGTTTCCCTTTCCTTGGGTAATTCCTAAAGCTATTATTAGTAAGCGTATTATCCACAGATTCATTTTTAGGTTCGAGGAAAGTGGTGTATTTCTGCCTTTGTTCTGGGGTTTTAGATATTTATTTTGATGTTCTATCTTATTTTTCAAGAGGAACAGAGCATTTTGGAGGAGTCTGGGGGTCTTTCGGTCTGGGAGTTTTAAGTCAAAGGGCTCTTTCGGTTTATCCCAGAGGTAGTTCATTAACCTTAATCCCCACAGCAGTATGCCTCTGCCTTCTCTTCTGCCTACTCTGTTGCATAGAGCAGCGAGGCATACCATCTTCTCGGCAGCAGTCGTATTCTTCAGGGGAACCTCTTTTGGTTTTGGCCCACCTTGACTTGTACGCCTCCCAGCTTTTATTCTTCACGTCTGGGACTCCACATGGTATTTTAGTCACAGTTCCTCTACAAATTATTTGGATAATTTTAGCTTCTATTACTCTGGGCTCGTTCTAGTGGAAACAATACGCTTCGGGGTTTATTCCTTTGACTAAAATTTTCCACCACTCGTGAGAGTCTTTGACAACTTTTCCTGTAATTACTCCAACCCTTAGGGCCTCTTCGGTTAGTCTTCTTTCTTGGTTATAACATTGGTCGCAAATAGGATTAGGAGGAGCCCCGTCCCGGCAGTGAACCCACTTTTCTCTGCACCGTTTACACTTGAAGCATACAAAGGGATAACATATACAATCAGGAGTTGTACAAAATAATGTGTTAAAATTAGAGCTGTTGTCACCCCTAGAGATACTCATCCGTTTTTCTCGAAAAAGTCACTTTCAAGGTGTTCGGATCTCCAGTGGCTTCCCAGTGAGAACTCTGGACTGGTCCTTTGACTCTGCTCGCATGAGTCCACCCTCTCTCAGCAGTTCGGATTGCAGTATCTGTGGTAGGCAGGACAAGAAAAGGCCCCTCCCAACGGGGAGTTAAAGATGATTCTTTCCAAGTTTTGACAAGCACCTTATCTCCCGGTTTAATTTTGTGTATCGTGATGTCTAGAGGTGGTCTTTGTACTATTAGTCCTCGTTTTGTTAGCTCTTGCCTTCTTTTCATTAGTTCTACAATGTATTCCTGCAAAAATTTTTCCTCTACTTTTAGATGCTCGATCAGTCTCTCTAAGTTATAAGGCATCCCATATAACATCTCAAAAGGAGAAATTCCAGTGTCTGCTCTGGGTTGCGTCCTCACATTCAAGAGGGCTAATGACAGACATTTCACCCAGCTCATTTTAGTTTCAGTCATCAATTTGGTCAGGTGCTTCTTAATTTCACCATTCATTCTTTCAACTCTCCCCGAGCTCTGTGGGTGCCATGGAGTATGATATTCCCATTTTGTTCCCAAGGGATTTAGAGTTTCTCTGATGGTTTTAGAAATGAAATGAGGTCCCCGATCTGAATCAATTACCGCTATGTTTCCGTATCGTGGTATAATGTTTTCTAACAATGTTTTAATTACTGTTTTTGCAGTGGCTCGGGCCACCGGAAAAGCCTCAACAAAGTGCGTCAAATGGTCCACTAGTACTAGGAGGTATTTGTATCTGCCTACCTTGGGGAGTTCGGTAAAATCAATTTGTAATTTCTCAAATGGTCTCTTGGCCAATTCATGCCCTCCGGGTACTTTTTCTCTAAGCTGTTGTTTATTTACTTTCTGACAAGTTAAGCACTCCCCAGTAATTTTCTTGGCTATATTATATATTCTTATACACATATATTTATTTGCAAACTGGTCTACTAATGCTTGTACTCCCCAGTGGGTTTGCCTGTGAAATTCTCTTAGTATCCTCCATGCAGCCCCCTTCGGGAGCACTTCTGTCCCATCAGGGAGCAACCATTTTCCCTCTTTCTCCATGACTCCTAATTCCCTGAGTTTTGTTTTCTCTTGAGAGGTAAAGCTCGTAGTGTGGTCTGGTTCGTTGGGTGTTGGGTAATACTCTTTTAGTATTAGTAAGGCAGACTTTTTAGCTTCTTCATCCGCTAGATTATTTCCCCGTATTTGAGTTGATACGCCTCTTTGGTGACCTTTTACATGTACCACTGCAATTTGTTTGGGCCCCCTTAAAGCCTTTAAAGTTTGCTTTATTAGGGCCTCATGCACTAAGCCCTTCCCTTGAGAGTTTATTAGCCCTCGCTCTTCCCAAATTTTTCCAAAGGTATGGACTACTCCGAAGGCATATTTGGAATCTGTAAATATAGTTCTCACTTTATCTTTTAATGTTTGTAGGGCTCATAATACTGCATATAATTCACAGGCTTGAGCTGACCAGGTTGCGTTAAAGGGGCCAGATTCTTTTACCTTTAATGTATATCCGTCTATGATGGCATATCCAGATTTTCGCTTCCCCTCTACTACTCGCGATGACCCGTCCCTATATAATTTTTCCCCACTCTGTAGTTCTTCCTCTTCTAAGTCTTCTCTAATCTTAGCTTGATATTCTATTAGTTGGACACAATCATGGGTTAAACATTCACTCGGTTCCCCATACAGGAACTGAGCTGGATTTTGTAAGCTAGTTGTTTCGAGTTCTAGTTTGGGGGAATGAATTAAAATACTTTCATATTTCAATAACCTAGCATCTGTAATCCATTTGTCAACTTTCTGCTGCAATACCCCCTGTATATTATGAGGCGTATATACATTTAATTCCCCCCCCAAGGTTACTTTTCTAGCTTCCTCGACTAAGAGAGCTGTAGCCACTATGGCTTGCAGGCAAGTGGGCCACCCCCTATGAACTGGGTCTAACAATTTTGAAAAATAGCCTATAGGTTTCTTTTTTCCAGCCCATTCTTGGGTCAGTACTCTGAATGTCGTCCCTCCTCCTGTATTTACAAACAAGTAAAAGGGTCTTCGGATATCGGGTAGGCTTAATACTGGAGCATTCACCAAACCAGTTTTTAAATTCTCTAAGCATTTCTCATCCTCCTGGCTCCACTTTATTAATCCTTCTCCTACTAATTTTTGATTCAGGAATTTTACTTTATTACTGTAATTTTCAATCCACTGTTGGCAGTAACCTAAGAGGCCTAGTAACTGCCGTATTTGTCTCTTATTTTTAGGGGCTTGGAGGGATAAAATACCATTTACTAGCTCAGGGTCTAGTTTCTTAGTCCCCTTGCTTAACCTGTGTCCCAGACATTTTATTTCTTCTTCAGTAAACTGCAATTTAGATTTCAAAACTTTCAGCCCCTTTAGGCTCAAAAAGTTTAGTAATTTAATACTTTCATTTCTAACAGCTTCTTGGTTTTCCCCTGCTAACAACAGATCATCCACTTACTGTACTAAAGTTACCTCTGGGTTTAATTTGAAAGTCTCTAGTACCTGCTCTAAGGCCTGCCCAAACAGATTTGGTGATTCTGTGAACCCTTGCAGGAGCACAGTTCACCGGTACTGCTGCTTTCGATGGGTCTCGGGGTTTTCCCACTCAAAGGCAAAATAGTCCCTACACTCTTCTTTTAGAGGGCAAGCCCAGAATGCATCTTTTAAATCTATCACTCTATACCATTGCAATTCTGGGGAGAGCTGACTTAACAGGGTAGAAGGGTTGGCTACTACTGGGAATCTAGCAATGGTTCTTTTATTTACTTCTCTTAAATCTTGTACCAATCGATAGGACCCGTCTGGTTTCTTTATGGGTAAGACAGCGGTATTATGTGGAGACATGCAAGGTTCTAGTAACCCTTGCTGCAGCAGTCGGTCAATCACCAGCTGCAGTCCCTGTCGGCCATCTTGTGATATGGGGTACTGCTTAACTCTAATGGGTACTTCTGGGTTTGTAATGGTAACTTCAAAAGGAGCAATGTCTAATTTCCCCACTGACTCTGGAGTATACTGTACCTCAGGGTTAATTTTGCTTTCATCCTCCATTGTCAGAACACATAGTCTTACCACTATTTCCTTATCTTTCTCTTCTAAACTGATTCCCAGCTCAATCATTAAATCCCTCCCCAACAGGTTATATTCTGCTTCAGGCACTAGTAAAAAGGACCCCATTCCAAATCGAGACAGAGCTTCTATTTCTACTTCTTTGATTACCGGTACTTGGAAGGGTTCCCCCTTTGCTCCTATTACTCGTAGTTTCTCTGAGGAGGGTGTACATCCCCAGGGTACAACTTGGACAGTAGATCTTTCTGCCCCACAAGGAACTCTATCTCTTGGTGCTGGGGACCCAGCTTCAATTTTATCAAGGGCTTTGTTCCCTTCGAGGTCCCCAGCAAATAGAGCCTCTGACTCCCCTATTCTGCATTAAATACTTTCTCGTCTTGCATGCGCTTTCTACAGTTCCTCCTCAGATGGCTTTTCTTCTGACAATAGAAACACTCAACTTCTCTAAAGTCTCTCGGACAAGCTTGATTTCCTGGAGGTCCGTCTTTCGGCCATGGATTCCCAAAGTTCCCTGCCCAGGGTGGCCTCACTCTAGGTGGTGCCATTTTCTGTCCTTCTCGGACAGCTGCCACGAGAATCCTCGCCTGCCTTTTCTGAGTTTCTTCTTCCCGTCTAACATACAGTTTCTGAGCTTCTCTTAATAGTTCATCCAACCCTCTCTCTTGCCAATCTTCTAACTTTTCTAATTTCTTTCTAATATCTGTCCAAGATTTTGCCACAAACTGGGTTTTCAACAAGGCTTGCCCCACCTGTTTAGCAGGGTCTAGCCCCAAATAAAGCTGTAGATTTTTTTGTAATCTTTCTAACCATTCAGTGGGGGTTTCATCCTTCCTTTGATGTTCACTAAACGCTTTATTAATACTTTGTCCTCTGGGAACAGACTCTCTGATCCCCTGGATAATTATTGTGCGCAGATCCACCATATGGGTTCTATGTTCTGCATTCTGGTTGTCCCAGTTAGGCCACCGTAATGGCCATTTAATATCCGCGCCGGGACCTTGTTTGTGCTGCTGATCCCAGACTCTCATTCCTGCTCTTCGAATCATTTCCCTTTCCTCTACGGTAAACAGGATACCTAAAATCGCTTGCAATTCTTCCCAGATGTATACAGTAGGACCCAAAAACTGGTCCACCCTTTCAGATACCCCTCAAGGATCCTCTAAAAGATTCCCCATTTCCCTTTTGAATTCTCTCACATCTCCGGAATTCAGGGGCACTGACACAAAACCCATTCCGGGTTGGGGACCCCCCATTGCTATTTCCCTTAGAGGGTATAGTCTCCTCTATGATTGCCTCTGTCTCCTGGTTTGACTCCTCGTAACCCTACGTATCTCCTCTGGGGAACTGGCATAGTCTGAATCAGTGTTCGGTGCTGTGGGGAGAGAGGAAGGGGAAGGAGGGGATGGGTTAGGAACAGGAGCGGGGGAGATGTAAGGAGGTGGAGGTGTGGGAAGGTCTTCAGGTTGCTTACTTCTTTTCTTAGGGTTCTTTTCACATAATACTAACAAATGAGTTCTCGGGTCTGATCTTAACCACAACCGAGCATATTCACTTTCCTCCACACTAGAAGGTTCCTTGGAATTCACATAAATGTTCAAAGCCTGACATATCCAATCTTTGAATGATCCAAAAATCAGCCAAAACAAAGGATCTATTCTTATTTCTTTACCTCCTCAAACTACCATACACTAATGAACCATTTTTTTCTCTGCTTTTTCCTCACCTAGACGGCTAACGATCCCAATGGGCAATCATTAACCCTAGGGGACTGTCTGGTGGTATCTCGGGCAACCCACCCTTGGGGCTCCCCATGGAGTCAGAAGGCTTGCTCTTTTTCTGCCCCATCTTCCGAAGTGCCTTCTCTCACACAAACACCCGCGCCCCTCGTCCGTGGCTCACGCCCTCGTGGGCAATGAGAACCGCACTACAAGGGGGTCCGCACTCACTTCGCCCTCGGGGGAGTGTCTCGTTCATGCTCACTTCGGGAAACCCACCTCGACTGAACGGAATCACGCAAAATATTCACCCACCCTGGGGTCTTCGTCTGGCTCTTCGTGCACAAAAATTACAGGGTACTGCAGTATTTCCTTTCCCTGTTTACTGAATTTGGGGTTCAGAGGTAAAGGTCTCAAAGAGGTTTTCGTATACTTCAGGGCCATCCAAAGATGGGACGGGGCACCTCCCTGGAGTTTAGAATCCAAATCGAGTTAACCTTTATCCGAATCACGGCACCAGAATTGTTATAAACTATGACAATAAGTCACACAAAGATTTTCTCAATTATTGGGTGAAATTTATTGATAAAGGTAAAGAGACAAAGCAGGGCTGGGCGGCCATGGGAGTCTCCACTCTACCAATGGCGCACCCCTCCCACACCAGAGTCTCTTATTTATAGTCCATGATTTCCGGGTTTTTAGCTGACGTGGCCTTTACAACTCAGTGTCTTCTACGGCTGCATGTGTTGTTGCTAGGGGGTCATTTTCTGCCCTGTGGGGGTTGTGAGATGAGGGCCGTAGTCTTCCTCTGCGTTGTAGGTCATGACCTGGTGTCGTGGAGCATGCATCTTTATTGAGAACTTATACACCAATAACTCAACATGTTCCCTAATTAGGCAATCATTACGAACTTATATACGATAACTCAACATATTTCCTTATTAGGCATTCATTACTAGTTCAACTTGTTTACTTAACTGGATACTGTGGTTATAAAATTTCCAGTTAATAGGGTTCTGCAAGAAGCGTGGCTAAGCTAGTTTTAAGGCTTATCATATCACACAGAGTCTAATAAGCATGTTAGCTAGGTTCGATCAACAAATTTACAATGTATGTTTATTACACTCACCTGGGTCCCATGGCAACCGTGCCCAGGGCTCCTGAGGTGATGCCCGGCCCGCCCGGTGCCACCTTACCGCTCCCCGGCAATGGCTCAGCACAGCGGGGGCAAGCGCTGCCCCCTCCCGAGGGCCGGCCCCACCGCCCCACAGGCCCAGGGGCCACTCCTGCCCCACCAGGGTGGGCCCATCCCTCACTGTTCCCTGGAGCCGCGCCGCCGCTGCCTGCTCTCCTCAGCCACTCCGCCGACTGGAAGTCGCACTGAGCCCTGCCGCACGGCCCCCCGCGCTCTCTCCCCGCTGGCCAATCAGAGCGCAGCTCCTCCTGTCCTGCCCCCACTATAGGCTATCTGATTCGTCAGCTCTACCGCCCGTCCGCCCCTTCGCCCGCCCCCTTCTCCCGCACAGGCCGGCCTATCTGCCCTGCTGGAGAAAGGAAAGGGTGGGAAAGGGGAGGCGATGGTGGACGGGGAGGCGCCATTTTGAAAGGGGTGGGGGGGGCTGCACAGCCCTTCCTCGGTCTCCCTCAGCCCTCCCGGCAGCCAGAGCCGGGCTGGTGGGGCACTGTGGCACCTGCCCCATCCTCAGCAGGGGGGACACTGTGCTTTGAGAGGGGCATCGCCTCCTGAATCACCTTGGAGTGATGAGAGACCCCCTCAGGCTGCCCCCTGCCTGCTGCACCGGGCCCTTGCTTGCAAGAGGCCTCAAAGACTGTAAAGTCCAACCGTTCCCCCAGCACTGCCCAGTCCCCACTGCCCCATGTCCCTCAGCACCTCAGCTACGTGTTTTTTAAATCCCTCCAGGGATGGGGACTGCCCCCTGCCCTGGGCAGCCTGGGCCGGTGCTGGGGAACCCTTTGGGGGAAGGAATTGTTCCTCACATCCAATCTAACCCTCCCCTGGGGCAACTCGAGGCCATCACCCCTCGTCCTGTCACTGTCACCTGGGAGAAGAGACCGACCCTCCCTCTCTACCCCCTCCTGTCAGGGAGCTGTGGAGAGCAATGAGGTCTCCCCTCAGCCTCTTCTCCCCCAGTTCCCTCAGCCGCTCCCCATCACCCTTGTGCTCCAGACCCTTTCCCAGCTCTGGTGCCCTGCTCTGGACACACTCCAGTGTTACCAATCGGATCTGATTTTGATGGTTTTGATGATTTTCGTTTAGCTAAAAGAAAGCTAGGCCTAATGGAGTCATATGAGGGAGTGACTGCGTTTTACTTCAGCAGTCAGAGAAAGCACATGAAGCGAACAGGTGGTCCAAGTAGCTTGGGCCTAGGTTTGTATTTAACTGGAAACCATATAGTCGAGAGAGTAATGTATCATGTTTAAGCAACCACTGTGGAAAGAATAATACAATAATTAATCATATAGTGGCTAAAGTCATAGTGGCCAGTTATGCTGCTTGAAGATCCCATTACCCTCCCATCCTGATTTGAATATTAGGGGCTACAATCTATAGCACAACTATGACATGACTACAGGTGACCAATGGTTCTTATTAGAAATGAATATACATGAAGTGATGGAACCCAAAAGGTCGTTAGGAGCCAATCAAGGTAAAAGTTAAACTTAATGAGTAATTAAAGGTGAGCAGTACATGCATTTTTATATTAAACCGCTTATACAATGGAAATTGAATACATAAACCCCTGTTAAATGTAATGTAACCCAGGATACGCTAGGTGGAGTTATCCCCCGTACCCCCGTGAGCCAATAAAGAAGCGTCAGCTTATCTACATCACATTGGTGTCGATAGTTCTTTGTCCTGTTTGGTGACACCAGCACCTCCGTGTCCTTATGGGGTGTGCATCCCCATCCTCCGGCCTCGGGGACCGCACACCTGTGCAGGTGTTGACGATGTCAACTTGCCTGATGACTTCGTTGAGTTTCACGAGCCAGACTCCATCCATGCTAAGAGGAGAGACCCTGTCGGACCCGTATGGCACCCACTGGGACCCCCATGGGACGCCACGGGACCCCTGGGGGACCCCTACGGCACCTGGGGGACCCCTATGGCACCCATTGGGAGCCCCATGGCAGCCCTGTGGCACCCCTTAGGACCCCTACAGCACCTCATGGTACCCCATGGACCCCCTGATGTCAAACAGGTTGAGACAAAAAAGGCAGGGGCGGCAATACCCAACTTAATGCAATTTTGGAGAGATGTGGGTAAGGCCAAGGGGGATTCAGCAGAAGCCACCCCTAACGCTACCCATGTGGGAACCCATGGCACCCTGTGAGACTCCCATGGCCCACAACTCCTCTAGCCCCGCCCCAGACCATGGTGGGTGACCGCAACCTACCTGTGGTGCCCCCCATGCCCTTCCCAGCCCCCCACCGGCTTTTCCAAAGCGACCCTGGAAGTGGCACCGGAGCCAGAGCAGCAGCTGAAGGTTCACCAAGCTCCTCCCTCGGGGCCCTCAGTAGGTTCCAGAGTGAACAATGTCCCCACACACAGCCTGAAGCTGGGGAGGGGCCAGCACAGGGGGACAACAATGGCACTGGGGGGGCCCACTGCCCCCTGATCCCCTGCAAGGGGCCCCCCAGGGAAGGAGGGAGGCGGTTGTCAGGGGCAACCAGAAATGCCACCCCCTGGAGACAGTCACCATGGCAACAGCCACCCTGGTGACAAGGACAGAGGGCACGCAACAGCCACCCTGGTGTCATGGCCAGAGGGCAGGCAACAGCCACCCTGATGTCAGGGCCAGTCACTCTGGGGACTGCTCTGGTGAGCGGTCTGGTGACTGCTCTGGTATGGTCAAGAGACTATGGTATGGTCAAGCCACTGCTGGTTATCCAGGTTAGTAGTAATGATGTTTCAGAGAGGAGCCTGCAAACAACTAAACAAGACTGCAGGGCCCTGGGGAGATCACTTGAGGGCTCGGGAGCCCAGGTGGTGTTCTGCTCAGTGCCTGCAGTGGCAGGGAAGAACACTGACAGAGGAAGGCAGACCCCCCTAATGAACATGTGGCTGAGAGGCTGGTGCCACAGACAGAATTGTGGGGGGTTTGAGCATGGGGAGCTTTATGCTGTGCGGGGTCTGCGGGCAGCAGGTGGAGTTCATCTGTCTCAAAGGGGGAAAAGAATCCTGGCGTCCGAGCTGGCCGGGCTCACTGTAAGGGCTTGAAACGAGGTTCGAAGGGGGAAGGGGGGCAAACCGGGCCCGCCAGAGCTGAGCCTAAGGCTGGCAGGCCGTGGCTGGGAATGAAGTCCTTAGCCCGGCTCAAACGCTTCTACTCTAATGCACGCGGCATGGGAAACAAGCAGGAGGAGCTGGAAGCCATTGTGCAGCACGAGAGCTACGACATAGTTGCCATCACGGAAACGTGGTGGGATGACTCTCATGAGTGGAGTGCTGCAGTGGATGGCTATAAGCACAGGCAACTGGCAGGAGCTGCAAAATCAAAGCCCTTGTTCTTGTTCTCACCAGGCATTGGCTGGAAACACAACACAGCAGAGAGGAAACAGTGCAGGAAGTTCCTGCAGTGCATGGCAGACAACTTCCTGACTCGGCTGGTAAGTGAGCCCAGCAGGGAAGGTGCCTTGCTCGACCTGTTCACAAACAGGGAAGGTCTTTCCTGAGAGGGTGGTCAGGCACTGGCACAGACTGCCCAGGGAGGTGGTGGAGTCGCCGTCCCTGGAGGTGTTTAAAACACGAGTGGATGAAGCACTTGAGGCTGTGGTCTAGTGGTTAGGGAGATGATGGGAGAAAGGTTGGACTTGATGATCCTGGAGTTGCTTTCTAACCATTGTGATTCTGTGATTCTAGGGGCAGAGTGGACCGTGACCTTCGACCATGGACCTTAGAATCACCTGCTTCATGAACAGTGAGTGGAGGGAAGCGGGGACCCCCAGCCTGGGGACGGGGACCCATCAGGACAGTCACCCCATGGGATTGGCACCCCCATGATTGGCACCCCAGGGACAGGGACCCGCAGATATGAGCACCCCAAAGGATGAGGAGCCCAGTGCTGGCACCCTCAAAGACAGGGACCCCTTGGGGATGGTCACCTATACAGATGGCCCCCAGGGACAGGCACCCCTATGGATGGGCACCCACAGGGTCAGGAACCCCCATAGACAGGGCCCTCCGTGGATGGGAACGGGCACCCCCAGGAATGGGCACCCCCAGAGATAGGGACCAATGGGAGCAGTCCCACTCAAGTGGTGCCCCCCGCCCTTTCCAGGTCGGCTGCGGGCAATGTCACAAGAGGTGGACTCACTAAAGGCAACGTTGGAAGAGGAGGTCAGCAAGTTCCACGAGGAGAAGGCCCAGCTGTGCGAAGCAAACAAAGGAATGTCAAGTGGGATCATCAGCCTGCAGAAGAAGGTGTCCCAGCTGCAGGCAGCAAATGCAGCACTGACATCAAAGAACAGGAGGCACCAGGAGGAGGTGTCCCAGCTGCAGGCAGAAAACGCAGCAGTGGCATCAAAGAAAACGATGCTCCAGAAGGAGGTGTCCCAGCTGCAGGCAGAAAACGCAGCAGTGACATCGAAGAACAGGAGGCTCCAGGAGGAGATGGACAAGCTGCGGGCAGCAAACACATCAGTGGCTGGGGAGCTCCTCTTGCTCCAGGAGGTAGTGTCCCAGCTGCGGGCCAAGTTATCTGCCCGTGACCAGCTGGAGGTCACCACCCCTAGTGCTGCTGCTGGCCAACAGGAGCAGCCAGAGCAGGAGGGCAACGGGCAGATGGCACTGATCCAGGTATGGGGTGGGAGGGGTGTGGGACACCCAGGGCTGGGGGTGCCACCGTGGTGGGGGGCGCCCTGACCCCTGTCCCCTGTCCCCGCTCCAGCAGAGCACCAGTGGATACAAGCCCTTCCTCTTCTTCTTCACGGCCTCCTCCATGATCTTCTTGTTCAGCCAACTCAAGAGGGGCTGAGACACCCCTGGAGCACCCTGCCCCCCCCAGCACCCTGACCCCCCCTTGGAACAAACTGGTGGGGAAAGCGACCAGCCTGGCTGAACAGGGAGCTTCTGCTGGGGCTTAGGAGAAAGACGAGAGACCACCACCTCTGGAAGATAGGGCAGGCTACTCAGGAAGAGTATAGGGATTGAGTTAGGTCATGTAGGAAGAACATTACGGGGGCAAAAGCTCAGCTAGAGCTCAGCCTGGCCACTGCTGCAAGAGATAATAAAAAGTGTTTTTACAAATAGATTAACAACAAAAAAAGAACCAGGGAGAATCTCCATCCCTCATTGGATGTGAGGGGGAACATTGTTACCAAGGATGAGGAAAAGGCTGAGGTACTTAATGCCTTCTTTGCTTCAGTCTTTAGCAGTCAGACCAGTTCTCCTCATGGTATTCAGTCCCCTGAGCTGGAAGATTGGGATGGAGATCAGAATAAACCCCTTGTAATCCAGGAAATAGTGGTGAAGGACCTGCTGAGTCAGTTGGACACCCATACGTCTGCGGGGCCAGATGAGATCCACCCGAGAGTGCTGAGGGAGCTGGCGGAGGAATGTGCCAAGCCGCTCCCCATCATCTCTCAGCAGCATCTATCAGACCATGACACTTGAGGCCATGGTCTAGTAGTGTAGTGGTTAGCAATAAGATGGGATAAAGGTTGGACTTGATGACCCTCACCCACCACACCAACCCTCAACCTGATCTACATCACCCCCAACCCCACAGCTCCCCCCTCACCACCATGAACACCACTGTGGAAGCACAGCCGGGGGTTGGGGAGGAAGCTGAGGAGCTCCCGGCCACCGAGAAGGACCTGGCTGAGGACGCTCCTTAGAAGGAGATCCAGCAGAACACGTTCACACGTTGGTGCAACCGAGCACCTCAAGTGTGTGCAGAAATGGATCGAGGACCTCCAGCGTGACCCGAGCAATGTCCTGCGCCTCATCGCCCCCCTCGAGGTCCTCAGCCAGAAGAAAAGGGGTGCAAGCACCACCCGCGCCCCCACTTCCTCCAGGTGAAGCTGGAGAATGTCTCGGTGGCCCTCGAGTTCCTGAAGAGGGAGTGCATCAAGCTGTTCTCCTGCAACAGGACCCAAAAACTAGATATAAAGATAAAGAGACAATGATGTGATAATGAGTTCAGATTTGGTCCAGAAAAAGAGAAACAAAATTATTTTGGCCACGAGACGGATCTGACAAAGATTGGGTCTGTCTGACTTGAAATTTAGTTATAAGGAGTAAAACTCCCCGATCTGAGGAAGGATCAGCCTAGGCAGTCTGCTGGATACAGGAGACAAAGCTGTTTCCTCTAACTCAGCAGAAACTGGCAGAAAGGGAACGACAAAGAAAATGGGATCCTTTAGAGCATTTAGCTCCACTTTCTCCACCACACCCCGCTCTTTACCCACGCCTCCCTCTTTTATCAAGTTCCCCTCTTTCCCCGAGTCCCCATCTTTTACCGGGTCCTCCCTTTTACCCAACTTCCACGCCGCCGGACATTCCCCTCTGTTAGGCAGAGGGGCATCGACTTTCTGATCGCCCACACACCTGTCATGATGCACCCGTTGGCCAGGTCAGCAACCAAACTTCCCATCCCACCTGGACTTACATGCCCGACTCTCTTCTTGTGCCCTGACCATCAAAATCAGTGGAGCTGAGTCCCGAACCTGCTCGGAAGCATGCAGGGCTACCAGTGCTTTGAGACTAACAGGCTCCAAGGGTCTTCTGAGCATTCTGCAAGGACCATAGCAAACATCTGCAGCCCTCAGGGAGAAAGAGGGTGCAAAACACATCTCTCCAAGGAGGCACAATAGGAGAGAAATGCTGGAGAAGCCCTCACTGCCCACCCCACGCACAAAACCTTCTTCCACGTGTGGCAAACCTGGGCTGAATTCAAACCTGGGTGGAGCTTAGCAGCACCCACAGAAGGGCACCTATTTCAAAAAGCTGGTTAGATACCTCCTGCCGAGCTTCAGACCTTGCCCTGTGGTGTCCCCTGGCCCACCAACACTAATTAAGCTACCGGGGTGGTGCTGCCTCAAGCCCTTCTTACCCCATGGAGGTCAGGGAAAGGCAGGACACAAGCCAGATGGGGGCAAGATGAAGGTTGCTGAGAATCAGCACTCGCACTTCTGCAATGAGTACAGGGGGAAATAATTTTCAATGGACCAGCTCCATGGGGGACGGGTTGAAAACAGCTCTCATCTCTCACTGCCTCCTCACCACAGAGCATGAGCTGAAGGGTTTCATCAGCTCCAGGGACTATGCAGCCAGCATCTTCAGGGGCTGGGTGAGAAGATCAAAGATGCTCATCCAAGAATATCCACAGTCATGACTCCTCCACAGGAGCAGCTGTGGGCATTGCCGGTGTGCAGTCCGGGAGCGAGAACATTTATTTCCCCATCCCAACTTGGAGACCATCCAGGCTCACTACTGGCTGCTTCCCAGGGACAATTGCAGCCCACCAGCCCTTTGCTCGAAGGAGACAATGACATTTCAAAGCAGGTTTCAGAAAGGAACTCTGACAAGGAGTCAGGGCTGAGCAGGGTCCTGGGGTCACCAGGAGCCCCCAGCCCAGCTGCAGATCTGTGGTGGCCATGGGGGGACCTGGATCACATGGAGCAATCCCTGTTTCCAGCAGGGAGATCTCCATCCCCATCCTCTCTGCAGCACAAAGCGTTTTTGCTTGCAAACCAGTGCCATAGGGAGACCTCTCTGAGCACAGCAGTACCAGAGTGGTACTGGGAGCCCAGACTGGGGTTTTTTTTCTGTCTCACTGCTGTCTCGGTGCGATTGGAGTCAATTCTGCTGGACCTCAGTGGGTTTGGAGGGTTTGATGGATTTTTTTTCCTGAAGGCACATTGTCCCTACCTCCATGCTACTCCTGGGACCGTGCTGGCACCTCCTGGGAGAAGTTCCACAAAATTTCGATCCTCCACACGTTTCCCTGTCAGTGTGGGAGGACAAAAGGCCCCCTGAGATGGGAAAGCAGAGAGAGGGAAGAGCAGTGTGAGCAAGGCAAGTCTGTCCGTGCTGCGGATGGGGTTTGTGAGCACTGCCCTGGGGTAAAACCCTGCCAAGGTGCTGCCCTCTTCTAATAGAAACACAAGAACTGGGGTAACCCTGTTAATCAACGCTGAAACACTCAACAGGTGTCCTTAGGGGACATAAAAAAATTTAAAAAAATCCTTGTACCAAGTACCTGGCTCCCTGGAGGAGCTGGGGGGAAAGCACGTCTGTGAGATCCTGCAAAGTCCCAGCCTTGGCCACAGCCCCGGTTTTGGGTGACTCTCACCTGGCTGTCAGGTTCAGACATCGATTGTTCTCCCCCTCCCTTTTTTCCTTCTGAATGGGGAGAGGCACCTAAGCCCCGTGACGTTGCCAGCTCCCTCTGATTTCATTTGAATGAAATCGTGCCCCAGTGAAGGCTCCACATCTGGAGTTACGACTCGAACCCCACGATGGCTCATTTTTATACAGACACGAGGGAGGGGAAAAGCGTTTCCATGGAGAGAAAAAAAAATACCAGAGCCCTCTTAACAACAATAAAGAAAAGGGAGGGTGCAGGAGTTCAGGGGAACATGCCTGATGCCTCTCTCCTCGGAGTGAGACCGCAGCAACCCCTTCCCATCCCGACCACTGAGGGCTACAAGGAGAGTGCCTGGATTTCATTTATTAACCAGAAGCCAGCTTCATCTGCACAAACTAAAAATTTCAGGGCTTCCCTTGGGAGAACAAGTTCTACGATTCTCTGCAAGAAAACCCAAAAAAAAAGGCAGGATAGGGAAAAGCAGCTGAAGGTATTGCCTTAAGAGACTGCCCCCATCCTCCCTCCTACCTAAAGAAACACTGTTGTTGATTATTATTATAACACTTTTTGGAGGCAGATCGGGCTGGGAAGCATGGGAAGTGTGTAGAAATGTGGGGAAATCCAAAAGTAGGGAGAGAAATCATTGCTGTGGTTCAAGGGATGGGGAGGAGAGGATGGCACAGCACCACCCCCACCGGGTCAGTTTGAATTTCAGAGCCCAGAGGGGAGGGGGCAGCAGAGTTTTAAAAGTCTACAGGTCTCATCCACAGTATTATTTCATTGCAGACTGACTTTTTGATGGGAAGCAATTAGCTTAATCCAGTGGCTGTGCTGCCGAGGAGCCCGTGGTAACCAGCAAATGGCTTCGTCCCCAGCTCGCAGAGCTGCCTCGCCAGAGCGATTTACCCTCTCTTAGAGCTGAGAGGCAGATCCTCAGCTGACACACATGGTCCTGCCGTAGCTCTTGACACCACCTCAATAGAGCAGATCTCTCACGGGCATCCCAGCAATTTCCACCCATGGGGAACGAATGGTACCCCCAGGTCACCCTCCAGCAGCAGCAGATTTAACTCCGAATTCCTCAGATCAACCGCAGGGGGTTCTTCTTCTTTTCCTGTTTTGGTTTTGTTTATGGGGGAGGAAAACCCAGTCCCACCTTCTTTCCTGCTCCATAAAATCTTTGTGGCACGTCGGGGCATAAAAACCCCATGCAAAGCAAAAACCCAGCCACCAAACAAAACATCAGGGTGAAGGAAGGAGAGCTTTGGGTCCCTCATGGCCCTCACATGAGGGTTGTGTGTCTGGGGAGGAGTTTCCTCCCCCCACACCCTACAGCGATGGCTTTGCTGGTGCTGCCATCGGGACCAGAGCTGCTGTGGGTCCTTCCTCCTTAGGAATGCACCCTAAATGTGTCATCAGATGGGGCAGCCTGTCCTGCAGCCGGGGTGGAGGGGTGTCCTGGCGATGGAGCCACAGGGTAACAGACAGCCCCTGAGAACCCCAGGACAGGGCTGGAGAGTGGACATGGGGCCATCACATTGGATCCCCCCTCCAGCTCCAGGAGCTACCCTACTCTCCATGCCCTTTTCAGACCAAGCTGGGTGAGACAGGCAATTGCCAACTTCAGAGAGCATGGAAACATCTCGGGTGGTTTCAGGCTGACCAGAGAGGAGCTGAAAGGAAAACTCACCTTTACAGCAGTTGGTGGTACACATGGTTACACTTTGGAGGTGTTAGCAAGGTGCAGAGGGCTGCACAGGGACTGCAACAAGGTTTCCTCAGGCAGAGGGCACGGTAGAAAACAGCTCTCCTTGTAGCAGGCACTTGTTTCAGCAAAGGCATGGCCAAATCCTCCCCTCCATGGAGGCTGCAGCCTTGCAAAGCACTTCCCACCCAGCCCCCCAAAACCAAGGGCTGAGGGGCTGCACCTTGGAGAAGAAGGCCCCAAGGCAACTCAACCTCACCATTAGATGGGATCAGAGGGAGACGTAGGAGGTGAACCCACGTTCACGGGCTGTGGGAGCGTGGGGGATGATGATACTCTGCCCCGGGCTCTGGGGGAAGCTCATGCCCATCTCTGCCCTCCCCTCGCTCTCTCCACTGGGCAGGCCACTGCAATGCCCCACACCAGGCTGCTGCTCCTCCTCACCCTCCTCTGTGCTGCTGAGACCAGCCGGGCTCTCCACCTCTACAACACTGCCTCCATCTTCTGCTGACTCAGCGCGGCCCTCGCCGAAGCCCAGAGGGGCCGTCGGGAGGAAAATGCCATCTTGGACAAGCGTGGCTCTGACTCCGCATGGCCAGAGGAGCCGTCTGAGGAGGAGGAGGAGGGAGAAGATGCAGCAGATGGAGAGATGTGGAAAGGGACGTTCCCAGGGGAAGGCCATTACAAATACGTCTCCCAAGCGCAGGGGAAGGGGAAGATGTACCAAAACTGAGCCAAGAGCGACCGTCGCACCAAGGTCACCCTCTCCCTCAATGTCCCCACCAACATCATGAGCATCCTCTTCAACATGGCCAAAGCCAAGAACTTACACCAAAATTGGGCCGCAGAAGTGACCCTCATGGGGCAGGGGGGACTCAGAGCAGGGTTGGCTGTGTGGGGCCACCACCTGGCCCCAGCCTGCCAGCCAGAGGGGACTGACGGCTGTGTTTGATAGCAGTGTTGTATATTTTTGATCCATAGAGCTATCTAACTTTCATATCTCTTCTTCCTCTGTCTCTCCTTCCCAATCTCCCCCGTCCCTCCTCCTCAACATTTCCACGCATGGGGAAAAGGCTCATATCCGCAGCAGGGCAAAGGGATGTGTTGTCTCAGCAAGGTCCCTATTAGAGCTGTGATCTCTTGAATTTCCAGTGCTTTGTTCTCCCATTGCCTCCACCAGGTCCTTGTCCTGTAGCCTTTCCAAAACTTCCCTCCAGCTCTGCCTCACAGCCCTGTTCCCACCGCGGTCCACATCCTACTCCCTCTCAAGTCCCCATACACAAGCTGTCCCTACACACAACCATCACTGTGTTGGGAAGGGAGAAGCAAGACTGGCCAGGGGACTTCAAGAGAGGTTTCCCAGTTTCTCCTCCTGGGGACTCTCTAGGTTTTAAGGCTGCCTTGCAACCACCCCTTTCCCCATCAGCACCTTCAGCAGTCACAGCTGGCACAGCATCACTCTCCCCATCGATGTGGCCTTTCACAAGTGTCCCCAAGCCCTCAGCTGGTTATGGCCAGGGCCACCCCATGGCCTCAGGGGAGTTTGGACCCCAAGAGTTGCAGGTGACTTCCTGGCTGCTCCAGACCCACTCCATGGGCTCTGTCCATATTGTCCAATCTACCCCTGCACACTTTTCCACCCCTTTCCCTCTCCTGATAGACCTCTGTACCAGTTCTGGGGCTTCAGCTCCTCATACACAGACCATCGCCATTCACTCAGCTCTTCTTCACCCTCCACTGAGTCCCAGCTCACCAAGCTCCCACGCCCTTCACCTGGGACTATTTACCCCCTCCTCTAAATCTCCTTTTCTCTTCACCTTCTAGCCCAGCTCCAAGATGAAACTGCAGGAGGCTTGTAACTAGGTGATCTTAAAGGTCCCTTCCAACCTAAAGCATCCTATGACTCTGTGATCTCTTGGCCTCAACCCTTGCATGTAGCAGGCGTGGGAGGTGGAGAGAAATTTGGCTCTCCTTCCTCAGAAGCCGCTTGCCAAGGGCCGAACAGCAGCTCCCACCGGCCCTGTCCAACTGTCCAGGACGTGGCCATGGGCAGTGCTCTAAGTGGGACATTAGGAGGGGACAGGTCTCCATTTGAAGTCTTGACAGCTGGACCCACCAGCCATCTGCAGAGGCCTAGCTGGACGCATCAACTTGCCACTCCACTGCGCACTTACAGGAGGCAACACAAACAAATTCAGCCTTAGTGAGCTCAACGCTTGGGTGGCCAAGGCTCCTAGCTGACCCACAGCCTGGGGACTCAGGACCCAAATCCAATCTTCCCCTCACAGCACACGTCTCCAGCAGACAACACACCAACCTGCCCACAGTGTCTCTATGCAATGAACTCCTCCTGCCTCAACTCCCGGCACATACAGCTGAGATCTTCCCTTGGTGCAATCTGCTTGGACTATCTGGCCCTTTACATATACTGTACATAGCTTTATGTGTTCTTATAGCCTTATATTCTATGATTCTAGGGGCAGAGTGGACCTTCTACATCCATGGGTGCTTGGCTGGAAAAAACAAGCTGATTTTCATCAGTGACCATGGGCAGAGTTATCCCCTGTACCTTAGGACAGAGAGCACGAGGAAATGGTGGCCTTGCAGAGAGTTACCTCAGGAGATGAGCCTGAAGCAGCCGAGTGAGATGTACTTCAGGCTGCCGAAACACCTAGAGGGAGCCATCCCTGGTGGCAGGAAGGCCTCCTCCTGCAATGTCCCGTCCTGCTCCTGGGATGTCCTATCCTGCTTCTGGGTTGTTCTGTCCTTCTCTGAGTTGGGCCAGGTGGGGCTGTGAGCAGCTTTCCTAGGAACAGAGTCACCCCCAGCCACCCAGGAGCTCTGCATGGCTCCCCCTCAGCACAAGTCGTGATGTGAACAGGAGCACATCAAGATATAAAAGCCAACCCTGTTCTTTAGAGGAGGGTGAGAAACTGCCTCCACACTCAACCCCAACTCTGTTGGCTGCTGGAGGGGTGTTTTGCTCTGCTCCGTGTCCCTCTCATGTGCTTCTTCTTTGACTCCTGGACCTTTGTCCTCCTGGCCATTTTCTGCAGGTGGTACCCCTGGGGAAGTCCAATTCTCTATTCTCCTTCTTGGCAGGCCACAGCCCTCCCACCGAGCTCCAGAAGAGTGCTGGGACAGAGGGTGTCCCACCCATGTCCAGGGCACTTGATCATGAGGTTTAGTAGCACCTGTAAAGCCAGGCCCCACGTCTCAAGTCTACAACAGCAGTTGTGTTCCTGGCCTCTGAGATATCCCGTGTCAGTGAGTTTTTGCTTTCCTCTATGCTGCATGGAAAATAAAACCATTGTCCTCTTGCAATGGGATGGTCTTGTTAGTGCCTCTCAGTCCTGACCTTGTGCCATCTATAGCCACCTCTCTCCACAGCTGCCCAACGTCCTAGAAAGCATCCAGCTTTTGTGGCTCTGGGGGAAGAGGGGCCAGTGCTACCCTGGAGCTGAGAGAACCCAGTTTTCTCATCACACCAGTGCTGGACATGCTGTCCCACCCCTGTGATCTTACTCCCACGGCACGAGCCCCACTCTGCAACTCCTGCCCACCCCTAGGAGATTCAACAGATGTGCTGTTGGCATTTGGGACAGGGAGATGGAAAACAGAAAGCACATTTCCAGTCCTCAGGATTGAAAAGAAAGTCTTAAAAATGAGCCTCATTCTTTACATACATACATACATAAATAAATAAATGCAGATACTCCTCCCCCCAAACCCCTTCTTTTCCTGATTTCACAGAAAGTGCTCTCACACATCCTTGGGAAAGCAATGCTGAATATTTCAAAGCCAAAGAAACTCCACACTGCATGGGTCTACAGGTACAAGTCCTTCCGAGCACCTTGATTACCTGACAAGGTAATTCCTCCCAACCAGGGAGGGGCAAACCCAGCTGAGCCCTTTGCCAGCACCTGCCTGCACAGGGAGGGGGCGGGAGGAGGAAGCCCTTTAGCAGAGAGTCCAGCTCCACCTGCTATAAAAGGCCCAAGAGGGAGGCAGGCAGGGTTTGCCCTCAGCGAGGTGTTTGTGCTTGTGGTGAGGAGCCCAGGCTGTTGAGAGCCATGGTGAGTAGCTGTGGGGCTTTGGTTTGCTCTCTGACAGCCAGGGCTGGTTCTTCCTAGCTGTGCAGGAGGATGACACTGGAGGTAGCTTTCCTTTCCAGCCGGGGGAATTCCCCTATGTGAAGAGACTTTGAAGGTCTTGCTGGTGGCATTTGATACAAGACCCAGCTAGGTGTGCTGGGTGGGGCTGAGGCAGACGTGGAGCAGTGGATGAAGGTCTCTCCTGTGAAGAATGGCTCAGCATACTTGTTCTGGCCCTGGTGTGGGGGGTGACTAAGGCTGACGGGGCAGTGACCCATCCTTGCTTGGATCCTCTCCAGTTGTCTACAGCCAGCTGACGCACGGCTTACCTAGTCTTAATGGAAATGAGAAGCTGCTCTGACAAGCAATTCCTGAAGCCAAACATCACAGGCTTCTCCCACCAGAGACAGGCAGAGGTCCTCTGCTGCTTCCCATCTGGATGAGGAGAGGTCTGGCCCTACCTCCCTGCAAAGGGCATGGGAGGAAGGACCTCATTAATGTCTATAAATATGTAAAGGGTGAGTGTCGTGAGGATGGAGCCAGGCTCTTCTCAGTGACATCCAGTGATCGGACAAGGGACAATGGGTACAAGCTGGAACATAGGAGGTTCCACATAAATGTGAGGAAGAACTTCTTCCCAGTGAGGGTGACAGAGCACCGGCACAGGCTGCCCAGAGAGGGTGTGGAGTCTCCTTCTCTGGAGATATTCAAACCCGCCTGGATGTGTTCCTGTGTGACCTGATCTGGGTATTCCTTTTCCTGCAGGGGGACTGGACTAGATGATCTTTTGAGGTCCCTCCCAACCCCGAACCTTCTGTGATTCTGTGCTGTCTAAGGCTGGCTGGGCTGAATCATTCCCCAGCTGAGAACATGAGGTGAAGTCCCTGGGAGGGCTGGTTGTGCCCTGCCCTCTGCCCCAAGGCAGGATCAGCAGAGCAAAGACAAGAAACCATGAGCAGTTGGACTTGAGAGCCATCATATGCTGCAGGCTCAGCAGCTGGCCTTGGTGTCCTGCTTCTGGGAATGGAGTTGTTTGAGCAATTTAACAACAGTGCTGGGCTGCAGAGGGGCCTACTGCAGTGTCCTAATCTCTGCATCGGCCTTGGCTGGAGGCTGTAACCTTTGTCTGAAGGGCTGATGCCAAGCTGTTGCTTGTTCAGCAGCTCTTGGTGCCTCCTATGGAGACAATGTCCTGGTTGTCACCAAGCTGGGCAAATGCTCCCCTTGTCCATCAGCTCTTGGCCATGTGCTTTATAAAGACACTCAGAAGCGCCGGCTTCTTCTCATTTCTCAGTGCCCACTTCTAAGCTCCTCTTCTTTCCCTTCCCCATGCAGAGGGAGTGTATTTCCATCCACATTGGCTGGGCTGGTGTCCAGATGGGCAATTCCTGCTGGGAACTCTATTGCCTGGAGCATGGGATCAAGCCAGATGGCATCATCTCCTCCAATGCATCTTCAGAGCAAGCAGACTCTTCCTTTGGGACCTTCTTCAGTGAGACAGGCTCAGGGAAGTATGTGCCCAGAGCACTCTTTGTTGACCACTGTTTGTTGAGCCCACTGTCATTGGTAAGTCATGGAAGGTCTTCAAACCTCATGGGGGGTAGGAGGGAGTAGCTTCACTCATCTGAAGTATAGTGTTGGCCACCTAAACTGCTGGTGAGGCTGTCAGCTGCCATGTGAAACTGCATCTAAATTAATGCAAGGAACTTGGTAGACAGTGGATCTTGTGCCAGTGGCGCTCATGAGACCTCAACTTCTTCCAGATGAGATCAGGTCCGGAACCTACCGGAAGCTCTTCCACCCGGAGCAGCTCATCAGTGGCAGAGAAGATGCTGCTAACAACTATGCTCGGGGCCACTACACCGTTGGGAGGGAAATAATTGACTCGGTGGTTGACAGGGCTCGGAGAACGGTAAACAACCCCATGGAGGGTCTTAGGTTGCACTGGCCAACCAGCACTTTGGTTGCTGTTGCCCTGGCCATCAAGAGATGAAATGGGGAAGCAGATCTGGGTCAGCTTGACCATGCCGCTGTGACCTAGAACAATATGATGGGATGCACATGGGTGCATGTCTTGCTGGTTGGGACATGAGGGGGAAACAAGGGACCCTCAGCTGAAGCAGGAAAACAAGCAGCTGTGATTTAACTGTGCAGGCAAGATGACTTTCTCCTAATGGGTGTAGTGCCTGCTGTGTCAGTCCTGATCCAACATCTCATCCAAACCTATGTCACAGCTCAGCTTCTGGCTACTGTCTCCCCTTAGGCCTCACCTCCCTCAGGCAGTAGCTTCTAGGTTCTGAGGTTTCATCCCTATAGACCCTCAGAAATGGTGTGATAACACTAAAATCTCTTGGTTTTGGTGGAACCTCCTAGCAGCCTTCAGACTTTTCTTAATCTTCTTGACTGCTGGTGTCATGGGTCTCTTGCCCAATATGTCACTCTCTCAGGCCAGGCCTTTTTTCCTGTTAAACTAGGTGACAATTGAAAAGCAGGTGCATTTGCTGTGTCTAACAGATCTTGCCTGCTAGAAGTGAAAGGTGTGTGGAAGCAGGAGTGGGGAGGGGAAAAAAAAGGCCATAAACTTGACTGTTGAACAGAGGCTTAAGTCAAGTCCCAGGAGAGCAGAATAACTCCAGTAACATCGTTCTTCTGGCTCTTTCCCTGGTGCTACAGGCTGAGCAGTGCAGTGCTCTCCAAGGATTCCTGGTCTTCCACAGCTTTGGGGGAGGCACAGGCTCTGGGTTCACCTCCCTCCTCATGGCGTGACTCTGAAGGGATTATGACAAGAAGACCAAGCTGGAGTTCTGTCTTGGTTTGAAAGACAAGTGTCTGCTAAGGAAGGCAGGAGCCCCCCTTGGAATGGAAAATACAACCCTCTTCCCTCCGAATTATTATAAAATTGAAATTAAGGGGCTTTCAGGCAAAGATATGAGGAAATGGGAATAACAGTTTTTACTAATATATACAACAAAACTATAATACAGAGAAACTGGTTTAAAGCCTGACAGAGTCAGGGATACAACCTGGCACCCTGCCAGGCAGGGTGCTGGTAGCAGTCCGATGTAGTGGTAGCTGCAGTTCTCTTTGAAATGGTCCTGTTAAAGCGGTGATCTTGTAGAAAAGAAGTCTGGTCCTCCTCCGAAAATCCGGTGGTGGTGTAGTCCTTGTCCTCTGGGATCCCAGCGGGTAAGGCTGCTCATGCTGTTCCAAACCCCAGATTTTATCCCCGGTGGGAATGTTTGGCTCCCTCCCCCTGGCCGGAGCATCTCACAAAGGAGTGGTGAGTCATGGGGCAAGGCATTGTTGGGCCTATTAAGAGAAGCTAGTCCCGAGGGAGGAGGCAAGGAACATTGACACCTGGTTTCAACAGCTGATGGTAATAGAATACATTGTAACCCAGGACATTATCCACCCCTTATTCTATAACCATTTGCATCATCCCAAATCAATACCTTTCTTAAACTCTGCACACACACATACATATATATATATATATATATACAATGAAACTCTACACTCAGTTCTCACTTAAAATAAGGTCCCCTTGTGGTACACACCAGGTTTCCCCATCTTTGTGCATTACCCACCAAGTATAACCTGGTCCCTGAGCAAAGACAACCCCACGGATGGGTTTGTCTTTGCTCGAGGCAGAATTAACCCAAACAGTTTTCCCAAGCATACCTCTCATGTGCACCACTGGAACCTTATCCCCGCCTGTTGTTCGTAAGGATTCAGATTGAGCAGGGCCTGCACGGTTCGTGGAGCCTCGGGTGTTAACTAACCAGGTGGCTTTTGCTAAATGCATCTCCCAGTTTCTGAAAGTTCCTCCACCCAGTGCCTTCAAGGTGGTTTTAAGCAGTCCGTTGCACCGTTCAACTTTCCCAGCTGCTGGTGCATGGTAAGGGATGTGGTACACCCACTCAATGCCATGCTCCCTAGCCCAGGTGTTGACAAGGCTGTTCTTGAAATGAGTCCCGTTGTCGGACTCAATTCTCTCAGGGGTGCCATGCCTCCAAAGGACTTGCTTTTCAAGGCCCAGGATGGTGTTCCAGGCAGTAGCCTGAAGCACAGGGTAGGTCTCCAGCCATCCAGTGGTGGCCTCTACCATTGTGAGCACGTAGCGCTTGCCTTGGTGGGTTTGAGGCAGTGTGATGGAGTCGATCTGCCAGGCCTCCCCATACTTGTATTTGGACCATTGCCCACCATACCACAGGGGCTTCACCCACTTGGCCTGTTTGATCGCAGCGCACGTCTCACAGTCATGGATAGCCTGGGAGATACTGTCCATGGTTAGATCCACCCCTCAGTCTCGTGCCCACTTATAGGTGGCATCTCTGCCTTGATGGCCTGAGGCATTATGGGCCCATCGAGCTAAGAACAACTCTCCTTTATGCTGCCAATCCAAATCTATCTGGGACACCTCTATTTTTGCAGCCTGATCTGCCTTCTCGTTGTTGCGATGTTCTTCATTAGCCCAACTCTTGGGGACATGAGCATCTACATGACAGACTTTCACATGTAGCTTCTTTACCCGAGTGGCAATGTCCTTCCACTCATCAGCAGCCCAGACTGGTTTTCCCCTACGCTGCCAGTTGGCCTTTTTCCACCTTTCCAGCCAACCCCACAGGGCATTGGCTACCATCCATGAATCAATGTAGAGGTAGAGCTTTGGCCACTTCTCTCTCCCAGCAATGTCCAGGGCTAATTGGACGGCTTTGAGTTCAGCCAATTGGCTCGATCCACCCTCTCCCTCAGTAGCTTGTACCACTTGTCGTGTTGATACGGGGCGGGGGGGGAGGGCAAAAGAGTTAATAGAAATAGTTTAATTAGAGAAATATGCAGCTCTTGCTTGGAAAGTATGTAAAGTATGTAATCTTGCCTCTCCCGCTTGGAGACCTTGCTTGCTAGACAAAACAGGTGCTACAGGCCGCTGATTAGAAGGAGGCCATTGGGAAAGGGGAGAAAGGCTCCTGATCCTTCTGATAAGGGGGAAAGGTCGAGCATTCGAGCCTGGAGAAGAGCCAGAGGCCCACAGAGCATGCGCAGCCAACTGAGGAAGATCTAGAGACTTCCTCCTGAGACCCCCGAAGAAGACCACCAGGGAGCACTGCGCAGGCGTGACCAAGCGGAGCAAGAGGCGTGGAATATTATAATGACCTGATACAATGATGTAATGTTTATGATACACTCCTCATGAATATGTATTACTTAGTGCCATAAAAGAAGCACCCTTTTGGCCCCCCAAGTGTGCAAGTTCGGAGGAGCGATCCCCCTTGCACCCGGCGCTGAATAAACATCCCTACTTTATAACTTTACGAGAGTTATAGAGTCTTTTCCGTGCGTCAGTGTGGGGCTCCATACAACAGCTTTCCATTTCCGGCTAGCACCTACAATTCAGCACGAACCATCGGTGAAGAGGGCATGTCGTCTGTTCACTCTCTGGTAGCTCATTATATGGAGGGGCTTCCTTCACACGTGTCACTTGCTCTTCCTCTTCTTCGGAAGATAATCCAGAAGTCTCACCTTCTGGCCAGTTGGTAATTATTTCCAAGATCCCAGGGCGATTTTGGTTTCCAATGCGGGCGCACTGTGTGATGAGGGCAATCCATTTGCTCCAAGTAGCGTCGGTGGCATGATGCGTGGAGGGAGCCTTTCCCTTGAACATCCACCCCAGCACCGGTAGTCGGGGTGCCAGGAGTTGTGCCTCTGTGCCAATTACTTCTGAGGCAGCTCGAACTCCTTCATAGGTGGCCAAGATTTCTTTCTCTGTCGCAGTGTAGTTGGCTTCGGACCCTCTGTAGCTTCGGCTCCAGAATCCCAGTGGTCGGCCCCGAGTCTCATCAGGCACCTTCTGCCAAAGGCTCCAGGACAGACCCTTGTTCCCGGCTGCAGAGTAGAGCACATTTTTCACCTCTGGTCCTGTCCTGACTGGGCCAAGGGCTACCGCATGAGCGATTTCCTGCTTGATCTGAGTGAAGGCTTGTTGTTGTTCAGGGCCCCAGTGGAAATCGTTCTTCTTGCGGGTAACCAGGTAGAGAGGGCTCACGATCTGGCTGTACTCGGGAATGTGCATTCTCCAAAAGCCTATGACACCTAGGAAAGTTTGTGGATGATTTTCTCTCCTTTCTCAAATACTTTCACTGCCGTGTTCCCCCATATGATGATATCATAGATGAACTGCAGATGTTCTGGAGCCTCACCCTTTTCCAGTGCAGTCTGGATCAGCCCATGGCAGATGGTGGGACTGTGCTTCCACCCCTGGGGCAGTCGGTTCCAGGTGTACTGCATGCCCCTCCAGGTGAAGGCAAACTGAGGCCTGCACTCTGGTGACAGAGGAATGGAGAAAAATGCATTAGCAATGTCAATAGTGGCGTACCACTTTGCTGCTTTGGACTCCAGCTCGTACTGGAGCTCCAGCAAGTCCAGCACAGCAGCACTCAATGGTGGAGTCACTTCATTCAAAGCACGATAGTCCACAGTCAATCTCCATTCTCCGTCAGGCTTGCGCACAGGCCAAATGGGGCTGTTGAAGGGTGAGTGGGTCTTGCTGACCACCCCTTGGCCCTCCAGCTCACGGATCATCCTGTGGATGGGGATCACGGCATCTCGATTCATCCGATACTGCCGGCGGTGCACCATCGAAGTGGCAATTGGCACCCATTGCTCTTCCACCTTCAGGAGCCCAACTGCGGAAGGATTTTCTGATAGTCCAGGCAAGGTGTTCAATTGCCTAATGCCTTCTGCTTCCACAGCAGCTATCCCAAAAGCCCACTTAAATCCTTTCATGTCTTTGTAATAGCCATTTTGGAGAAAGTCTATGCCCAGGATACAAGGGGCCTCCGGGCCAGTCACAATCGGATGTTTCTGCCACTCCTTTCCAGTCAGGCTCACCTCGGCTTCCAACAGGGTCAACTGCTGTGACCCCCCTGTCACCCCAGAGATAGACACAGATTCTGCCCCCACATGTCCCGATGGTATTAGGGTACACTGTGCTCCAGTTTCAAATAATGCTTCATATTCCTGTGACTCTGATGTGCCAGGCCATCGGATCCACACTGTCCAAAAGACCCGATTCTCCCATGCCTCTTCCTGGCTAGAGGCAGGGCCCCTCTAGGCCTGGTTATCATCCATTCCCTGGGCATACCTGCTAGATGTTTCTTCAAGGGGATCTGACATATCATCCTCCCTTCTGTAATACCTGGCAGCTCGGTCACGGGAGGCTGAGGCTACTTTCGCTTTAGTGGAACCCCCTCGGTTAGTGTTTTCCCTTTTGAGTTCATGAACCCGTGCTGCCAGGACAGAAGTGGGTTTCCCATCCCACCTTCTCATGTCTTCCCCACAGTCACACAGGAAGAACCACAGCTCAGATCGTGGGGTGTACCCTCTCTCTAGCTGGGGGACGTCGGGCTCTGACTCTGGGGTTTATGACCTGCACTGGTGCCACATGAGAGCTGCTCTTCCTTACCTCCTCCATCACCTCCTCCCTAATCTCTTCTTTGAGGTCCCTAGCCACAGCAGCAACATGAGCTTTCATTGGGCCATTGACTAAACTCTCATAGTATCTGAACCTGTTGGCAACAGAACCCACTGTCTCTTGGTTGTCATCAGCATTAATTGTTGCAATGAACGTGGCATACTGCTGTGGCCCCAGCTTTGCCAGGTTCCACAGCATCTGCCCTGTACATTTGACCTTGTCAGGGTCATTATCATGCTGTCCGTCCCTCCCAAAGAGCACCTCTAACACTGCCACTTCTCTCAGCTGTTGGATTGCTTCCTCACGGGTCTTCCATTGCATTCTATGATGGTACTCCTGCATTCTCTCTCTGTGGACAAACCTTTCCCTCACACTCATTAAAAGCCGCTCCCAGAGAGAAAGGGGCCCCGGCTCCCTTACGAATACCTGGTCCACCCCTGAGTCTTGGGCCAAGGATCCCAAATACCTGGCTTTGCCACTATCCAGTTGTATGCCTTTACCCATAAGGTCCCAAACCCGAAGTAACCAGGTTGTATAAGGCTCACGCCCCCGTCGCGCAATGTCTTTCGCATATTATGGAGACTGTCGAACGACAGGGATTCGATGATAATTTCAGGCTCTGACTCCCCTGCTGGTTGTGAGGGCTCTGGTTCATCACCAGATGGTGATGATGATGATGATGATGATGATGATGATGATGATGATGATGATGATTTTTAATCTTCTGGTGTGTCCAAGAGCTCCTGAATGCAGAGCTGTATGGTGTGACGTGCTGCACAGCTCTTGCCCATGTTGGGAGGGGAGGAAAGGCTCAGCTGTTGGTCAGCTGGGGGCATGTGCATCTCTGCAGCCACAGCAAGGTCCTGCCCACTGCCCTGACAGCCTTGCAGATCCATCAGGGCATTTTTGTGAATGTTAGTGAGCTTCGGGCTCATCAGCTTGTGATGGCAGCATGATCCTTTCTGTCCCATCGGTGTGTGATGGCCCTAAGAACTGATGATGGAGTGAGACAGTTTGTCCCCCAGTCAGATGAAGACCGTGTCCCCCTTTCCTGAAGACCCCCCCCTAAGCAGCCTCATCACATCATCATGTTGGTGTGTTGTCTGCTGGAGACGTGTGCTGTGAGGGGAAGATTGGATTTGGGTCCTGAGTCCCCAGGCTGTGGGTCAGCTAGGAGCCTTGGCCACCCAAGCGTTGAGCTCACTAAGGCTGAATTTGTTTGTGTTGCCTCCTGTAAGTGCGCAGTGGAGTGGCAAGTTGATGCGTCCAGCTAGGCCTCTGCAGATGGCTGGTGGGTCCAGCTGTCAAGACTTCAACTGGAGACCTGTCCCCTCCTAATGTCCCACCTAGAGCGCTGCCCATGGCCATGTCCTGGACAGTTGGACAGGGCCGGTGGGAGCTGCTGTTCTGCCCTTGGCAAGCGGCTTCTGAGGAAGGAGAGCCACATTTCTCTCCACCTCCCACACCTGCTACATGCAGGGACTGAGGCCAAGAGATCACAGAGTAATAGGATGCTTTAGGTTGGAAGGGACCTTTAAGATCACCTAGTTACAAGCCTCCTGCAGTTTCATCTTGGAGCTGGGCTAGAAGGTGAAGAGAAAAGGAGATTTAGAGGAGGGGGTAAATAGTCCCAGGTGAAGGGCGTGGGAGCTTGGTGAGCTGGGACTCAGTGGAGGGTGAAGAAGAGCTGAGTGAATGGCGATGGTCTGTGTATGAGGAGCTGAAGCCCCAGAACTGGTACAGAGGTCTATCAGGAGAGGGAAAGGGGTGGAAAAGTGTGCAGGGGTAGATTGGACAATATGGACAGAGCCTGTGGGAGTGGGTCTGGAGCAGCTACGAAGTCACCTGCAACTCTTGGGGTCCAAACTCCCCTGAGGCCATGGGGTGGCCCTGACCATAACCAGCTGAGGGCTTGGGGACACTTGTGAAAGGCCACATCGATGGGGAGAGTGATGCTGTGCCAGCTGTGACTGCTGAAGGTGCTGATGGGGAAAGGGGTGGTTGCAAGACAGCCTTAAAACCTAGAGAGTCCCCAGGAGGAGAAACTGGGAAACCTCTCTTGAAGTCCCCTGGCCAGTCTTGCTTCTCCCTTCCCAACACAGTGATGGTTGTGTTTAGGGACAGCTTGTGTATGGGGACTTGAGAGGGAGTAGGATGTGGACCGCGGTGGGAACAGGGCTGTGAGGCAGAGCTGGAGGGATGTTTTGGAAAGGCTACAGGACAAGGACCTGGTGGAGGCAATGGGAGAACAAAGCACTGGAAATTCAAGAGATCACAGCTTTAATAGGGACCTTGCCGAGACAACACATCCCCTTGCCCTGCTGCGGATATGAGCCTTTTCCCCACGCGTGGAAATGTTGAGGTGGAGGGACAGGGGAGACTGGGAAGGAGAGACAGAGGAAGAAGAGATATGAAAGTTAGATAGCTCTATGGATCAAAAATATACAACACTGCTATCAAACACAGCCGTCAGTCCCCTCTGGCTGGCAGGCTGGGGCCAGGTGTTGGCCCCACACAGCCAACCCTGCTCCGAGTCCCCCCTGTCCCAATTCTGCCGCCCAGTTTTGGTGTAAGTTCTTGGCTTTGGCCATGTTGAAGAGGATGCTCATGATGTTGGTGGGGACATTGAGGGAGAGGGTGACCTTGGTGCGACGGTCGCTCTTGGCTCAGTTTTGGTACATCTTCCCCTTCCCCTGCGCTTGGGAGACCTATTTGTAATGGCCTTCCCCTGGGAACATCCTTTTCCACATCTTTCCATCTGCTGCATCTTCTCCCTCCTCCTCCTCCTCAGACGGCTCCTCTGGCCATGCGGAGTCAGAGCCACGCTTGTCCAAGATGGCATTTTCCTCCCGACGGCCCCTCTGGGCTTCGGCGAGGGCCGCGCTGAGTCAGCAGAAGATGGAGGCAGTGTTGTAGAGGTGGAGAGCCCGGCTGGTCTCAGCAGCACAGAGGAGGGTGAGGAGGAGCAGCAGCTGTGGGGCATTGCAGTGGCCTGCCCAGTGGAGAGAGAGAGGGGAGGGCAGAGATGGGCATGAGCTTCCCCCAGAGCCCGGGGCAGAGTATCATCATCCCCCACGCTCCCACAGCCCGTGAACGTGGGTTCACCTCCTACGTCTCCCTCTGATCCCATCTAATGGTGGGGATTGAGTTGCCTTGGGGCCTTCTTCTCCAAGGTGCAGCCCCTCAGCCCTTGGTTTTGGGGGGCTGGGTGGGAAGTGCTTTGCAAGGCTGCAGCCTCCATGGAGGGGAGGATTTGGCCATGCCTTTGCTGAAACAAGTGCCTGCTACAAGGAGAGCTGTTTTCTACCGTGCCCTCTGCCTGAGGAAACCTTGTTGCAGTCCCTGTGCAGCCCTCTGCACCTTGCTAACACCTCCAAAGTGTAACCATGTGTACCACCAACTGCTGTAAAGGTGAGTTTTCCTTTCAGCTCCTCTCTGGTCAGCCTGAAACCACCCGAGATGTTTCCATGCTCTCTGAAGTTGGCAATTGCCTGTCTCACCCAGCTTGGTCTGAAAAGGGCATGGAGAGTAGGGTAGCTCCTGGAGCTGGAGGGGGGATCCAATGTGATGGCCCCATGTCCACTCTCCAGCCCTGTCCTGGGGTTCTCAGGGGCTGTCTGTTACCCTGTGGCTCCATCGCCAGGACACCCCTCCACCCCGGCTGCAGGACAGGCTGCCCCATCTGATGACACATTTAGGGTGCATTCCTAAGGAGGAAGGACCCACAGCAGCTCTGGTCCCGATGGCAGCACCAGCAAAGCCATCGCTGTAGGGTGTGGGGGGAGGAAACCCCTCCCAGACACACAACCCTCATGTGAGGGCCATGAGGGACCCAAAGCTCTCCTTCCTTCACCCTGATGTTTTGTTTGGTGGCTGGGTTTTTGCTTTGCATGGGGTTTTTATGCCCCGATGTGCCACAAAGATTTTATGGAGCAGGAAAGAAGGTGGGACTGGGTTTTCCTCCCCCATAAACAAAACCAAAACAGGAAAAGAAGAAGAACCCCCTGCGGTTGATCTGAGGAATTCGGAGTTAAATCTGCTGCTGCTGGAGGGTGACCTGGGGGTACCATTCGTTCCCCATGGGTGGAAATTGCTGGGATGCCCGTGAGAGATCTGCTCTATTGAGGTGGTGTCAAGAGCTACGGCAGGACCATGTGTGTCAGCTGAGGATCTGCCTCTCAGCTCTAAGAGAGGGTAAATCGCTCTGGCGAGGCAGCTCTGCAAACTGGGGATGAAGCCATTTGCTGGTTACCATGGGCTCCTCGGCAGCACAGCCACTGGATTAAGCTAATTTCTTCCCATCAAAAAGTCAGTCTGCAATGAAATAATACTGTGGATGAGACCTGTAGACTTTTAAAACTCTGCTGCCACCTCCCCTCTGGGCTCTGAAATTCAAACTGACCCGGTGGGGGTGGTGCTGTGCCATCCTCTCCTCCCCATCCCTTGAACCACAGCAATGATTTCTCTCCCTACTTTTGGATTTCCCCACATTTCTACACACTTCCCATGCTTCCCAGCCCGATCTGCCTCCAAAAAGTGTTATAATAATAATCAACAACAGTGTTTCTTTGGGTAGGAGGGAGGATGGGGGCAGTCTCTTAAGGCAATACCTTCAGCTGCTTTTCCCTATCCTGCCTTTTTTTTTGGGTTTTCTTGCAGAGAATCGTAGAACTTGTTCTCCCAAGGGAAGCCCTGAAATATTTAAAGTTTGTGCAGATGAAGCTGGCTTCTGGTTAATAAATGAAATCCAGGCACTCTCCTTGTAGCCCTCAGTGGTCGGGATGGGAAGGGGTTGCTGCGGTCTCACTCCGAGGAGAGAGGCATCAGGCATGTTCCCCTGAACTCCTGCACCCTCCCTTTTCTTTATTGTTGTTAAGAGGGCTCTGGTATTTTTTTTTCTCTCCATGGAAACGCTTTTCCCCTCCCTCGTGTCTGTATAAAAATGAGCCATCGTGGGGTTCGAGTCGTAACTCCAGATGTGGAGCCTTCACTGGGGCACGATTTCATTCAAATGAAATCAGAGGGAGCTGGCAACGTCACGGGGCTTAGGTGCCTCTCCCCATTCAGAAGGAAAAAAGGGAGGGGGAGAACAATCGATGTCTGAACCTGACAGCCAGGTGAGAGTCACCCAAAACCGGGGCTGTGGCCAAGGCTGGGACTTTGCAGGATCTCACAGACGTGCTTTCCCCCCAGCTCCTCCAGGGAGCCAGGTACTTGGTACAAGGATTTTTTTAAATTTTTTTATGTCCCCTAAGGACACCTGTTGAGTGTTTCAGCGTTGATTAACAGGGTTACCCCAGTTCTTGTGTTTCTATTAGAAGAGGGCAGCACCTTGGCAGGGTTTTGCCCCAGGGCAGTGCTCACAAACCCCATCCGCAGCACGGACAGACTTGCCTTGCTCACACTGCTCTTCCCTCTCTCTGCTTTCCCATCTCAGGGGGCCTTTTGTCCTCCCACACTGACAGGGAAACGTGTGGAGGATCGAAATTTTGTGGAACTTCTCCCAGGAGGTGCCAGCATGGTCCCAGGAGTAGCATGGAGGTAGGGACAATGTGCCTTCAGGAAAAAAAGTCCATCAAACCCTCCAAACCCACTGAGGTCCAGCAGAATTGACTCCAATCGCACCGAGACAGCAGTGAGACAGAAAAAAAACCCCAGTCTGGGCTCCCAGTACCACTCTGGTACTGCTGTGCTCAGAGAGGTCTCCCTATGGCACTGGTTTGCAAGCAAAAACGCTTTGTGCTGCAGAGAGGATGGGGATGGAGATCTCCCTGCTGGAAACAGGGATTGCTCCATGTGATCCAGGTCCCCCCATGGCCACCACAGATCTGCAGCTGGGCTGGGGGCTCCTGGTGACCCCAGGACCCTGCTCAGCCCTGACTCCTTGTCAGAGTTCCTTTCTGAAACCTGCTTTGAAATGTCATTGTCTCCTTCGAGCAAAGGGCTGGTGGGCTGCAATTGTCCCTGGGAAGCAGCCAGTAGTGAGCCTGGATGGTCTCCAAGTTGGGATGGGGAAATAAATGTTCTCGCTCCCGGACTGCACACCGGCAATGCCCACAGCTGCTCCTGTGGAGGAGTCATGACTGTGGATATTCTTGGATGAGCATCTTTGATCCTCTCACCCAGCCCCTGAAGATGCTGGCTGCATGGTCCCTGGAGCTGATGAAACCCTTCAGCTCATGCTCTGTGGTGAGGAGGCAGTGAGAGATGAGAGCTGTTTTCAACCCGTCCCCCATGGAGCTGGTCCATTGAAAATTATTTCCCCCTGTACTCATTGCAGAAGTGCGAGTGCTGATTCTCAGCAACCTTCATCTTGCCCCCATCTGGCTTGTGTCCTGCCTTTCCCTGACCTCCATGGGGTAAGAAGGGCTTGAGGCAGCACCACCCCGGTAGCTTAATTAGTGTTGGTGGGCCAGGGGACACCACAGGGCAAGGTCTGAAGCTCGGCAGGAGGTATCAAACCAGCTTTTTGAAATAGGTGCCCTTCTGTGGGTGCTGCTAAGCTCCACCCAGGTTTGAATTCAGCCCAGGTTTGCTACACGTGGAAGAAGGTTTTGTGCGTGGGGTGGGCAGTGAGGGCTTCTCCAGCATTTCTCTCCTATCGTGCCTCCTTGGAGAGATGTGTTTTGCACCCTTTTGTTCCCCGAGGCCTGCAGATGTTTGCTATGGTCCTTGCAGAATGCTCAGAAGACCCTTGGAGCCTGTTAGTCTCAAAGCACTGGTAGCCCTGCATGCTTCCGAGCAGGTTCGGGACTCAGCTCCGCTGATTTTGATGGTCAGGGCACAAGAAGAGAGTCGGGCATGTAAGTCCAGGTGGGATGGGAAGTTTGGTTGCTGACCTGGCCAACGGGTGCATCATGAAAGGTGTGTGGGCGATCAGAAAGTGGATGCCCCTCTGCCTAACAGAGGGAAATGTCTGGCGGCGTGGAAGTTGGGTAAAAGGGAGGACCCGGTAAAAGATGGGGACTCGGGGAAAGAGGGGAACTTGATAAAAGAGGGAGGTGTGGGTCAAGAGCGGGATGTGGTGGAGGAAGTGGAGCTAAATCCTCTAAAGGATCCAAATTTCTTCGTCGTTCCCTTTCTACCAGTTTCTGCTGAATTAGAGGAAACAGCTTTGTCTCCTGTATCCAGCAGACTGCCTAGGCTGATCCTTCCTCAGATCGAGGAGTTTTACTACTTATAACTAAATTTCAAGTCAGACAGACCCAATCTTCGTCAGATCCGTCTCGTGTCCAAAACAGATTTGTTTCTGTTTTGCTGGACCAAACCTGAACACAATACCAACTCATTTTCTCTTTATCTTTATATCTAGTTTTTGGGTCCTGTTGCAGGAGACCAGCTTGATGCGCTCCCTCTCCAGGAACTTGAGGGCCACCGAGACGTTCTCCAGCTTCACCTGGAGGAAGTGGGGCACGGGTGGTGCTTGCACCCCTTTTCTTCTGGCTGAGGACCTCGAGGAGGGTGATGAGGCACAGGCTGTCACTCGGGTCATGCTGGAGGTCTTTGATCCATTTCTGCACACACTTGAGGTGCTCGGTTGCACCAACGTGTGAACGTGTTCTGCTGGATCTCCTTCCAAGGAGCATCCTCAGCCAGGTCCTTCTTGGTGGCTGGGAGCTCCTCAGCTTCCTCCCCACGCCCCGGCTGTGCTTCCATGGTGGAGTTCATGGTGGTGAGGGGGGTGCTCTGGGGTTGGGGGTGATGATGTAGATCATGTTGAGGGTTGGTGTGGTGGGTGAGGGTCATCAAGTCCAACCTTTAGCCCATCTTATTGCTAACCACTAGACCACTAGACCATGGCCTCAAGTGCCGTGGTCTGATAGATGCTGCTGAGAGATGATGGGGAGCGGCTTGGCACATTCCTCCGCCAGCTCCCTCAGCACTCTCGGGTGGATCTCATCTGGCCCCGCAGACGTATGGGTGTCCAACTGACTCAGCAGGTCCTTCACCACTATTTCCTGGATTACAAGGGGTTTATTCTGATCTCCATCCCAATCTTCCAGCTCAGGGGACTGAATACCATGAGGAGAACTGGTCTGACTGCTAAAGACTGAAGCAAAGAAGGCATTAAGTACCTCAGCCTTTTCCTCATCCTTGGTGACAAAATTCCCCCTCACATCCAATGAGGGATGGAGATTCTCCCTGGTTCTTTTTTTGTTGTTAATCTATTTGTAAAAACACTTCTTAATATCTCTTGCAGCAGTGGCCAGGCTGAGCTCTAGCTGAGCTTTTGCCCCCGTAATGTTCTTCCTACAAGACCTAACTAAATCCCTATACTCTTCCTGGCTAGCCTGCCCCTTCTTCCAGAGGTGGTTCACTCTCCTCTTTCTCCTAAGCCCCAGCAGAAGCTCCGTGTTTACCCAGGCCAGTCGCTTTCCCCATCAGTTTGTGTTCCAAGGGGGGGTCAGGGTGCTGGGGGGAGCAGGGTGATCCAGGGGCATCTCAGCCGCTCGAGTTGGCTGTACAAGAACATCATGGAGGAGGCCACGAGGAAGAGGAGGAAGGGCTTGCATCCACCGGTGCTCTGCTGGAGGGGGGACAGGGGACAGGGGTCAGGGCGCCCCCCACCGCGGTGGCACCCCCAGCCCTGGGTGTCCCCCACCCCTCCCGCCCCGTACCTGGCTCGGTGCCAGCTGGCCAGCGCGCTCCTGCTCTGGCTGCTCCTGTTGGCAAGCAGCAGCACTGGGGGTGGTGACCTCCAGCTGGTGGCGGGCAGGGAACTTGGCCCGCAGCTTGGCCACCTCCTCCTGGAGCTCGATGAGCTCCGTAGCCATTGCTGTGTTTGCTGCCCGCATCTTGGCCACCTTCTCCTGCAGGCTGATGATCACCACTGCCATTTCTCTGTTTCCTGCATGCAGCTCGGCCTCCTCCTTCTGCAGCCTGCTGAGCTCCGCTTCCAACGTTGCATTCAGTATGTCCACATCTTCTAACATGGCCCGCAGCCCAGCTGGAGAGGGTGGGGGGCACCACTGAGGTGGGACTGTTTCCATGGGTCCGCCCCATTTCTGGGGGTGCCCATCCCTGGGGATGCCCGTTCCCATCCACGGAGGGCCCTGTCTATGGGGGTTCCTGACCCTGTGGGTGCCCATCCATAGGGGTGCCTGTCCCTGGGGCCCATCCGTATGGCTGCCCGTTCCCAAGGGCTCCCCATGCTTTGGGGTGCCCAGCCCTGGGAGTCCCTGCCCCTGGGGTTCCTAATCTCTGTGGGGTCCTTGTCTCAGTGGGTGCGCATCCCTGGGGGTCCCTATCTTTGTGGGGGCCCCATCCCCATGGGCGCCCATCCCTTGGGGTCCCTGTCTCTATGGGTGCCTGTCCTCATGGGTCCCCATCCCCAGGGTGGGGGTCCCCGCTCCCCCCCACTCACTGTTCATGGAGGGGGTGGCTTTAGGGTCCATGGTCGAAGGTCACGGTCCACTCTGCCCCTAGAATCATAGAATCACTATGGTTAGAAAGCACCTCCAGGATCAAGTCCAACCTTTCTCCCATCATCTCCCTAACCACTAGACCACAGCCTCAAGTGCTTCATCCACTCGTGTTTTAAACACCTCCAGGGACGGCGACTCCACCACCTCCCTGGGCAGTCTGTGCCAGTGCCTGACCACCCTCTCAGGAAAGACCTTCCCTGTTTGTGAACAGGTCGAGCAAGGCACCTTCCCTGCTGGGCTCACTTACCAGCCGAGTCAGGAAGTTGTCTGCCATGCACTGCAGGAACTTCCTGCACTGTTTCCTTTCAGCTGTGTTGTGTTTCCAGCCGATGCCTGGTGAGAACAAGAACAAGGGCTTCGATTTTGCAGCTCCTGCCAGTTGCCTGTGCTTATAGCCATCCACTGCAGCACTCCACTCATAAGAGTCATCCCACCATGTTTCCGTGATGGCGACTACGTCGTAGCTCTCGTGCTGCACAATGGCTTCCAGCTCCTCCTGGTTGTTGCCCATGCCGCGTGCATTAGAGTAGAAGCATTTGAGCCGGGCTAAGGACATCATTCCCAGCCACGGCCTGCCAGCCTTAGGCTCAGCTCTGGCGGGCCCGGTTTGCCCCCCTTCCCCTTTCGAACCTCGTTTCAAGCCCTTTCAGTGAGCCCGGCCAGCTCGGACACCAGGATTCTTTTCCCCCTTTGAGACAGATGAACTCCACCTGCCGCCCGCAGACCCCACGCAGCATAAAGCTCCCCATGCTCAAGCGCCCCACAATTCTGTCTGTGGCACCAGCCGCTCAGCCACATGTTCATTAGGGGGGTCTGCCTTCCTCTGTCAGTGTTCTTCCCTGCCACTGCAGGCACTGAGCAGAACACCACCTGGGCTCCCGAGCCCTCAAGTGATCTCCCCAGGGCCCTGCAGTCTTTAGTTTTTTTCAGGCTCCTCTCTGAAACATCATCACTACCAACCTGGATAACCAGCAGTGGCTTGACCGTACCATAGTCTCTTGACCGTACCAGAGCAGTCCCCAGACCACTCACCAGAGCAGTCCCCAGAGTGACTGGCCCTGACACCAGGTTGCCTGTTGCCTGCCCTCTGTCCCTGACACCAGGGTGGCTGTTACGTGCCCTCTGTCCCTGTCACCAGGGTGACTATTGCCATGGTGACTGTCTCCAGGGGGTGGCATTTCTGGTTGCCCCGACAACAGCCTCCCTCCTTCCCTGGGGGGCCCCTTGCAGGGGATCAGGGGGCAGTGAGCCCCCCCAGTGCCATTGTCATCCCCCCTGTCCTGTCCCCTCCCGAGCTTCAGGCTGTGTGTGGGGGCAGTGTTCACTCTGGAACCTACTGAGGGCCCCGAGGGGGGAGCTTGGTGAACCTTCAGCGGCTGCTCCGGCTCCGGCGCCACTTCCAGGGTCGCTTTGGAAAAGCCAGGGGGTGGCTGAGAAGGGCATGGGGGGCACCACGGGTAGGTTGCGGTCACCCACCATGGTCTGGGGTGGGGCTGGAGGAGTTGGGTGCCATGGGAGTCTCACAGGGTGCCATGGGGGTCCCACATGGGTCACGTTAGGGGTGGCTTCTGCTGAATCCCCCTTGGCCTTAATCACATCTCTCCAAAATTAAATGAAAAATAATTAGAAATAAGTAGAATAATAAGAATAATATGAATTAAAGATAATTTAAATAATAATTTAAAATTAAATATTAAATAATTAAAATACGAGTAAAAATATTTTTAAATAATAATTAAAAAATAATATTGAAAAGATAATAATTAGAAGTTCAAACAATTAAAATAATGCTAGCAAATCATAACTGGAAATAGGAAATAGTCATTAGAAATAATGTACGTAATCATTAACTATAATAATTAAAATGGTACGAAGAGCTGTGGACCGGAGCCGGTCTGTGCCGGAGGCGGGCGGTGTGTGCCGGCTCCTCCCACCAGCCCCGTGCAAACTCTGGCCCGGCCCCGCTGCCCCGCCAGCTTTTCCCCAGCAGACACCTCAGCAGAACAATGACATCACAAGCAGGGAGCCGGGCCAGCACCCCCGGGCGGGCAGACAGCGGGGAGGGGACAGCCAGCACGCCCCACCGGGGACATCACTCGCAGCACTGACGCCTGGTTAAGCTTTTCCTTCTCAGAAAGCCCAATTTCCCCAAAAAAACACCTCCACAGGTTAATCACGGGCTGCAGCCTGAGGCTGAGACCTCCCGCTCTCGCTGCACCGATGAGTGAAGACCATCCACGCGCTGAGAGGGGAAAACGGGCACCACCACCATCTTACCAGCCTCAAAACCCCTAAAAAGAGCTCAAATGGAAGAGTTAAGGGGGAACTGGAACCCTCAACATCTGCAGGAGGGCCCCAGCACCATGGGGACCAGCGGGGAGGTGCCAGGGGGGAGCGCGGCCCTCCAGAGACGCCCCAAAAAAAGCCTCACGGAGGCTGAGGCACAGGAGTTTGAAGCCTTTCTAAGCCCAAAGGTACAACTGTGGCAGCAGCTGCTGGTGCAGACAAAGGCCGGGGCTGTGGGCAGGGTCAGCAGCGACAAACACCCCGCTCCCACACCCACAGGGAGGCAAAACCACAGGAGAGAAGTTAAATTTTAAGAAAAGCGCCAGGTTTTGTTAATTTATAGGCTCTGTGGAGCCAGCAGCCACCCAGGCTGCCCCGAGAAGCTGTGGCTGCCCCCTCCCTGGAAGGGTTCGAGGTCAGGGCGTAAGGGGCTTGGAGCAAGCTGGGCTGGTGGGAGGTGTGGTAGAACCCATCATGGTTCTCCCCCCAGTTATCCCAGTGCTTTGCCTTACCCCAGCCTCCCTTTGCTCGCCTCTGGCGTGAGCTCATCACGGAACTGTTCCCCACATCCCATCCCATACTCTTTTTTGGTTTGTTAAACCAGTTTGGGGAGGGCAGGGGGTTGCAATAAGTGAGCTCAAAACCTTATTTTTCCCAAAATTGTGAGTTTTGAGGAAATTCTAGAGAGCCTTTCTTATTGATGGAGCAGCTGTTGGTCAGCAGGAGCTGTTAGTGATGTGATTCATTAATGAATAATTATTAGTCATTGTTAATTTATGGGGTTTTGATCCCACTAAGCAGCTTCTTTCCCCACTTGTCACCTCCCTGCCACCTGGCATGGCAGCAGGGGATGGCATTTGAGGTCAGGTCGTCCCTTTTTAATCATTTCCAAACAACTCATGGCCGCTGTGTGGGGATATTTGAGATAAAATCAGGGTATTTACACCCAGTCTGGGTCACCCCGTGCTTTAATCTGAGCTGCTCCCAGGCACTGGAAGGTGCTCTAAGGTCTCCCCGGAGCCTTCTCTTCTCCAGGCTCAACACCCCCAACTCCCCCAGCCTGTCCCCACAGCAGAGCTGCTCCAGCCCTCTGCCCATCTTGGTACCCTCCTCTGGACTCACTCCACCAGCTCCAGATCTCTCGTGCTGGAGGCTCCAGAGCTGGACACAGGACCCCAGGTCCAGTACAGGAAAGCTGGGGAGGGTTATTTACAAGGGACTGTAATGATAGGGTGAGGGGTGATGGTGAGGGTGGAAGCTGCGAGAGGGTGGGTTTAGACTGGATATAAGGAAGAAGTTCTTTACCCGGAAGGTGGTGAGACACTGGCCCAGGGTGCCCAAAGAATGGGGACACCAGGGACACACAGCGATGCCTGGACTGCCAGGGACGGGGGGCACAGCCCATGCCAAGACACCCTTCACTCCCACTTCCTCCTGCCAATCCCTCCCCAAACCCTTCCTTCCCTTATCCCAAGGGATTCCATGTCATAAGCCTCTCCCCCAGTTATGTCACCCACGATCCCAGTCTGAGTGTCATTTTAGGGGTCCCCTACCTAGAGATTTACACAAAACCCCCCAGTTTTCCTGGTTTTGTGCCCAGCCCCGGGAGCAGCTCAGATTAAAGCACGGGGTGACCCAGACTATGTGTAAATACCCTGATTTTATCTCAGATATCCACACACAGCGGCCATGAGTTGCTTGGAAATGATTAAAAAGGGACAATCTGACCTCAAATGCCATCCCCTGCTGCCACGCTGGGTGGCAGGGAGGTGACAAGTGGGGAAAGAAGCTACTTAGTGGGATCAAACCCCCATAAATTAACAATGACTAATAATTATTCATTAATAATTCACATCACTAACAGCTCCTGCTGACCAACAGCTGCTCCATCAATGGGAATGACCCCCTAAAATTTCCTCAAAACTCACAATTTTGGGAAAAATAAGGTTTTGAGCTCACTTATTGCAACCCCCTGCCCTCCCCAAACTGGTTTAACAAACCAAAAACCAGTATGGGATGGGATGTGGGGAACAAATCCCGGTTCTCCCCAGGGAAAGGGTGATGGGATTCGGGGTTCCATAGGGAGATTGAGGAAGAATGTGGGATTCTGAGCTGGCTTGGGGGGATAATTTCAGATTTGGGGGGATGTTAATGGGTTTGTGGAGACATTCAGGAGGGCTGCAGGGATATTTGGGGGGTATGGGGAAATATAAGGGGGGCTTGGGAGGATATTTGTGGGTTTGGTGGGGATATAAGTGGATTTGGGAGTATGTTTTAAGTGTTGGGAGGGATACTCAGGGAGAAATTCATGGGGTTGGGAGGACATTAATGGGGTCTGAGGGGACATTCCTGCCAGACAGAGCCAGGAACCCCTTTGGAAGGCCATTTCTCAGCCCAGGCTCATGGAAAAGACCCCACAGCCAACGTAACTCTCTCAAAGCTGGGAATTTATTTTGGCTTTTGGGGGGCTGAAGTCCAACCCCAGCGGCCTGGGGCTGCCAGGTACACCCCGTCCTTACCCAGCAGCGAGGACAAAAGGTGAAGGGTGACAATGGTGTGGACAAGAGAACAATGCAGAGCGTGGGGGGAGAGCAGTAATGTGTCCGTCCTGATGAGCAATCACCTGGGCCCCATGGCAACCAGGCCCAGGGCTCCTGAGGCAATGCCCGGCCCGCCCGGTGCCACCTTACCGCTCCCCCGCCACAGCTCAGCACAGCGGGGGCAAGCGCTGCCCCCACCCGAGGGCCGGCCCCGCCGCCCCCCAGGCCCAGGGGCCGCTCCTGCCCTGCTGGGCCGGGCCCATCCCTCACCTTTACCCCCGCGCTCTCTCCCCGCCGGCCAATCAGAGCGCAGCTCCGCCTGTCCCGCCCCCACGCTACGCGATCTGATTTGTCAGCTCTAATGCCCGTCTGCCGCTTTCGCCCACCCCCTTCTCCTGCACAGTCCCGCCTTTCTCTTCCGCTGCAGACACGGAGCGCAGTCCCCTCCGTCCCCCCCATCCCCACTGCGCATGCGCGGGCGCCCCTCGGAAAGGGCGGGAAAGGGGAGGCGATGGTAGATGGGGAGGCACCATTTTGAAGGGGGTGGAGGGGGCCGCACAGCCCTTCCTCAGTCTCCCTCAGCCCTCCCGGCAGCCAGAGCCGGGCTGGTGGGGCACTGTGGCACCTGCCCCGTCCTCAGCAGGGGGGACACTGTGCTTTGAGAGGGGCATCGCCTCCTGAAACACCTTGGAGTGATGAGAGACCCCCTCAGGCTGCTGCACCGGGCCCTTGCTTGCAAGAGGCCTCAAAGATCATCAAGTCCAAGCGTCCCCCCAGCACTGCCCAGTCCCCACTGCCCCATGTCCCTCAGCACCTCAGCTACGTGTTTTTTAAATCCCTCCAGGGATGGGGACTGCCCCCTGCCCTGGGCAGCCTGGGCCGGTGCTGGGGAACCCCCTGGGGGAAGGAATTTTTCCTCACATCCAATCTAACCCTCCCCTGGGGCAACTCGAGGCCATCACCCCTCGTCCTGTTGTTACCAATCTGATCAGATTTTGGTGATTTTGATGATTTATGATTTTAGTTTAGCTAAAATCAAGCTAGGCCTAATCGAATCATATGAGGGAGTGGCTGTGTTTTACTTTAGCAATCACAGAAAGCACACAGAACAAACAGGTGGTACCAGCAGCTAAAGTACATTGGGAGAAAAAGCACTTAGGTTATTAATTTTGCTTTCTCAAATGACCTGAAATCGCTTGTTGGCATAACTATTAAAGTTGATAAGCTTGAAAGGAACGAAACATGCAATTTTATGTTCTTCTTTGTATTTTATACTAAAACATGTAGCCTTGTATCATTCTTTGTTATCTCCTACTGTAGCTTGTTTGTAGATACATCAGTTTGTGAATACACGTGTAAATCTCCTTTGTAGTTTGTTCAGCTTTGATTGCAGAGGCGTGAAAACCAGACTGTGCCCTTATCTTTATGGCTGCTTTGGGTGATCCATGTAAACCTGCCTCAGTAGGGAGGTTCCCCCCCAAATCCCAGGTGGGGCTGGCACCTCCTGAAGGACTCAGAAGACCAAGATAAGAAACTTGTGATCTTAACAAAGACAGCAAAGACCACCACCCCTGCCCCGTTTGTTTTCTCTGAACCCTACTATACCATTCCCCCCTTTTCCCCCCCGAATTGTTAGCAGATGTAGAAGTACCAAGTTAACTTTGTAGAAGTTGTGCCTCTGACTTTTTGTCATGCGCCCAGCGCTGTTCTTTTGCTCCACTGACTTTGTCCCCAAATAAGTTTTATAAAATCTTTGTGAGCGTGTTTCTCACATACATGAAGCGAACAGGTGGTACAAGCAGCTGAGGCCCAGCATTGTCTACAACTAGAAACCGTACAGTCAAGAAAGTAAGAGATTATGTGTAAGCAACCACCGTGGAAACAATATAATAATTAATCATGTAGTGGCTAAAGTCACAGTGACCAGTTTACGCTGCTTGAAGATCCCATTATCCCCCTCCCCATCCTAGTCTGAATATTAGAGGGTACAATCAATAAAGTGACAATGATTGTTATTAGAAATTAATACACATAAAGTGATGGAACCCGAAAGATCATTAGGGGCCAGTCAAGGTAAAGGTTAATTTTAATGAGCAATTAAAAGCGAGCAGTACCTGCATTTTTATGTTAAATAGCTTATACAATGGAAATCAAATCTATAAAAACTCAAGTAAAGGTGATGTAACCCAGGATACGCTGGGCAGAGTTATCCCCCGTATCCTCCGCGTGTCCATAAAGAAATGTCTGCTTATCTACATCACATTGGTGTTGATAAGTTCTTTGTCCTGTTTGGTGACACTGTCACTGTCACCTGGGAGAAGAGACCGACCCCCCCTCACTACCCCCTCCTGTCAGGGAGCTGTGGAGAGCAATGAGGTCTCCCCTCAGCCTCCTCTTCTCCAGACTGAAGCCCCCAGTTCCCTCAGCTGCTCCCCATCAGCCTTGTGCTCCAGACCATTCCCCAGCTCCGCTGCCCTGCTCTGGACACGCTCCAGTGTTACCAATCGGATCTGATTTGGATAGTTTTGATGATTTTCGTTTAGCTAAAAGAAAGTTAGGCCTAATGGAGTCATAAGAGGGAGTGACTGCGTTTTACTTCAGCAGTCAGAGAAAGCACATGAAGCGAACAGGTGGTCCAAGTAGCTTGGGCCTAGGTTTGTATTTAACTGGAAACTGTACAGTCGAGAGAGTAAGATATTATGTGTAAGCAACCACTGTGGAAAGAAGAATACAATAGTTAATCATCTAGTGGCTAAAGTCACAGTGGCCAGTTATGCTGCTTGAAGATCCCATTACCCTCCCATCCTGATTTGAATATTAGGGGCTACAATCTATAGCACAACTATGACATGACTACAGGCGACCAATGGTTCTTATTAGAAATGAATATACATGAAGTGATGGAACCCAAAAGGTCATTAGGGGCCAGTCAAGGTAAAGGTTAAACTTAATGAGTAATTAAAGGTGAGCAGTATATGCATTTTTATGTTAAACCGCTCATACAATGGAAATTGAATACATAAACCCCTGTTAAATGTAACGTAACCCAGGATACGCTAGGTGGAGTTATCCCCCGTACCCCCGTGAGCCAATAAAGAAGTGTCAGCTTATCTACATCACATTGGTGTCGATAGTTCTTTGTCCTGTTTGGTGACATCAGCAACTCCGTGTCCTTATGGGGTGTGCATCTCCATCCTCCGGCCTCGGGGACCACACACCTGTGCAGGTGATGACGATGTCAACTTGCCTGATGACTTTGTTGAGTTTCACGAGCCGGAATCCATCCATGCTAAGAGGAGAGACCCTGTCAGACCCGTATAGCACCCACTGGGACCCCCATGGGATGCGACGGGACCCCTGGGGGATTCCTATGGCACCCATTGGGAGCCCCATGGCAGCCCTGTGGCACCCCTTAGGACCCCTACAGCACCTCATGGCACCCCGTGGGCCCCCTGATGTTAAACTGGTTGAGACAACAAAGGCAGGGGCGGCTATACCCAACTTAATGCAATTTTGGAGAGATGTGAGTAAGGCCAAAGGGGATTCAGCAGAAGCCACCCCTAACGCGACCCATGTAGGACCCCCATGGCACCCTGTGAGACCAAGCTCCTCCCTTGGGGCCCTCAGTAGGTTCCAGAGTGAACACTGCCCCCACACACAGCCTGAAGCTGGGGCGGGGCCAGGACAGGGGGGATGACAATGGCACTGGGGGGGCCCACTGCCCTCTGATCCCCTGCAAGGGGCCCCCCAGGGAAGGAGGGAGGCGATTGTCAGGGGCAACCAGAAATGCCACCCCCTGGAGACAGTCATCATGGCAACAGCCACCCTGGTGACAGGGACAGAGGACAAGCACAGCCACTCTGGTGACAGGGACAGAGGGCAGGCAACATCCACCCTGGTGTCAGGGCCAGTCACTCTGTGGACTGCTCTGGTGAGTGGTCTCGTGACTGCTCTGGTGCGGTCAAGAGACTACGGTACGGTCAAGCCACTGCTGGTTATCCAGGTTGGTAGTGATGATGTTTCAGAGAGGAGCCTGCAAACAACTAAACAAGACTGCAGGGCCCTGGGGAGATCACTTGAGGGCTCGGGAGCCCAGGTGGTGTTCTGCTCAGTCCCTCCAGTGGCAGGGAAGAACACTGACAGAGGAAGGCAGACCCCCCTGATGAACATGTGGCTGAGAGGCTGGTGCCACAGACAGAATTAAATGTATTTATGGGGTGCTAAGGGCACATCCATGGGGTACTGGGGGCTGCATCCATGGGAGTCATACCTATGGGGTGCCGGGGGCTGTAATTCTGGGGTGCTGGGTCTTCATCCCTGGGGTGCAGGGGGATGTATCCATGGGGAGCTGGGGGGTACATCCCTGGGGCACTGGGTGTACTTTCCTGGGGTGCCAGTTTTTCTTCCCGGGGGTGCCAGGGTGTTCACCAAGGGGATGTTGGGGTTCACTCATGGGATGCATGGGCCCCCCCCAGGGTTCAGACCTGGGGTGCTGGGGCATTCCCCCAAGATGTCAGGACTGTCATCCCCGGGATGGGGTACAGAGTCCTGCAGCCCCCCAGCCATTGTGACACTGGTGCTCACGGATGGCAGCTGGTGTCGGGGCTGCAGACCCTTCGAGGGGACCCCACAGCTGGCAGGGGTGGGTGGCAGGGCTGGCATGGGGGTCAGGGCTGGAGGGGTTCAACACTCAGTCCCCGCAGGACCCGCCATGCCGGACAACGGCTGGGTGGGCAGCTGGAGGCCCCACCGCCCCCGCGGCCCCATCGCCGCTCTCTACAAGAGCCCCGGGCCCAAGTACGGGCTCCCCAGCAACGTTGGTGAGTGGGGGCCATGGCGGCCGGGGGCGGCCATGGCACTGGTCGGGTGCTGGGGACGGGGGTCCAGGGGTCCCGCAGCCCACTAAGCCCCCTGCCCACACAGGCTACCATCTGCATGACCCCTCCCGCAACCGTGCCCCTGCGTACAGCTTAGGGCCGCGCAGAGATGTGCAGGAGAAGCAGCGCTCCCCGGGGCCGAGGTACCTGCTGCCCCCTGGCACCACGGTCAAGGGCAAGGCTGGGACCCCCGCCTTCTCCATCTACGGCCGCCCCTATGACATGACACCTTTCCGCACGCCCGGGCCAGGTGAGGAGGGGGCCAGGAGCCCCCGGGGGGGGGTGGCAGGGCTGGGGACCCCCCAGCCATGCTCATGGCTGAGTCCCCCTCTCTCCCCAGGCTACTACTCCCCGGAGAAGGCTGAGAGGGTGACCTTCCCCTCCGCACCCGCCTGCAGCCTCCGCTCCCGCACCAGGCACTACGCGGGCCAACAGACACCGGGTAGGAGAGACGGGGGCCAGGCTCGCCCCCCATCGTCCCCCCTGGGCCCGGCTGGAACCCCCCCATCCCTGGGCTGAGACCCCCCTTTATCCCTGGTCTGAACCCCCACCATCTCCGGGCTGCGAGCCCCCCAACATCCCTGGGCTGGTTCCCCCCATTAGCCTCGGTCTGAGCCCCCACCATCCCTGGGCTGGGCCACCCTCAACCCTAGGCTCTGCCCCCCCACTATCCCTGCTCTGAACCCTCATCATCCCTGGGCAGACCCCTCCCTCCCCACATCCCCATGGTGGTGAACCCCCTGCCACCCCAGCCTCCTGGCAGGGGCTCACTGAGCCCCCACTCCCCCAGGCCCCGCTGCCTACGAGCTGCCCCCCATGCTGGGGCCCCGCGTCATCACAAAGAACTCAGCCCCCAACTACTCCATGTCGGGAAGCAGCAACGTGGGCACCTTCAGTCAGGACCTGTGCAAGGTAGGGGGGGACACCAGGGGGTGGTGGGGGTCCCAGAGGGCAGGGGGGGCAGGGTGTTACGGGGCTAGGGGGCTCATGGGCTGGCAGGCCAGGGTGCCAGGGTGCTGGAGGCTGGGGGGCTTAACGGGCTGGGGACCCAGGGTGTCGGGCTGTGGGGGTGCTGGGGTACTGGGGTGCCAGGGGTCTGGATGTCCAGGATACCAGGGTGCTGGCATCGGGGGGCTGCAGTTCTGGGAACCCAGGGTCTCAGGGTACTGGGGTCTGTGAGAAACGAAGTTTTAAGCCAAAAGAGTTTGCTCAGGCGAGGGTCATGGTGAAGCAGCTCCGTTTATTCGCGAGTGCAATCGCGGGCGCGCCACCCCCTGGCCGAAGTAGAGACGCGCGCCTTTACAAAGGAAAGAAAGCATTTCGATAGCGTTTTATCCCGCCGCAGGCTGTGCTCTCCCGTGTCTCCATGGCTGCACACTCCAGGCTCACAGCCTGTCCCACCCATTTCACCACACTCAGTCCCATCAGAGCTTTGCCCGTTCCCATACCAGGTCTCTCTCCCAGCCGGCTGTTATCGGTATCTCTGTCCAAGGCCCCGGGTTTTGGCTCTGTAGTGCCGCACAAAAACATCGGTCGGTCCTCACATCCTTCTATGTTATCTGGCCCCTGGATGTGCAAGGCCTCAGTGTTTGCCTTGGTTCTACAAAAACATGATTCTCACACCACTTTGTGAAAACACAAGTTAACTCTCACAGGTCCCAGGGTGTAAGGGTGTGAGGGGGCTTGAGGACTGGGGTGCTAAGGGACTGGGGAGCTGGAGGTCCAGGATGCCAGGGGGCTGAGGGGCTGGGGTGCTGGGGTCCCAAGTTGTCAGGGTGCTGGGGTGCTGGGGTCCCAGTGTGTCAGGATTCTGGGGGGCCAGGGGTCTGGGGTCCCAGTGTGTTGGGGGGCCAGGGGACCGGGGTGCTATGGGACTGGGGGGCTGGGGTGCTGAGGTCCCAGGGTGTCGGGGTGCTCAGGGGTCTGGGGTCCCAAGGTGCTGGGGAGCAGTGGGGGGATGTGTCACTGCACCCTCTGCCCGCAGACACCGGGGCCCTGCAACTACAACACCGTGAGCACCAACGTGTACAAGCAGCGGGCGCCGCAGTACAGCATGCTGGCACGCAACGACCTCCCCGGGGACACCACCATGAAACCCAGCCCGAATGCCTACTACCCCCAGCAGGTGAGGGAGCACCGGGGTCCCACCAGCACGGGGCGGGGGGGCCAGGTGCCACGGGACCCCCAGCCCTCATGGCACTGTCTCTCCCACCCACCAGAGCCGTCAGCGGGGGGTGACGTTCGGGATCCGGCACTCGGACTACCTGACTCCCCTCATCGTGGATGTGCCTGATGACTAGGGGGGGCGTGGGGCCACTGTGGGGCCGGAGGCCACTGGGATGACTGAAGCCAGAAGATGAATGTTTTCACCCAGAGTCCTCTCCTTGCATCTCCCTGCGTCACCAACCCGGGGCTGGGCAGCACTGCCCCACTGCCCAGACACTCCGGCCATCCCAGGGGATCTGGGGAGCGCGGGCCCTCCAGGAGCTGCCCTGGCCCCCACTCATGTCCTTCCCTCCTGGAGCAGGCCCCGGAGAGGCCGTGCGGGGGAAGCAGGGCTGAGTTTGTAATAAGTTCGCATAATAAATCTGTTGATCAAACCGAACCATGGTGCCTTTTTAGCTTTGTAGGAAATGATAAGCCCTGACACTGGTCTAGACATGCTTTTTGCAGAACCTGCTTGCCTTGCAAAACCTGCTTATTTTGCAAAGCCTGCTTGTCTAAGTTATAACCACAGTATCCGGCTAAGTAGACAAAGCTGGTAACGGTTGCTTAATAAGGAAACATGTTGAGTCTTTTCGCAATAAAGGCGCATGTCTCAAGAAACCAGATCATGACCTACGGCACAGAGGAATACTACAGCCTTCATCCCACGACCACCCACGACCATCAGAGGGCAGAAAACGACCCCCTAGCAAAAACACGCGCAGCCGTAGAAGACATCGAGTTGTGAAGGCCACATCAGCTAAGAACCCGGAAACCATGGACTATGAAAAAGAGACTCAGACGGGGCGGGGGGGCGCCATTGGTGGAGCGGAGACTCCCGTGGCCGCCCTGCGCTGTTTTGCCTGTTTACCTTCTTCAATAAAATTACCTTATAATTGGAGAAATCTTTGGTCTTAATTTATAACAAGTTCTGGACCCACGGTCTTGACCGTACCAGAGCAGTCCCCAGCACTGGCCCAGGCTGCCCAGGGCAGGGGGCAGTCCCCATCCCTGGAGGGATTTAAAAAACACGTAGCTGAGGTGCTGAGGGACATGGGGCAGTGGGGACTGGGCAGCGCTGGGGGAACGCTGGGACTTGATGATCTTTGAGGCCTCTTGCAAGCAAGGGCCCGGTGCAGCAGGCAGGGGGCAGCCTGAGGGGGTCTCTTATCACTCCAAAGTGTTTCAGGAGGCGATGCCCCTCTCAAAGCACAGTGTCCCCACTGCTGAGGACGGGGCAGGTGCCACAGTGCCCCACCAGCCCGGCTCTGGCTGCCGGGAGGGCTGAGGGAGACCGAGGAAGGGCTGTGCGTCCCCCCCCACCCCCTTCAAAATGGCGCCTCCTTGTCCACCATCGCCTCCCCTTTCCCGCCCTTTCCAAGGGGCGACCGCGCGTGCGCAGTGGGGATTGGGGGGGTGGAGGTGACCACGAGATGCAGGTGGGCGGGGCCATGGGTCCACGCGCACCTGAGGACGCGTGGCGTTCCAGCCAATCAGCGCTTGCGTCTGCGGCGGGGGAGAAAGGCGGGCCTGTGCGGGAGAAAGGGGGGGCGAAGGGGCGGACGGGCGCTAGAGCTGATGAATCAGATCGCGTAGCGTGGGGGCAGGACAGGAGGAGCTGCTCTCTGATTGGCCGGCAGGGAGAGAGCGTGGGAGGCCGTGCGGCGTGGCTCAGCGGCGACTTCTGGTCGGCGGAGTGGCTGAGGAGAGCAGGCGGCGGCGGCGCGGCTCCAGGGAATGGTGAGGGATGGGCCCGGCCCGGTGGGGCAGGAGCGGCCCCTGGGCCTGGGGGGTGGCTGGGCCGGCCCTCGGGAGGGGGCAGTGCTTGCCCCCGCTGTTCTGAGCCATGGCGGGGGAGCGGTAAGGTGGCACCGGGCGGGCCGCGCATCGCCTCAGGAGCCCTGGGCCTGGTTGCCATGGGACCCAGGTGAGGACCCCCGACCTGGGCAGGCATCCTTAATTACTGCCGTTGATTGCACAGCGGGAACGTTGGTGATTGCTCATCAGGACGGACACGTTACTGATCTCCCCCCCACGCTCCACATTGTTCTCTTGTCCACACCATTGTCACCCTTCACCTTTCGTCCTCGCCGCTGGGTAAGGACGGGGTGTACCTGGCAGCCCCAGGCCGCTGGGGTTGGGCTTCAGCCCCCCAAAAGCCAAAATAAATTCCCAGCTTTGAGAGAGTTACGTTGGCTGTGGGGTCTTTTCCACGAGCCTGCCTGGGGAAATGGCCTTCCAAAGGGGTTCCTGGCTCTGTCTGGCAGGAATGTCCCCTCACACCCCCTGAATGTCCCCTCAAACACCACAAATATCCCCCCAAAATCCCTGAATATCTCCCCCGCCCCCCTGAATATCTCCACAAAGCCATTAATATCCCCCAAAATCCACAATTATACTCCCAAACCTGCTCAGAATCCCACATTCCTCCCTCAGTCTCCCTGAGGATCCCCGAAACCTTCCCCCACCCCCAATTTTGAGGGGATCCCTCCCCACTCCCCACCACTAATTCCCACTTCCCTGTGGTTCACCACGACCCTTTCCCTCCAGAGAACAGGGAACTGTTCCCCACATCCCATCCCATACTGGTTTTTGGTTTGTTAAACCAGTTTGGGGAGGGCAGGGGGTTGCAATAAGTGAGCTCAAAACCTTATTTTTCCCAAAATTGTGAGTTTTGAGGAAATTCTAGAGAGCCTTTCTTATTGATGGAGCAGCTGTTGGTCAGCAGGAGCTGTTAGTGATGTGAATTATTAATGAATAATTATTAGTCATTGTTAATTTATGGGGTTTTGATCCCACTAAGTAGCTTCTTTCCCCACTTGTCACCTCCCTGCCACCCGGCGTGGCAGCAGGGGATGGCATTTGAGGTCAGGTCGTCCCTTTTTAACCATTTCCAAACAACTCATGGGCACTGTGTGGGGATATTTGAGATAAAATCAGGGTATTTACACCCAGTCTGGGTCACCCCGTGCTTTAATCTGAGCTGCTCCCAGGCACTGGAAGGTGCGCTAAGGTCTCCCTGGAGCCTTCTCTTCTCCAGGCTCAACACCCCCAACTCCCCCAGCCTGTCCCCACAGCAGAGCTGCTCCAGCCCTCTGCCCATCTTGGTACCCTCCTCTGGACTCGCTCCACCAGCTCCAGATCTCTCGTGCTGGGGGCTCCAGAGCTGGACACAGGACCCCAGGTCCAGTACAGGAAAGCTGGGGAGGGTTATTTACAAGGGACTGTAATGATAGGGTGAGAGGTGATGGTGAGGTGTTGGGGGATTTTTAGCAAGCAATGGTCATGTGAGCAATCCAACCTTCGAGCCTGAACCGGATGCTGAAGCAGGATGGGAAGTTGGGAAAGGTGTGACTTCCCTCAGTGAGGGTGGAAGCTGCGAGAGGGTGGGTTTAGACTGGATATAAGGAAGAAGTTCTTTACCCAGAAGGTGATGAGACACTGGCCCTGGGTGCCCAAGGAAGTTGTGGATGCTCCATCCCTGGCAGTGTTCCAGGCCAGGTTGGATGGGGCTTGGAGCACCCTGGGCTGGTGGGAGGTGTCCCTGCCAAGGCAGGGGCTGGGATGGGATGAGCTGTGAGGTCCCTGCACACCCAAAGCACTCTGGGATTCTGTGGTCTCTGCTGTCACCTCTGCCTTCTGTGCCTGCAGTTGGGCCACCTCCTCCCGCAGCCCTGTGGCCTCTGCTGCCTGCCCAGCCTGCAGCGTGCCCAGCTCTTCCCGCAGCTTGGCGTTCTCCTCGTGGACCTTGCTGAGCTCCTCTGCCATTTCTGCGGTTTCTGCCTGCAGCTCGGCCTCCTTCTCGTGGAGCCTGCTGAGCTCCACGTTCACCCTTGCCTTCAGTGACTCCATTTCTTCTGCAATTGCCTGCGGCTCAGCTGGAGAGGGTGGGGGGCACCGCTGGGGGGGACTGTGCCCATGGGTGCCCATCCCTGGGGGTCCCCATCCCCATGGGTGCCCATCCCTTGGGGTCGCTGTCCCTTTGGGTGCCAGTCCCTGGGGGTCCTCATCCTTTGGGGTGCCCATCCCATGAATCCCTATCCCTAGGGTGGGGGTCCCTGCTCCCCCTTGTCACTGCCCAGGGAGTGGGTGGCTCTGATGTCCATGGCTGCGGGTCACTCTGCACTCCGGCCCTGACACCAGGGTGACTGTCCCCAGGGGGTGGCTTCTCTGGTAGCCCCTGCCGTGGGGGTCTTAAGGGGGCTAGAGGGGTGCCATGGGGTCTCACAGGGTGCTACAGGGGTGCCATAGGGTGCCATGAGGTGCTGTAGGGGTCAGTGCAGAACAACTTGTTCTGAGAGTGATGGGTCTGACACCAAGCAGGAGATGGGGCACCCCTGGGAGCGCAGAGCTCACAGCTCTGCACGAACAGCCGCTGGGAAGAGAGAGCCCTGTTCTGGGCCGGAACAACCTCGTGTGGAAACTGAGTGTAAGGAAACGGGTGGGACAGGCTGTGAGCCCGGAGCGCGCAGCGATGGGGACCGGGAGAGCTCGGCCCGCGGCGGGAGGAAATCCTCTGGGCTGGCTGCGCTCTGGGGTTGAGGCCGCGCCACCACTGACCCGCGAATGAGCGGAGCTGCGTCACTGGGACCGCCCTGGGCTCTCTGTTTCGGGCGGAGCTTTGCTTCTCACAGGGGACACCTGGGCCGTGGGGACATCGGGGGACACCCAGGCATGGGGACACCCCATTTCTGGGATGAAACCAGACCAATTCCACCACCCGACACCAAAACCAACCGGTCTGGGGGGGATGTAAACAGCTTTATTGAGCCATGGACACAATTAATTAATTGGGGGTGTGTGTGTTAATTAGTGTCTAAACTCAACGCCAAGGAGTCCTTTTTTTGGGGGGGGAGGACGGGGACAGAAATGGGGGTGCACACACACCCCCCTCCCAGCGATTTGGGGTGAATTAAAGGCACTTTGAGCAATGGTGGAGGAGGGGGGGGAACAGCACCCCCCCCCACCATTGCTTTTAGGGCTCCTGTTAATTAACAGGGCTGTTACTAGGCAGAGGGGGAGCTCCCACTGTTGTTTTTGGGTTGATTTTAGGGGGGTTTTAATGATTATCAAGGCAATATTCTTTGGGGGGGGGGTGTTTATCCTGGAAATTGGGGGGAGGGATTTATCCTGGAATTCTGGAGATAATTGGGAAGACGTAAAAAAAAAAAAAGTTAGAAAGCCAAGAAATTGGTGACAAATCCTTAAAACCCTCCCCCAAACCCTTAAACTACCAAACACCCTGAAAACCCCAAAACCTCCTTAAAAACCCACAACCCGCCCTTAAACCCCTCCCAAAAACCACTTAAACACCCCCAAAACCCACTGAAAAACTAAAAATACCCCTGAAAACCACCCCAAAACCACAGACACCCCCCCCCCACCCTTAAAAACCTGAAAACACCCCGAAAAAACCCAAACAAATAAACCTTAAAGCCACCCAAAAACCCTTAACGCACCTTAAAAAACTTAAAATCCCCCCAAACCTCTGGAAAAACCCAAAAATAACCCTTAACCCCCCGAAAAACCCTTAAAAACCCCCCAAATCCCTTAAAACCCCTAAGACACACTGAAAAAAACCCAAAATAACCCTGAAACCCCCAAAGAACCCTTAAACCCCAAGAAACCTTAAAAACCCCAAAACACTCAACACTCCCCGAAAAACCTTAAGAACCCCAAAACCACCCTCAAACCCCTCCAAAAAACCACCCTTAACCCGCTCAACAACTCTTAACGCCCCCCCCCCCCCCCCAAAACCCCAAACCCCCTTAAAACGCCTGAAAACTTTAACCCCCCCAAAAAACCCTTAGACACCCCCTAAAACACCCAGAAAAAACCCAAAATAACTCTTAACGCCCCCAAGCACCCGCAAAGCACCCCATTCTGAGTGCACCTCTGGTGCGGCCCCACCCGCACGACGATGTCCTTCATGTAGTCGTACTCCTCAGGGTGCAGGAAGGCGGTGAACTCCTCCTTGGTGGCCGTCAGGTCCCCGTCCTTGTCAGCCATCTTGAAGCGGCGCTCGTCGCGCACCATCATCTGTTTGTAATTGAAGCTGTCGTCGGGGTCGGGGTCATCTGGGTGGGAGAGGAGAAGAGGAGGCGACACGGGTCAGTGCGGGTGGGGGGATGTCCCATGGTCAACACCCAACTCAACGTCAACCCAACTTCAACATCAACTTAACCTCAATCACCTCAACTTCCTCAACCCAACCTCAACCTTCCAATGCTTTGCTACCGTAGCCTCAATTTTAGGTACTGGTGGCCATCATGTCTCTCCTGCACCTCCACTACCAGGAGGAAGAGGAGGAAGGGCTGCCAGCAGCCATGGGCTATCAGCGTCCTGGGGGGAAGTTGTCCCCAGCACACAGGGATGGGGTTTTTTCCTTGGCCGGCATGGCCCGCGTGGCTCAGCCCGAAGCTATTTCTGGAGAATGTGTAAGAGGATACTGCTCTCCGCTGCTGGGGCAGCTTCAAAGCCAGCCAACCATCCCCAGCGCCCAGGCACACATGGCCGCTCGATATAGCTCCTCCAGCACCTCCAGATAAGCTTGTGGGGAGAGGGCAGCTGGGCTGGGCCTAGAGAAAACACATCAGTGGAGCAGAACACAGCCCGAGCTTTGAGGGGGGGTTAAAGGAGAGCCAGGACTGATCTATCCCTTCTCTGTTTTCAGCTTGGACAAAAGGGGGGGATTAAGGAGCTCTGGCTGAGCCCCAGTGGGGGCCTGAAATATAAAGACAGCAAGAAGAGTTTATTTTAAGTCGCCTCTCGGGCACTATTAAGCCTTAAAAGTTTCCCATTCCCTTCTCCGAGCGTTCACCATCAGGAGCTGAGAGTGAAGGAAGACGTCGGGATCGGTGTTGGAATCGGGGTTAAAAGCTATTGATTTTAATAAATCACCTATTTTTTAACACTTTTAATGAGTTTGAATCAAGTGAACCCCCCCAAAACCCACTTTGTGGTTGAATTCCTGCCCTCGGGGGGGCTCAGGGGAGGGAGCTGCCGGTAGCAAAGCCACAAGCTCCACTTTTCAGGTATTAGGAGGAAAAATAGGAGTGCTTCTCCTTTTGGGACTCACCCCTGGTGACGAGTGAGTCCAATGGGAGCCAAAACCACCCCAAAATCCACTTTATTAACCCTAAATCCTGACTGTTAAGGACGTTTTAAAGGGAGTTGCCCTTTAAACTGAAGCTCTTGGGGGTTTCTCTTTAACATCCTGGCTCTCCCTATGGAAAAAGGGATTGGGATGGGCAGAAGCAGCTGCTCCGTCACGGCCCTGCGTGCAACCGAGTCAAAAACCACCCCAAAACCATTTTCTTTTGATGACAAAAAGCAAAGATTTGGTCACGGTTCAGCAGAGCAGCACGAGAGGGATGTTCTTCCCTCGGATACGGGATCGCCGGCACCTTGGCCGCCTGTCAAAAAGCCCCAGCGGAGGCATTTCCAGAGGCACTTCCAACATCGCTCCGAGGGAGAGGAGCGAGAGGAGGAGGAGGGGAGAGTCTGGGAGAAAGGAACAAGGAGATCTGGGGTGTGGGGGGGTGTCTTGGGGATCCCCTCAGCCTTCAGCAAGGGGAAAAATAAGGGGGGAACAGCATGGGAGAGGGGTTGTGGGGGTCTGCTGAGGGTGCTGGTGGTGGGATCTCCATGGGGTGTCGTCCCTCCGACCAATTCCAATGGAGAAGTGAAGGGGTTCTGCTCATTAAGGGGCTGGGCTCATTAAGGGGTTGAGGCTCATTAAGGGGTTGGGGCTCATTAAGGGGGTATTTTGGGAATATCCTCCACTTCCAGACCATAACTCCCACCTCAAGGACTCCAAACCCCATGATAAACCCCTTCCGAGGAGCATTTCTCCCCCATTTCACGTGGATCTGGAGGGCTGATCTCAAGGATTACATTAGTAAGGGAAAAAGGAAGCTCAACGACACCCAACAGGGTCCTGGGGGGGGCGTCAATATTTTCCCCAGTTCCATTAAATTTGCATTTTCTGGGAGCTGGGCACAGCCTGAGGGTGGATGGATGAGGCAGGAGGCTCCATCTGACTATCTTTGGAAATATTTAGCCAATTCAACTGGATTTCATGCTTTCAAGACATAGCTCATCACGCCATACACCCGCCCCCGCCTGCCAAGAGGAGGAACAGCTGGCAGAGGGAGTGGGATTTTTACTTCATGTTTTAACCCCCTCCAGGCTTCTCCTCACCTCCTTCCTCGGGGTGTTTGAGGCCTCAAAGGGGGACACCAACCTCTTTTATGGGGCAAAATCGACCAAATTTGGGGTTCAAGGTACTGCTAGATTAAGTGGAGAAGCCACAATGTGGGCAGAGGGCTTTGGGAACTGATTAAACCCAGGATTTTCATGGATCAAAGGGTGAGGACACCCAGAAAAATGTGGCCACGGGTTGGCTGGTGACTTTCTCCAGGGCTTAATTTTGAGATTTAACAGTTAAAAGGGTAAAAAAACCCCTGAGAAATGACCCCTCCCGGTGCTTTTTGTCACACCAGTGTTTGATTGTCACCATTAAACGCATCGATGAAGCAGAGCGACAACGCCCGGTGCTGTTTTTTCCATCCCGTCACCCTCTATTAACCCCATCAGAAGGGAGATTTGGGGGTTGATTTCTTTAAATTCAAGGCAAACGCCATCCCAAAAAAATAAACTAGACTTTGGGCAGACCGATTCCAATTTAGGGATGAAGAACGAGCTCCCGCTGGGTTTTATCGATTAGAAACCACCACCAGATGGGCCACCTCATCCCCTTACCCAGGTAAGTGCCATATGTCACGTTCCTGTACTCATCCCAGGTGACAACTCCATCTTGATTTGTGTCAAACTCCTGCCACTGCCGTTCCACACTCTCATACACATATTTCTTCTGGGCCTTCTTAATCCAGGCTTTCAGCTCCCCCTCCGTCACAAACCCATCCTTATCCGTGTCTATCTTATCTACCATCACTCTATAAAAACAAAACAGCAAGTTGCAAACTTTTTAATTAATTTAGCCCCTAAAAATTCAGACCTACCTAAGATGTAACCGTAGGTGGCGTTTTTATATTCCTCCCATGAAATGAGGCCGTCCTCATTGAGGTCGTGGCCTTTCCACTGGCGTTCTACGTCTTCGTATATCCAACGTTTCTGGGCAAATTTAATCCAGTTTTTGAGTTCTTCCACTGTTACAAACCCGTCTTTGTTGTCATCTATTTTAGTTACAATCTTGCTGTGGGAACTGGAGAAAAAGCCAGGAAAAGTTAAGGGGGAATATAAAGAGGAGGAATTAGAGCGTGGGAAGTGGTGGTAGGCTGGGCCTGGGGGAGGTCAGGTGGTTGTTAACAGAGCCCGGGAAGTTTGGTGACGTGGATGGATTGTCTGGGACAGTAAGGGATGGTTTGGCCACTAAAAAGGCCAGTTTGGCCACCAAAACACCAGTCTGGACAACAGAATGCCCAGCTCAGACACCAAAACAACTAGTTGGGCCACCAGAACACCTGGTTTGGCCACTGAAACACTAGCTTGGCCACCAAAACACCCAGTGTGGCCACCCAAGTAACTAGCTCAGCCACCAAACAACTGGTTTGGACCCCAAAATGCCAGTTTGGCCACCAGAATTAATGGCTTGGCCACCAGAACGCCAGGACTGGCCACCAAAACACCGGCTTGGTTCTGAGTCAGCACACAGAGCTGTTGGAGCGGGTCCAGAGGAGGGCACGGAGATGATGCAAGGGCTGGAGCAGCTCTGCTGTGGGGACAGGCTGAGGGAGTTGGGGGTGTTCAGCCTGGAGAAGAGAAGGCTCTGGGGAGACCTCAGTGCACCTTCCAGTGCCTGGGGGGGGGTACAGGAATGATGGGGAGGGACTTTGGGCAAGGGCCTGGAGTGACAGGACGAGGGGGGATGGCTTTAAACTGGCAGAGGGGAGACTGAGGTGGGATGTGAGACAGAAATTGTTGGCTGTGAGGGCGGTGAGACCCTGGCCCAGGGTGCCCAGAGAAGCTGTGGCTGCCCCCTCCCTGGCAGGGTTCAAGGTGGGATGGGGTGGAGCACCCTGGGCAGGTGGGAGGTACCATCCCCAGCCCTGGAGCTCCTCTCCCTCCAGCCTCCCCCGTGGCATAGCTCCAAAGCCAGATGCTTTCCCAGGGTAGGAAGCGTGAAAGCTCTCAGTGTGAAGGCTAATAAAGTCAGTTTTATCGCCTAAGGCAGGGAGGGGGTGGCAGAGGCACCAGATGTTGGGTGACAGTTGGCAGCTGGAGCGTCATTTCCCAGTCCTGGCATTCCAAGGATGTCAGAAGGCTCCTGTTTGCTCAGTGGGAAGGGGCAGAGCATTCCTCAAATCCAGAAAGGTTTAAAAAGCAACAGAGATCTTGGGTTGCCACACCAAAATCCCCAGAAATGGGGCTGTGAGAGGAGCTGTAGGGGAAACTGAGGCAGGGAGGGCTGGAGGCAGAGAGAGAGAGAGACCTTTCAGAGCACAACAGCTGTTAAATTAATTAAACGTTCCTAATGAGGTTATCCAAGCACTTGGAGCTCAGGAAAGCAGGATGAATTTGCTTCTGATTAAAAAAATACTACTAATTAAAAATAAAAATTTGAATAAGAAAAATAATAATATTTTTACTTAATAATTTAACTCATTAAAAATAACAACTACATATAATAATAAAGAAGGAAGGGAGGGAGGGAGGGAGGAATGCAAAATTAAAAATAATAATAATTAGAAATAAGAATTAAGGATAATTTAAATAATAATTTAAAAATAAATGTTAATAAATAATTAAAATAAGATTAAAATAATTTAAAATAATAGTAATTTGAAATAAATTTTACAATTTAAAATAATAATTAAAAATAATATTGAAAAGGTAATAATTAGAAGTTCAAACAATTAAAATAATGCTAGCAAATCATAATTGGAAATAGTAAATAGTCATTAGAAATAATGTACGTAATCATTAACCATAATAATTAAAATGGTACGAAGAGCTGTGGAGCGGAGCCGGTCTGTGCCGGCGGTGGGCGGTGTGTGCCGGCTGCTCCCACCAGCCCTGTGCAAACTCTGGCCCGGCCCCGCTGCCCCACCAGCTTTTCCCCAGCAGACACCTCAGCAGAACAATGACATCACAAGCAGGGAGCAGGGCCAGCACCCCCAGGCGGGCAGAGAGCGGGGAGGGGATGGCCAGCACGCCCCACCGGGGACATCACCCGCAGCACTGACGCCTGGTTAAGCTTTTCCTTCTCAGAAAGCCCAATTTCCCCAAAAAAGCACCTCCACAGGTTAATCACGGGCTGCAGCCTGAGGCTGAGACCTCCCGCTCTCGCTGCACCGATGAGTGAAGACCATCCACGCGCTGAGAGGGGAAAACGGGCACCACCACCATCTTACCAGCCTCAAAACCCCTAAAAAGGGCTCAAATGGAAGAGTTAAGGGGGAACTGGAACCCTCAACATCTGCAGGAGGGCCCCAGCACCATGGGGACCAGCGGGGAGGTGCCAGGGGGGAGCGCGACCCTCCAGAGCCGCCCCAAAAAAAGCCTCACGGAGGCTGAGGCACAGGAGTTTGAAGCCTTTCTAAGCCCAAAGGTACAACTGTGGCAGCAGCTGCTGGTGCAGACAAAGGCCGGGGCTGTGGACGGGGTCAGCAGCGACAAACACCCTGCTCCCACAGCCACAGGGAGGGAAAACCATGGGAGAGAAGTTAAATTTTAAGAAAAGCGCCGGGTTTTGTTAATTTATAGGCTCTGTGGAGCCACCAGCCACCCAGGCTGCCCCGAGAAGCTGTGGCTGCCCCCTCCCTGGAAGGGTTCGAGGTCAGGGCAGAAGGGGCTTGGAGCAAGCTGGGCCGGTGGGAGGTGTGGTAGAATCCATCATAGTTCTCCCCCCAGTTATCCCAGTGCTTTCCCTTACCCCAGCCTCCCTTTGCTCTCCTCTGGTGTGAGCTGATCAGGGAATCACAGAACTGTCCGAGCTGGAAGGGAGCTCCAGAGCTCCCCCAGCCCAACTGCCCTGCTGTAAAGCAGGATCCCTCGAGCACATCCCTCAGGGCTGCATCCAGGCCAGGCTGGAAAATCTCCAGAGAAGGAGACTGCACCCCTCTCCGGGCAGCCTGTGCCAGGGCTCAGGCACCCTCACCCCAAAGAAGTTCTTCCTCATCTTTCAATGGAACTTCCTCTGTTCCACCTTGTGCCCATTGCCCCTCGTCCTGGCACTGGGAACCACTGGGAAGAGCCTGGCTCCATCCTCCCTCAGCCCCCTTTAGGTATTTGTGAACGTTCATGAGATCCCCTCAGCCTTCTTTTCTCCAGGCTGAAGAATCCCAGCTCTCCCAGCCTTTCCTCCCACTCATCCTCACTGCCCTCCGCTGGACTCTCTCCAGTAGGGCCCCGTCTCTCCTGAACTGGGGAGCCCAGAACTGGAGGCAGGATTCCAGCTGTGGCCTCCCCAGGGCAGAGCAGAGGGGGAGAATGCCCTCCCTCGCCCTCCTGGCCACACACTGCCCTGTGCAGCCCAGGCTGCCATTGCCCTTCTTGGTGGCACGGGCACATCGCCAGCTCAGGGATAATTTACTGCCTGCCAGGACTGCCAGACCCTTCTCCTCAGAGCTGCTTCCCAGTTGGGCCCCCCCTCACCTGTCCTGGTGCCTGGCATTCTTCTCCCCCAGGGGCAGCACCCTACCCTTGCCCTCACTGAACCTCATGAGGTTCTTCTCTGCCCAGCTCTCCAGCCTGCCCAGGTCCCGCTGATGGCAGCACAGCCCTCCAGAGTGTCACCACCCCACCCAGCTTGGGATCAGCAGTGAACTGGCTGAGGATCCACCCTGTCCCCTCGCCCAGGGCACTGACGAATGTGTTGAACAAGCCCGGACCGAGTGTTGACCCCTGGGGAACACCACTGGTGACAGCCTGATCCCAGACCTCTGTGATCTGTCACAGCCAGCTCTCACCCACCTCACCGTCCCCTCATCTCACCCACACTGCCTGTTTCCTGATGAGGATGTGATGGCAGACAGTGTCCGAAGCCTTGCTGAACTCAAGGTAGGTGCCATCTGCTGCTCTCCCCTCATCCAGCCAACCGGTTATAACGTCAGAGAAGGCTAGCAGATTGGTCAAGCATGATGTACCCTTGGTAAATCCATGTTGACCACTCCCAATAACTTTCTGTTCTTCAACACCTTTGGAGATGACCTCCAGAACGAGTCGCTCCATCACCTTCCCAGGGACAGAGGTGACACTAACCGGCCTGTAGTTCCCTGGGACCGCCTTCTCGTCCTTTTTGGAGACTGGAGCAATGTTGGCCTTCCTCCACCCTTCTAGGCACCTCTCCTGTTCTCCACGACCTTTCTAAGATGATGATGAGCGGCCCAGCAATAACACCTGCCAGCTCTCTCAGGTTTTGGCCTCATCGGCGCCCAGGAAAGCATCATTATCGTAATCGAAGTTCTGGGTGTCGTCGTGGACCTTGTCACTGAGCTGGGGGTCGTGGTGAACCCGGTCCTTCTTCTCAGTGGGTTTGCTGGAGATGCAGAGCATGGAGAGGAGAGGCAGAGGAGGAGCTGGGGGAGCCACATGGTGGGTCACAGACACCTGGGCACAGAAAGAGGGGGGATTAGAGGGGTTGGCAGCAGCACGGTGTGGACACAGTGGCGGGTCCAGGGCCTCCAAACCCAGTTCTGACATCAAAATGGGGAGAGATGAGGAGTTAATGCAGATTATTAGGGCAAAGAGAGATAATGCAGATTATCTGGGAAAAATCAGAATCGATACAGATTACTGAGGCAAAAGGAGGAATTAAAACAGATAATCTGGGCAAAGTGAGGAGTTAATAGAGATCATTTGGGAAAAACAATGAATGAATATAGATTATCAGGGCAAAATCATGAATTAATGCAGATTACCAGGGCAAAAGGAGGAGTTAATGCAGATTATCAGGGCAAAAATGATTGATTGATACAGTTTATCTGGCCAGAGTGAGGAACTGATACAGATTATCTGGCCAGAGTGAGGAATTGATACAGATTATCTGGCCAGAGTGAGGAACTGATACAGATTACCTGGGCAAAATAATGAGTTCATAGCAATTATCAGGGCACAAGGAGGAATTAATACAGATTGTCAGGGAGAAGTGAGCACCCAGAGCCACTCCCTGCTCTCAAGGTCCTGGCAGGAGCCCCCAGCACGGCCAAGGAACAGCTGGGGGGCCTGGGGGGAGCCAGGGAATGCCAGGGATGGGAATGCCAGGGACAGGGACGGCCAGCGACGGATGGCGCTGCCAGGGATGGGGACACCAGGGACACACAGCGATGCCTGGATTGCCAGGGACGGGGGGCACAGCCCATGCCAAGACACCCTCCACTCCCACTTCCTCCTGCCAATCCCTCCCCAAACCCTTCCTTCCCTTATCCCAAGGGATTCCATGTCATGAGCCTCCCCCCCAGTTATGTCACCCACAATCCCAGTCCGAGTGTCATTTTAGGGGTCCCCTACCTAGAGATTTACACAAAACACCCCAATTTTCCTGGTTTTGTGCCCAACCCTGGGAGCAGCTCGTATTAAAGCACGGGGTGACCCAGACTGGGTGTAAACACCCTGATTTTATCTCAGATACCCACACACAGCAGCCATGACTTGTTTGGAAATGATTAAAAAGGGACAATCTGACCTCAAATGCCATCCCCTGCTGCCACGCTGGGTGGCAGGGAGGTGACAAGTGGGGAAAGAAGCTGCTTGGTGGGATCAAAACCCCATAAATTAACAATGACTAATAATTATTCATTAATAATTCACATCACTAACAGCTCCTGCTGACCAACAGCTGCTCCATCAATGGGAATGACCCCCTAAAATTTCCTCAAAACTCACAATTTTGGGAAAAATAAGGTTTTGAGCTCACTTATTGCAACCCCCTGCCCTCCCCAAACTGGTTTAACAAACCAAAAACCAGTATGGGATGGGATGTGGGGAACAAATCCTGGTTCTCCGCAGGGAAAGGGTGATGGGATTCGGGGTTCCACAGGGAGATTGAGGAAGAATGTGGGATTCTGAGCTGGCTTGGGGGGATAATTTCAGATTTGGGGGGATGTTAATGGGTTTGTGGAGACATTCAGGAGGGCTGCAGGGATATTTGGGGGGTATGGGGAAATATAAGGGGGGCTTGGGAGGATATTTGTGGGTTTGGTGGGGATATAAGTGGATTTGGGGGTATGTTTTAAGTGTTGGGAGGGATACTCAGGGAGTAATTCATGGGGTTGGGAGGACATTAATGGGGTCTGAGGGGACATTCCTGCCAGACAGAGCCAGGAACCCCTTTGGAAGGCCATTTCTCAGCCCAGGCTCATGGAAAAGACCCCACAGCCAATGTAACTCTCTCGAAGCTGGGAATTTATTTTGGCATTTGGGGGGCTGAAGTCCAACCCCAGCGGCCTGGGGCTGCCAGGTACACCCCGTCCTTACCCAGCGGCGAGGACAAAAGGTGAAGGATGACAATGGTGTGGACAAGAGAACAATGCAGAGCGTGGGGGGAGAGCAGTAACGTGTCCGTCCTGATGAGCAATCACCAACGTTCCCACTGTGCAATCAACGGCAGTAATTAAGGATGCCTGCCCAGGTCAGGGGTCCTCACCTGGGCCCCATGGCAACCAGGCCCAGGGCTCCTGAGGCAATGCCCGGCCCGCCCGGTGCCACCTTACCGCTCCCCCGCCACAGCTCAGCACAGCGGGGGCAAGCGCTGCCCCCTCCCGAGGGCCGGCCCCGCCGCCCCCCAGGCCCAGGGGCCGCTCCTGCCCTGCTGGGCCGGGCCCATCCCTCACCTTTACCCCCGCGCTCTCTCCCCGCCGGCCAATCAGAGCGCAGCTCCGCCTGTCCCGCCCCCACGCTACGCGATCTGATTCGTCAGCTCTAATGCCCGTCTGCCGCTTTCGCCCACCCCCTTCTCCTGCACAGTCCCGCCTTTCTCTTCCACCGCAGACACGGAGCGCAGTCCCCTCCGCCCCCCCCATCCCCACTGCGCATGTGCGGGCGCCCCTCGGAAAGGGCGGGAAAGGGGAGGCGATGGTAGACGGGGAGGCGCCATTTTGAAGGGGGTGGGGGGGGACGCACAGCCCTTCCTCGGTCTCCCTCAGCCCTCCCGGCAGCCAGAGCCGGGCTGGTGGGGCACTGTGGCACCTGCCCCGTCCTCAGCAGGGGGGACACTGTGCTTTGAGAGGGGCATCGCCTCCTGAAACACCTTGGAGTGATGAGAGACCCCCTCAGGCTGCTGCACCGGGCCCTTGCTTGCAAGAGGCCTCAAAGATCATCAAGTCCAAGCGTCCCCCCAGCACTGCCCAGTCCCCACTGCCCCATGTCCCTCAGCACCTCAGCTACGTGTTTTTTAAATCCCTCCAGGGATGGGGACTGCCCCCTGCCCTGGGCAGCCTGGGCCAGTGCTGGGGAACCCTCTGGGGGAAGGAATTTTTCCTCACATCCAATCTAACCCTCCCCTGGCGCAACTCGAGGCCATCACCCCTCGTCCTGTTGTTACCAATCTGATCAGATTTTGGTGATTTTGATGATTTATGATTTTAGTTTAGCTAAAATCAAGTTAGGCCTAATCGAATCATATGAGGGAGTGGCTGTGTTTTACTTTAGCAATCACAGAAAGCACACAGAACAAACAGGTGGTACCAGCAGCTAAAGTACATTGGGAGAAAAAGCACTTAGGTTATTAATTTTGCTTTCTCAAATGACCCGAAATCGCTTGTTGGCATAACTATTAAAGTTGATAAGCTTGAAAGGAACGAAACATGCAATTTTATGTTCTTCTTTGTATTTTATACTAAAACATGTAGCCTTGTATCATTCTTTGTTATCTCCTACTGTAGCTTGTTTGTAGATACATCAGTTTGTGAATACACGTGTAAATCTCCTTTGTAGTTTGTTCAGCTTTGATTGCAGAGGCGTGAAAACCAGACTGTGCCCTTATCTTTATGGCTGCTTTGGGTGATCCATGTAAACCTGCCTCAGTAGGGAGGTTCCCCCCCAAATCCCAGGTGGGGCTGGCACCTCCTGAAGGACTCAGAAGACCAAGATAAGAAACTTGTGATCTTAACAAAGACAGCAAAGACCACCACCCCTGCCCCGTTTGTTTTCTCTGAACCCTACTATACCATTCCCCCCTTTTCCCCCCCGAATTGTTAGCAGATGTAGAAGTACCAAGTTAACTTTGTAGAAGTTGTGCCTCTGACTTTTTGTCATGCGCCCAGCGCTGTTCTTTTGCTCCACTGACTTTGTCCCCAAATAAGTTTTATAAAATCTTTGTGAGCGTGTTTCTCACATACATGAAGCGAACAGGTGGTACAAGCAGCTGAGGCCCAGCATTGTCTACAACTAGAAACCGTACAGTCAAGAAAGTAAGATATGTGTAAGCAACCACCGTGGAAACAATATAATAATTAATCATATAGTGGCTAAAGTCACAGTGACCAGTTTACGCTGCTTGAAGATCCCATTATCCCCCTCCCCATCCTAGTCTGAATATTAGAGGGTACAATCAATAAAGTGACAATGATTGTTATTAGAAATTAATACACATAAAGTGATGGAACCCGAAAGATCATTAGGGGCCAGTCAAGGTAAAGGTTAATTTTAATGAGCAATTAAAAGCGAGCAGTACCTGCATTTTTATGTTAAATAGCTTATACAATGGAAATCAAATCTATAAAAACCCAACTAAAGGTGATGTAACCCAGGATATGCTGGGCAGAGTTATCCCCCGTATCCTCCGCGTGTCCATAAAGAAATGTCTGCTTATCTACATCACATTGGTGTTGATAAGTTCTTTGTCCTGTTTGGTGACACTGTCACTGTCACCTGGGAGAAGAGACCGACCCCCCCTCACTACCCCCTCCTGTCAGGGAGCTGTGGAGAGCAATGAGGTCTCCCCTCAGCCTCCTCTTCTCCAGACTGAAGCCCCCAGTTCCCTCAGCTGCTCCCCATCAGCCTTGTGCTCCAGACCGTTCCCCAGCTCCGCTGCCCTGCTCTGGACACGCTCCAGTGTTACCAATCGGATCTGATTTGGATAGTTCTGATGATTTTCGTTTAGCTAAAAGAAAGTTAGGCCTAATGGAGTCATAAGAGGGAGTGACTGCGTTTTACTTCAGCAGTCAGAGAAAGCACATGAAGCGAACAGGTGGTCCAAGTAGCTTGGGCCTAGGTTTGTATTTAACTGGAAACCGTACAGTCGAGAGAGTAAGATATTATGTGTAAGCAACCACTGTGGAAAGAAGAATACAATAGTTAATCATCTAGTGGCTAAAGTCACAGTGGCCAGTTATGCTGCTTGAAGATCCCATTACCCTCCCATCCTGATTTGAATATTAGGGGCTACAATCTATAGCACAACTATGACATGACTACAGGCGACCAATGGTTCTTATTAGAAATGAATATACATGAAGTGATGGAACCCAAAAGGTCATTAGGGGCCAGTCAAGGTAAAGGTTAAACTTAATGAGCAATTAAAGGTGAGCAGTATATGCATTTTTATGTTAAACCGCTCATACAATGGAAATTGAATACATAAACCCCTGTTAAATGTAACGTAACCCAGGATACGCTAGGTGGAGTTATCCCCCGTACCCCCGTGAGCCAATAAAGAAGCGTCAGCTTATCTACATCACATTGGTGTCGATAGTTCTTTGTCCTGTTTGGTGACATCAGCACCTCCGTGTCCTTATGGGGTGTGCATCTCCATCCTCCGGCCTCGGGGACCGCACACCTGTGCAGGTGATGACGATGTCAACTTGCCTGATGACTTTGTTGAGTTTCACGAGCCGGAATCCATCCATGCTAAGAGGAGAGACCCTGTCAGACCCGTATAGCACCCACTGGGACCCCCATGGGATGCGACGGGACCCCTGGGGGATTCCTATGGCACCCATTGGGAGCCCCATGGCAGCCCTGTGGCACCCATTAGGACCCCTACAGCACCTCATGGCACCCCGTGGGCCCCCTGATGTTAAACTGGTTGAGACAACAAAGGCAGGGGCGGCTATACCCAACTTAATGCAATTTTGGAGAGATGTGAGTAAGGCCAAAGGGGATTCAGCAGAAGCCACCCCTAACGCGACCCATGTAGGACCCCCATGGCACCCTGTGAGACCAAGCTCCTCCCTTGGGGCCCTCAGTAGGTTCCAGAGTGAACACTGCCCCCCCACACAGCCTGAAGCTGGGGCGGGGCCAGGACAGGGGGGATGACAATGGCACTGGGGGGGCCCACTGCCCTCTGATCCCCTGCAAGGGGCCCCCCAGGGAAGGAGGGAGGCGATTGTCAGGGGCAACCAGAAATGCCACCCCCTGGAGACAGTCATCATGGCAACAGCCACCCTGGTGACAGGGACAGAGGACAAGCACAGCCACTCTGGTGACAGGGACAGAGGGCAGGCAACATCCACCCTGGTGTCAGGGCCAGTCACTCTGTGGACTGCTCTGGTGAGTGGTCTCGTGACTGCTCTGGTACGGTCAAGAGACTACGGTACGGTCAAGCCACTGCTGGTTATCCAGGTTGGTAGTGATGATGTTTCAGAGAGGAGCCTGCAAACAACTAAACAAGACTGCAGGGCCCTGGGGAGATCACTTGAGGGCTCGGGAGCCCAGGTGGTGTTCTGCTCAGTCCCTCCAGTGGCAGGGAAGAACACTGACAGAGGAAGGCAGACCCCCCTGATGAACATGTGGCTGAGAGGCTGGTGCCACAGACAGAATTAAATGTATTTATGGGGTGCTAAGGGCACATCCATGGGGTACTGGGGGCTGCATCCATGGGAGTCATACCTATGGGGTGCCGGGGGCTGTAATTCTGGGGTGCTGGGTCTTCATCCCTGGGGTGCAGGGGGATGTATCCATGGGGAGCTGGGGGGTACATCCCTGGGGCACTGGGTGTACTTTCCTGGGGTGCCAGTTTTTCTTCCCGGGGGTGCCAGGGTGTTCACCAAGGGGATGTTGGGGTTCACTCATGGGATGCATGGGCCCCCCCCAGGGTTCAGACCTGGGGTGCTGGGGCATTCCCCCAAGATGTCAGGACTGTCATCCCCGGGATGGGGTACAGAGTCCTGCAGCCCCCCAGCCATTGTGACACTGGTGCTCATGGATGGCAGCTGGTGTCGGGGCTGCAGACCCTTCGAGGGGACCCCACAGCTGGCAGGGGTGGGTGGCAGGGCTGGCATGGGGGTCAGGGCTGGAGGGGTTCAACACTCAGTCCCCGCAGGACCCGCCATGCCGGACAACGGCTGGGTGGGCAGCTGGAGGCCCCACCGCCCCCGCGGCCCCATCGCCGCTCTCTACAAGAGCCCCGGGCCCAAGTACGGGCTCCCCAGCAACGTTGGTGAGTGGGGGCCATGGCGGCCGGGGGCGGCCATGGCACTGGTCGGGTGCTGGGGACGGGGATCCAGGGGTCCCGCAGCCCACTAAGCCCCCTGCCCACACAGGCTACAATCTGCACGACCCCTCCCGCAACCGTGCCCCTGCGTACAGCTTAGGGCCGCGCAGAGATGTGCAGGAGAAGCAGCGCTCCCCGGGGCCGAGGTACCTGCTGCCCCCTGGCACCACGGTCAAGGGCAAGGCTGGGACCCCCGCCTTCTCCATCTACGGCCGCCCCTATGACATGACACCTTTCCGCACGCCCGGGCCAGGTGAGGAGGGGGCCAGGAGCCCCCGGGGGGGGGTGGCAGGGCTGGGGACCCCCCAGCCATGCTCATGGCTGAGTCCCCCACTCTCCCCAGGCTACTACTCCCCGGAGAAGGCTGAGAGGGTGACCTTCCCCTCCGCACCCGCCTGCAGCCTCCGCTCCCGCACCAGGCACTACGCGGGCCAACAGACACCGGGTAGGAGAGACGGGGGCCAGGCTCGCCCCCCATCGTCCCCCCGGGCCCGGCTGGAACCCCCCCATCCCTGGGCTGAGACCCCCCTTTATCCCTGGTCTGAACCCCCACCATCTCCGGGCTGCGACCCCCCCAACATCCCTGGGCTGGTTCCCCCCATTAGCCTCGGTCTGAGCCCCCACCATCCCTGGGCTGGGCCACCCTCAACCCTAGGCTCTGCCCCCCCACTATCCCTGCTCTGAACCCTCATCATCCCTGGGCAGACCCCTCCCTCCCCACATCCCCATGGTGGTGAACCCCCTGCCACCCCAGCCTCCTGGCAGGGGCTCACTGAGCCCCCACTCCCCCAGGCCCCGCTGCCTACGAGCTGCCCCCCATGCTGGGGCCCCGCGTCATCACAAAGAACTCAGCCCCCAACTACTCCATGTCGGGAAGCAGCAACGTGGGCACCTTCAGTCAGGACCTGTGCAAGGTAGGGGGGGACACCAGGGGGTGGTGGGGGTCCCAGAGGGCAGGGGGGGCAGGGTGTTACGGGGCTAGGGGGCTCATGGGCTGGCAGGCCAGGGTACCAGGGTGCTGGAGGCTGGGGGGCTTAACGGGCTGGGGACCCAGGGTGTCGGGCTGTGGGGGTGCTGGGGTACTGGGGTGCCAGGGGTCTGGATGTCCAGGATACCAGGGTGCTGGCATCGGGGGGCTGCGGTTCTGGGGACCCAGGGTCTCAGGGTACTGGGGTCTGTGAGAAACGAAGTTTTAAGCCAAAAGAGTTTGCTCAGGCGAGGGTCATGGTGAAGCAGCTCCGTTTATTCGCGAGTGCAATCGCGGGCGCGCCACCCCCTGGCCGAAGTAGAGACGTGCGCCTTTACAAAGGAAAGAAAGCATTTCGATAGCGTTTTATCCCGCCGCAGGCTGTGCTCTCCCGTGTCTCCATGGCTGCACACTCCAGGCTCACAGCCTGTCCCACCCATTTCACCACACTCAGTCCCATCAGAGCTTTGCCCGTTCCCATACCAGGTCTCTTTCCCAGCCAGCTGTTATCGGTATCTCTGTCCAAGGCCCCGGGTTTTGGCTCTGTAGTGCCGCACAAAAACATCGGTCGGTCCTCACATCCTTCTATGTTATCTGGCCCCTGGATGTGCAAGGCCTCAGTGTTTGCCTTGGTTCTACAAAAACATGATTCTCACACCACTTTGTGAAAACACAAGTTAACTCTCACAGGTCCCAGGGTGTAAGGGTGTGAGGGGGCTTGAGGACTGGGGTGCTAAGGGACTGGGGAGCTGGAGGTCCAGGATGCCAGGGGGCTGAGGGGCTGGGGTGCTGGGGTCCCAAGTTGTCAGGGTGCTGGGGTGCTGGGGTCCCAGTGTGTCAGGATTCTGGGGGGCCAGGGGTCTGGGGTCCCAGTGTGTTGGGGGGCCAGGGGACTGGGGTGCTATGGGACTGGGGGGCTGGGGTGCTGAGGTCCCAGGGTGTCGGGGTGCTCAGGGGTCTGGGGTCCCAAGGTGCTGGGGAGCAGTGGGGGGATGTGTCACTGCACCCTCTGCCCGCAGACACCGGGGCCCTGCAACTACAACACCGTGAGCACCAACGTGTACAAGCAGCGGGCGCCGCAGTACAGCATGCTGGCACGCAACGACCTCCCCGGGGACACCACCATGAAACCCAGCCCGAATGCCTACTACCCCCAGCAGGTGAGGGAGCACCGGGGTCCCGGCAGCACGGGGCCGGGGGGCCAGGAGCCACGGGACCCCCAGCCCTCATGGCACTGTCTCTCCCACCCACCAGAGCCGTCAGCGGGGGGTGACGTTCGGGATCCGGCACTCGGACTACCTGACTCCCCTCATCGTGGATGTGCCAGATGACTAGGGGGGGCGTGGGGCCACTGTGGGGCCGGAGGCCACTGGGATGACTGAAGCCAGAAGATGAATGTTTTCACCCAGAGTCCTCTCCTTGCATCTCCTTGCGTCACCAACCCGGGGCTGGGCAGCACTGCCCCACTGCCCAGACACTCCGGCCATCCCAGGGGATCTGGGGAGCGCGGGCCCCCCAGGAGCTGCCCTGGCCCCCACTCATGTCCTTCCCTCCTGGAGCAGGCCCCGGAGAGGCCGTGTGGGGGAAGCAGGGCTGAGTTTGTAATAAGTTCGCATAATAAATCTGTTGATCAAACCGAACCATGGTGCCTTTTTAGCTTTGTAGGAAATGATAAGCCCTGACACTGGTCTAGACATGCTTTTTGCAGAACCTGCTTGCCTTGCAAAACCTGCTTATTTTGCAAAGCCTGCTTGTCTAAGTTATAACCACAGTATCCGGCTAAGTAGACAAAGCTGGTAACGGTTGCTTAATAAGGAAACATGTTGAGTCTTTTCGCAATAAAGGCGCATGTCTCAAGAAACCAGATCATGACCTACGGCACAGAGGAAGACTACAGCCTTCATCCCACGACCACCCACAACCATCAGAGGGCAGAAAACGACCCCCTAGCAAAAACACGCGCAGTTAGAAGACACCGAGTTGTGAAGGCCACATCAGCTAAGAACCCGGAAACCATGGACTATGAATAAGAGACTCAGATGGGGCGGGGGGGCGCCATCGGTGGAGCGGAGACTCCCGTGGCCGCCCTGCGCTGTTTTGCCTGTTTACCTTCTTCAATAAAATTCACCTTATAATTGGAGAAATCTTTGGTCTTAATTTATAACAAGTTCTGGACCCACGGTCTTGACCGTACCAGAGCAGTCCCCAGCACTGGCCCAGGCTGCCCAGGGCAGGGGGCAGTCCCCATCCCTGGAGGGATTTAAAAAACACGTAGCTGAGGTGCTGAGGGACACGGGGCAGTGGGGACTGGGCAGTGCCGGGGGAACGCTTGGACTTGATGATCTTTGAGGCCTCTTGCAAGCAAGGGCCCGGTGCAGCAGGCAGGGGGCAGCCTGAGGGGGTCTCTCATCACTCCAAGGTGTTTCAGGAGGCGATGCCCCTCTCAAAGCACAGTGTCCCCACTGCTGAGGACGGGCAGGTGCCACAGTGCCCCACCAGCCCGGCTCTGTGCGGGAGAAAGGGGGGCGAAGGGGCGGACGGGCGCTAGAGCTGATGAATCAGATCGCGTAGCGTGGGGGCAGGACAGGAGGAGCTGCGCTCTGATTGGCCAGCGGGGAGAGAGCGCGGGGGGCCGTGCGGCGCGGCTCAGCGGCGACTTCTGGTCGGCGGAGTGGCTGAGGAGAGCAGGCGGCGGCGGCGCGGCTCCAGGGTACGGTGAGGGATGGGCCCGGCCCGGTGGGGCGGGAGCGGCCCCTGGGCCTGGGGGTGGCTGGGCCGGCCCTCGGGAGGGGGCAGCGGTTGCCCCCGCTGTGCTGAGCCGTGGCGGGGGAGCGGTAAGGTGGCACCGGGCGGGCCGCGCATCGCCTCAGGAGCCCTGGGCCTGGTTGCCATGGGACCCAGGTGAGGACCCCTGACCTGGGCAGGCATCCTTAATTACTGCCGTTGATTGCACAGCGGGAACGTTGGTGATTGCTCATCAGGACGGACATGTTACTGATCTCCCCCCCACGCTCCACATTGTTCTCTTGTCCACACCATTGTCACCCTTCACCTTTCGTCCTCGCCGCTGGGTAAGGAGGGGGAGTACCTGGCAGCCCCAGGCCGCTGGGGTTGGGCTTCAGCCCCCCAAAAGCCAAAATAAATTCCCAGCTTTGAGAGAGTTACGTTGGCTGTGGGGTCTTTTCCACGAGCCTGCCTGGGGAAATGGCCTTCCAAAGGGGTTACTGGCTCTGTCTGGCAGGAATGTCCCCTCACACCCCCTGAATGTCCCCTCAAACACCACAAATATCCCCCCAAAATCCCTGAATATCCCCCCACTCCCCTGAATATCTCCACAAAGCCATTAATATACCCCTAAAATCCACAATTATACTCCCAAACCTGCTCAGAATCCAACATTCCTCCCTCAGTCTCCCTGAGGATCCCCGAAACCTTCCCCCACCCCCAATTTTGAGGGGATCCCTCCCCACTCCCCACCACTAATTCCCACTTCCCTGTGGTTCACCACGACCCTTTCCCTCCAGAGAACAGGGAACTGTTCCCCACATCCCATCCCATACTGGTTTTTGGTTTGTTAAACCAGTTTGGGGAGGGCAGGGGGTTGCAATAAGTGAGCTCAAAACCTTATTTTTCCCAAAATTGTGAGTTTTGAGGAAATTCTAGAGAGCCTTTCTTATTGATGGAGCAGCTGTTGGTCAGCAGGAGCTGTTAGTGATGTGAATTATTAATGAATAATTATTAGTCATTGTTAATTTATGGGGTTTTGATCGCACTAAGCAGCTTCTTTCCCCACTTGTCACCTCCCTGCCACCCGGCGTGGCAGCAGGGGATGGCATTTGAGGTCAGATCGTCCCTTTTTACCCATTTCCAAACAACTCATGGGCACTGTGTGGGGATATTTGAGACAAAATCAGGGTATGTACACCCAGTCTGGGTCACCCCGTGCTTTAATCTGAGCTGCTCCCAGGCACTGGAAGGTGCTCTAAGGTCTCCCCGGAGCCTTCTCTTCTCCAGGCTCAACACCCCCAACTCCCCCAGCCTGTCCCCACAGCAGAGCTGCTCCAGTCCTCTGCCCATCTTGGTACCCTCCTCTGGACTCGCTCCACCAGCTCCAGATCTCTCGTGCTGGGGGCTCCAGAGCTGGACACAGGACCCCAGGTCCAGTACAGGAAAGCTGGGGAGGGTTATTTACAAGGGACTGTAATGATATGGTGAGGGGTGATGGTGAGGTGTTGGGGGGTTTTTAGCAAGCAATGGTCATGTGAGCAATCCAACCTTCGAGCCTGACCCGGATGCTGAAGCAGGATGGGAAGTTGGGAAAGGTGTGACGGTGTGAATGCATGCTTTAAGGTCGCAAATCAATTTATGCCACGCTAGTGCTGTTAACCAATTAGTAGTTAGAAGAGTCTCGTGAAGAGTCTTGTGACTTAGTGCTCTGTATATATAAACCGGGTTGTAACGCCATTAAAGTGCCTTTTCACGAGATTTATTAAGTCTCTGTGTGATTGCTTGCCATGATTTCCCGCAACTGGTGCCCGAACAGGGACCCTCAGAACCGCTGCTAGAAGCTGATGCTGTCAGCGTGAATAAAAGCAGACGGAGAGGGTGGAAAAGCCAACCAAAAGTTGTTGCTGCCCCGGCGACTGTCGTTCCGCAGTGCCCAGTGGACGGAGACGGTGCGCACCAAAGGACAACTGGTCCTGTTCTGAATTCTCACTAAAAAGGTTGGTGAGCGGTTGGGGAGGAGATGGGGTTTACGCTTACCAAAGTGAAGGAAGCGGTAATTAAGCTCCTCCAAGATATGCTCTCTGTGAGAGGAATTTCTTATGACGCACAAGCCCTGAAGGGTCTGCTGCAGTGGGCACGGGACAGAAACTTGATATCCGGGGTGAAAACAGCGTTTGAGCTGTCTGCCTGGGAAGCCATAGGCACGACTCTGTGGGATGAAGTTAGTAACAGAGGAAAGAGTGGCAAAGAAGCCTATAAACGTTCAGTGCTGTGGAAACAAATAAGAGAGACTTTGAGCACAATGAAAGGGGAACGGGCTGCTGTTCCTGCTGCATATGCGGCTTTGACTCCCGGGGAGGAGAAAAAAGGGGGGGCTGACCCTGCATCCATGGCGGTTTTGTCTCCTTTTAATCCCTTCGCGCAGAATTTCGCTATTCCAGGTCCTCGGGACTCCACCTCCCGAGTTAAACGTTCCACTCCTAACCCGCCGCGGCCATGCCCCCACCCCAGGCCGCCGCCGCTGCCGCCTGCGCTGCCCCCTGCTTCACCTGGCGGAGCTCTGCCAGGCAGCGCCTCACTTCTCAGCCTGAAACCGACTGAGACGAATGCGGAAGTAACAACAAAGGAAAAAACAGCAGTGGGTGGTCCATTATGCAGATCAGGGGCGGGTACTTATCCACCGCTCCCTTTTACACCGGCCCTGTCATCCCCACCCTCGGGTGACGATACCAGCCCCGAGGACAACCCCGACCGGCCCTCCCCATCAGTAGACGAATGCATGAGAGATGTGATGGCACGCCTAAGCGAGCTGGAATTACAGCATCACACCCTAGCTGGAAAAACAGCGGTTGCTGCTTCACTGGATAGATCTAAAACTTTTAACCCCTTCACGCCAGAAGGCGTTTCTCCACAAGCCTCAGCTCTGCAACCGTCTGCCCCGCCGCTGCCGCCTCCAGAGCATCTCTTTGCCAGAGCCAGAGATCCTCAGGAATCCACTCAGCGCTGGAGAGGAATCATCAAAGATGCGATTGTTGAGGGGTCCTTTCTTCCGCAGGCTTTCCCTGTTATTTTATCCCCAACAGGTCAAAAGTGGGAGGCTTTTGATTGGAAAATGCTAGAAAAAGCTCGGTCTGCCATTGCGCAGTATGGGTTGCAGTCACAGCTCACTCAACAAATAATTCGCTATATTTTCACCGCCGATTTGTTGATTCCATTTGATAGTACACAGGTTGCAAATTTTTTGCTTACTCCATCACAACAGCTCATGTTCCAAAGAACTTGGCAGAGATTGTGTGATGCGGAGCAAGCTAAACCACACCAACAAAATGACCCATTATATGGAATTCAGGCCCAAATGCTATTGGGTATGGGCCCTTTTGCCTCGGTACAAATGCAGTCTCAATTTTCAACACAAGTTCTGCAGTTATCTCAACAACTAGCACTGCAGGCCATTTTTTCAGTGCATGAGCCAGGGAAGCTCTATGGGTTCACGCATGTCAAGCAAGGGCCAAATGATAGCTATGCACAGTTTGTAGACAAATTATATTCTGCCATTGACAGTCACCCTGATCTTAATGAGGCCATGAAACAGCAAATGTTCAAAATGCTGGCATTTGATAATGCCAATGAAAAAACCAAACGGGTCTCAGGGACGCTACCAAAAAATTCAGAGGTAGCTGATATGATTGAATTGGCTGAACGCACCACACAAATGAATAATGCGGCCTATGTTGCTGCTGCCTTGCAAGGAGCTATCACTCCTACTATGAAAGGAGTCATTGCCCCCTTGTTAAAACAAAAAAAGGGAGGCAAAGAGAAAAAAGAAAAGGAGTGTTTTAATTGTGGCAAATTAGGTCACTGGAAAATTCAATGTAAAGCTTTAAAACGATCAAAATGGTGTGTTCATTGTCAAAAGGATAGCCATAACACATTAGAATGCAACGGTAAAGGTAAGGGAAACGGGAACAGGAGCGTCACGCCCTCTCACGCGATGACACAAATGCAGGGGGCTTGGGCAGCATCCCAACAGCAAAAGGATGCCTCGATGCCGTTCCCTCCGCCACAGCTGGAAGTGCCGGAGTGGACGTGGAACAGCCGTGGACGTCACTCTACAAGACACCGGAGTGCATCTAATAGATAGCAATATTCAAGGTCCATTAGGTCATGGTCTTAGTGCCTTATTGTTAGGGAGATCTTCCACCTCTAGACGGGGTATTTTTGTTTTGCCTGGAGTAATTGATGCCGACTTTGTAGGGATTGTAAAAATAATGGTTTACTCATTAACACCACCTGTTTTCATTCCAAAAGGTAGCCGCATAGCTCAACTGTTTCCTTTTAAATCTTGTGTTCCTCGACCGGGTATAGCAGAACGAGGAGACAGGGGATTCGGCTCAACAGGATCGCCGCAAGTATACTTGTCTTTAGACATAGCAAAAGCAAAACCTGAATGTGTGATAATCATGATAGCAAAAATGGCCAGAAAAAACAGGCAAAAATGCTAATCGACACAGGGGCTGATGTGACAATCATCTCAACATTACAGTGGCCTGATACATGGCCTACAGTTTTTGCTCCATCCGGTATTTACGGAATTGGCGGAACACAGTCAACCCAAATTAGCAAAGAGGTGATTGCGTTTCAGTTTCCTGACGGTGTAATAGTTACTACCAGACCCTACATCATGAATGTGCCTATTACACTAATTGGCAGAGACTTACTAAGTCAAATGGGAGCTCAAATGGTAACTCAGCCTTTTTAGTGGTGGCCGCTGCTGAGCAGCCAATCCTGAAATTGAAATGGAAAACAGAAGAACCAGTATGGATAGATCAGTGGCCGCTTACACACGAAAGGCTGCTAAAAATCAAAGAACTAGTAGAGGAGCAATTAAAAGCAGGACATATTGTTCCTTCAAACAGCCCCTGGAACACACCGATTTTTACTATTCCCAAAAAAGGTGGTAAATGGAGACTGTTGCATGATCTACGGGCAGTTAATGCAGTTATGGAAAATATGGGATCCTTGCAGCCGGGTTTGCCATCACCTGTTATGCTACCCGAGGATTGGGATTTACCGATTATTGACTTGAAAGATTGTTTTTTCACAATTCCACTGTGTAAAGATGATGTAGAAAAGTTTGCCTTTTCGGTTCCCTCTGTTAACAAGGCCGAACCGGCAGAAAGATATCATTGGCTGGTCTTGCCTCAAGGCATGAAAAATTCTCCTATCATGTGCCAGGCATTTGTTGCTTGGGCCTTAGGACCAAAGAAATATCCGCAATTGATAATTTATCACTATATGGATCATATATTAATTGCTGGGAAACATTTGCAAAAAGAAACCATTTTAATAGCGATGACCAGAGAATTGGAGAAGAGGGGGTTAAAAATTGCCGCTGAAAAAATTCAGCAGCAATCACCTTGGAAATATTTGGGCTGGATCATCACAGGAAGTAGTGTCAGACCACAAAAACTAGAAATCAAATCAGACATCAAAACGCTCAATGATATCCAGAAGCTGGTTGGCGATATTCCATGGGTAAGAGGTATCTGTGGCATAACAAATGATGATTTAAAACCTTTAATTCAGTTATTAGGCACCTCTACTCAAGCTAACAAGAAACGTGAGCTTGGTCCTGAACAGCAGTGTGCATTGAGCAAAATCAGTGAAAAAATATCCCAATGTCATGCAGCTCGGTTTAATCCTCAGTATCCTATTGTCCTTATGATTGTCAATTCATAACAAGGTAGAGATTGGCCACTTGCCCTCATCATCCAATGGGTCCAGGAAGGGTCGAATCCTTTACGCATTTTAGAGTGGATATTTTCTCCAATGAGGCAGAGAAAAAACCGTTGTGACCCGAATTGAAATACTTGAGCAATTATTTATGAAAGGATGATCTAGAATTCAAGAAACAGCAGGAGCGGATCCACAATCAATTATTGTGCCATTGGTTCAGGAATATTTAGAATGGCTCATTAGAAATTCTCTTGCTTTGCAACTTGCCTGCACAGATTTCACGGGTCTCCTCACAAATGTTTATCCTGCTCACCGCATGATCCCTATGCTGCAAAACCAGACCTCAGAGGAACACCCATATTGCTCTGAAACACCGGTAAATGGTATCACTGTTTTCACCAATGCAGGAAAGAAAACTAAAAAGGCAGGAGTCACCTGGGAAAAGGAGCCTGGTCAATGGAACAGTCACATCATCCAGGGAGGGACTATAGACTCCTTGCAGACATTAGAGCTCCGAGCTGTAATATGGGCATTTCAACATTGGAGTGATCAACTACTGAATATTGTATCAGACTCTCTCTATGTGGTTGGAGTAGTGTGGCGCATCGAAAGGGCTATGCTTCGTGAGGTCTCGAATAAGCTGCTTGCTGAGCTGTTGTGACAATTATTATTGACCTTAAATGACAGACGTCAATCATATTTCATCACCCATATTCGCAGTCACTTAATGACTGAAGGATTGGCCATTGGAAACAACAAGGCTAATCAATTGGTAGCTCCAGCTTGGACTGGTCCACCTGTAAATATTTTTGAGCAAGCAAAAAATTCCCATGCATTTTTCCACCAATCAGCAAAAATGTTAGCACGACAATTTCATTTGCCCTTGACAGATGCACAAGGGATCGTGAAGTCCTGTCCAGCTTGTCAGAAAATAGGGTTTGGAGTTGACCTCGGGGTCAACCCTAAAGGACTGCGGCCCTTGCAATTGTGGCAAGTGGATGTGACACATGTTGTAGAGTTTGGCAGACTGAAATATGTCCATGTTGTAATTGATACGTTTTCTATGGCTGTATGGGCGACAGCTCAAACTGGAGAGACTGCTAAGCATGTTGAAAAACATCTATATTCCAGTTTTGCAGTTTTAGGAGTCCCATTATCCCTCAAGACTGACAATGGCCCTGCATATACCTCTCGTAGATTTCAACAATTTTGTCTCGCTTGGGGTATTCAGCACACCACTGGTATTCCTCACTCCCCCACAGGTCAAGCAATGGTCGAACGAGCCCATCAAAGTCTAAAAGATTTGCTTCAAAAACAAAAAGGGGGAGAGCCCAGTACCCCAGCAGAAAGATTAGCTAAAGCTGTGTATGTGCTAAATTACCTGCGTCTCACAGGAGAAAGAAAAGATCCCCCTATGGTAATTCATAGTGCAGTTTTAAAAACCGGGTTAGATGAACAACAGAAAATTTTGGTGCAGTATAAAAATCTCAGCACGGGACTTTGGGAAGGACCAGCTGAAGTGAAACTAACTGGAAGAGGATATATGTGTTTGCTCACAGGTGAACGTCTCCGTTGGATTCCTTCTAGATGGGTAAAACCATGGAAGGAGCCGCAGTGCCAAGACTCATCTGTAAAGGCTTTATCATCAAAATAAATTGTTAGAAGCCCCACACTATTAATCTCAGACAGAACATGTGGGTGACGTGGGCAAATCGAATGGGAAATAATCCTTTTGTTTATCAATGGCCGCCTCTGGCGACTTTCTGTTTTGAACATGTTTAATTAGAGTCTTAGAATCTGTAAAAATAGGCTAAGAGGTTTATATAAAATAAGTTTATATTGAATTTGTTACTGAATGATAGTTATTAGGTAATGATCCCACCCCCAGATAAGAAGTCAAGTAATAATAAGAGGCTATTTTAACACCATAGATGTCAGAACCAGATCCGCAGATGTCCTAGGTTGACATATGGGTGGTTCCCATGGTCCTTTAAGGTCGAGGGGACAAGTTTGCCTTTTGACTTTCCTTCAAGGTGCGGCCGGCCTTGTCGGGGGGAGCCCTTGGGTAAACAAGCCCCAGGTGCCCCACATTGGATAAATGAGTGCCAGGTGTCCTGTTTTGGGGACAGGGGCTGGGGCCACTTGCGGAAGGGTGGAGTGTCTGCCTGTGAGGTGGACGCACCTTGCAGAAATTTCCTGTTGGGGAAGGAGCTCCTGACCCTCCATGCAACTAGGCCCCGCTCAGGTTTGGCATTTGCAAACGGGGGCTTCATGGGAAAACCATATGGGACTACTTCTATATAATCAGCCTATTGACTTGGTTGTCTCCCATTCCTTCTGTGAGAGACTTTGTTTCTTTGTTAAATCCACCTGTCATTGAATTCCACCTATTATTGGTCGCTATTGTATTAATGATTGTACTTTATGTTTTCGAAAAGGTAACAAGCATGATTACATATACCATGAAGAACGTATGGCTGGCTCAAGAAGAAAAAGGGGGAATTGTAGGAATGTATTTTAAAAGAAAATAACCATATAGTGAACCAGCCGTACGAGATGTTGGCCTAGGCACGTAGCCGCATTCTAGAAGTTACTTCAGAGGAAGAAAAAATGAGAAGAACAGTGACAGCTTGTAGGAGTGAACAGATAAGAGTGACCAATTGGACACTGCGTGAGAAGAACTCAAGAAACAATGAGAGCTGAACTGACTTGCATATTTGCCTCATGCTAGAGACTTTTATCAAATTAGATAATGCGTGGCCGTGCGTAGGGAGAGAAAACCTGTTTAAAAAGGGATAATTAGAATTAACTGAATATTTAGATAATGTTATGCATGCTGTGTAGTAAAATAAGAATTGCTGTTAAAAATTTCTCTGTTATTAGCCTAGGTTAAGGTTGCAAGATTTTAGATGAAATGAGTTGTATGAATCTGTCTAATCACTCTTTCCCTATTCATAAGCAACTGTAGCAGTTAAGAAAGAATATGAAGAACCTCACCATCATAATTTCCTTGTTGTTCCCATCATTGGTTTGGATTGCTCAAAATTAAGATGGGGGATTTGTTGGGGGGTTTTTAGCAAGCAATGGTCATGTGAGCAATCCAACCTTCGAGCCTGACCCGGATGCTGAAGAAGGATGGGAAGTTGGGAAAGGTGTGACGGTGTGAATGCATGCTTTAAGGTCGCAAATCAATTTATGCCACGCTAGTGCTGTTAACCAATTAGTAGTTAGAAGAGTCTCGTGAAGAGTCTTGTGACTTAGTGCTCTGTATATATAAACCGGGTTGTAACGCCATTAAAGTGCCTTTTCACGAGATTTATTAAGTCTCTGTGTGATTGCTTGCCATGACTTCCCGCAGTGAGGGTGGAAGCTGCGAGAGGGTGGGTTTAGACTGGATATAAGGAAGAAGTTCTTTACCCGGAAGGTGATGAGACACTGGCCCTGGGTGCCCAAGGAAGTTGTGGATGCTCCATCCCTGGCAGTGTTCCAGGCCAGGTTGGATGGGGCTTGGAGAAACCTGGGCTGGTGGGAGGTGTCCCTGCCAAGGCAGGGGCTGGGATGGGATGAGCTATGAGGTCCCTGCACACCCAAAGCACTCTGGGATTCTGTGGTCTCTGCTGTCACCTCTGCCTTCTGTGCCTGCAGTTGGGCCACCTCCTCCCGCAGCCCCGTGGCCTCTGCTGCCTGCCCAGCCTGCAGCGTGCCCAGCTCTGCCCGCAGCTTGGCGTTCTCCTCGTGGACCTTGCTGAGCTCCACTTTCACCCTTGCCTTCAGTGACTCCACTTCTTCTGCAATTGCCTGTGGCTCTGCTGGAGAGGGTGGGGGGCACCGCTGGGGGGGACTGTGCCCATGGGTGCCCATCCCTGGAGGTCACCATCCCCATGGGTGCCCATCCCTTGGGGTCGCTGTCCTTTTGGGTGCCAGTCCCTGGGGGTCCTCATCCTTTGGGGTGCCCATCCCATGAATCCCTATCTCTAGCGTGGGGGTCCCTGCTCCCCCTTGTCACTGCCCAGGGAGTGGGTGGCTCTGATGTCCATGGCTGCGGGTCACTCTGCACTCCGGCCCTGACACCAGGGTGACTGTCCCCAGGGGGTGGCTTCTCTGGTAGCCCCTGCCGTGGGGGTCTTAAGGGGGCTAGAGGGGTGCCATGGGGGTCTCACAGGGTGCTACAGGGGTGCCATAGGGTGCCATGAGGTGCTGTAGGGGTCAGTGCAGAGCAACTTGTTCTGAGAGTGCTGGGTCTGACACCGAGCAGGAGATGGGGCACCCCTGGGAGCGCAGAGCTCACAGCTCTGCACGAACAGCCGCTGGGAAGAGAGAGCCCTGTTCTGGGCCGGAACAACCTCGTGTGGAAACTGAGTGTAAGGAAACGGGAGGGACAGGCTGCGAGCCCGGAGCGCGCAGCGATGGGGACTGGAAGAGCACGGCCCGCGGCGGGAGGAAATCCTCTGGGCCGGCTGCGCTCTGGGGTTGAGGCCGCGCCACCACTGACCCATGAATGAGCGGAGCTGCGTCACTGGGACCGCCCTGGGCTCACTGCTTCAGCCGGAGCTTTGCTTCTCACAGGGGACACCTGGGCCGTGGGGACATCGGGGGACACCCAGGCATGGGGACACCCCATTTCTGGGATGAAACGAGGCCAATTCCACCACCTGACACCAAAACCAACCGGTCTGGGGGGGATGTAAACAGCTTTATTGAGCCATGGACACAATTAATTAATTGGGGGGGTGTGTGTTAATTAGTGTCTAAACTCAACGCCAAGGAGTCCTTTTTTTTGGGGGGGAGGACGGGGACAGAAATGGGGGTGCACACACCCCCCCCCCCCCCCAGCGATTTGGGGTGAATTAAAGGCACTTTGAGCAATGGTGGAGGAGGGGGGGGAACAGCACCCCCCCACACCATTGCTTTTAGGGCTCCTGTTAATTAACAGGGCTGTTATTAGGCAGAGGGGGAGCTCCCACTGTTGTTTTTGGGTTGATTTTAGGGGGGTTTTAATGATTATCAAGGCAATATTCTTTGGGGGGGGGGTGTTTATCCTGGAAATTGGGGGGAGGGATTTATCCTGGAATTCTGGAGATAATTGGGAAGACGTAAAAAAAAAAAAAAGTTAGAAAGCCAAGAAATTGGTGACAAATCCTTAAAATGTAAAAATCATTAGAAAAAGAGTTCTAAAGGAAGGGGGGAGGGGGGAAGACTTGGGGGGGGGTTACCTCATAGGGGTGGCAAAACCTCCCCTTCCCCCCCCGTTTCTTACCGTTCATCCCCCAGATTGAGTAAAAAATAAATTATTTGGGCACAAAAATGGAATCAAGGTGTTTTTGTAGGGGGGCGGGGGGGCCTAAAATTCATCATGGCGCACCAGGGCCTCCCCGAAATCTGTGGCTTGGCTCCCCACAAACAGGTCGTATTTTTCCACGATTTCTTCCTTACTCAACTTCCCATCCTGGAAAACCAGTTTGGGTTGGAAAAAGGTCATTTTAGGTAACCAGGTTAACCAGTACATACCAGTATAACCACTCCCCACCAAGCCCCACCTTCTGCTCCAGACCCTTCCCAAGCTCCAGTGTCCCTCCCAGAATTCCTGTCCCAGAATTCTGTCTTTCCTAGAATTCCATTCCCAGAATTTCCTTCCCAGAATTCCCTGCCTTTCCCAGCATTCCCTTCCCAGCATTCCCAGCCCTTCCCAGCATTCCCTTCCCACCTTGTCCCGGTCGGACTTGTACACGAGGTGCCACGCCTCAGCCTCGGCGTGGTCGTAGTCGGAAGGGAGGATCCAGTCCTAGGTTTCCTCTTTGTCCATTTTCCCATCCCGGTTTTTATCCCGGAATTCCAGGAATTGTTCCCGTTCTGTTTTCACCCACTCGAGTTCCTCGGCGTCCCTGTCCCGGCTGTCCATGTCACCTGCCAGGGACAGGCTCCTCCTTTTACGGGCTTTGTCCCCCAGAACAGCAGCACCCGGTGGCGGGGTGGGAGTTTATGGAGGGGACGTGGAAGGGGTCGTGGAAGGGACATGGAAGGATGCAGAAGGGGACGTGGAAGGGACACAGAAGGGACGAGGAGGGGACACATCTCTGGTGTCTCACCTATGTACTCCTCCAAGTCGATGAAGCCATCCCCGTTCTTGTCGATGTCCTCCATGGATTCCTGGAGGGAGAAGCTGGTGGTTACCCGGGCTGGGGACAGCCCTGTCCCCACCATCACCCTCTGCCACCCTGATCCCCCCCAAAACACCCTGAAAAACCCCAAAATAACCCAAAACACCCCAAAAAAAACCCCTTAAATCCCCCGCTAAAACCCTTAAACCCCAAAACCCCATGGAAAACCCACTTAAAAACCCCAAAATCCCCTGAAAAACCCCAGAACAACCCTTAAACCTACCCAAAAAAACCCTTAAACCCTCTCCCAAACCCTTAAACTACCAAACACCCTGAAAACCCCAAAACCTCCTTAAAAACCCACAACCCGCCCTTAAACCCCTCCCAAAAACCACTTAAACACCCCCAAAACCCACTGAAAAACTAAAAATACCCCTGAAAACCACCCCAAAACCACAGACACCCCCCCCCAACCCTTAAAAACCTGAAAACACCCCGAAAAAACCCAAACAAATAAACCTTAAAGCCACCCAAAAACCCTTAACGCACCTTAAAAAAACTTAAAATCCCCCCAACCCTCTGGAAAAACCCAAAAATAACCCTTAACCCCCCGAAAAACCCTTAAAAATCCCCCCAAAATCCCTTAAAAACCCTAAGACACACTGAAAAAAACCCAAAATAACCCTGAAACCCCCAAAGAACCCTTAAACCCCAAGAAACCTTAAAAACCCCAAAACACTCAACACTCCCCGAAAAACCTTAAGAACCCCAAAACCACCCTCAAACCCCTCCAAAAAACCACCCTTAACCCGCCCAACAACTCTTAACACCCCCCCCCACAAAACCCCAAACCCCCTTAAAACGCCTGAAAACTTTAACCCCCCCAAAAAACCCTTAGACACCCCCTAAAACACGCTGAAAAAACCAAAATAACTCTTAACCCCCCAAGCACCCGCAAAGCACCCCATTCTGAGTGCACCTCTGGCGCGGCCCCACCCGCACGACGATGTCCTTCATGTAGTCGTACTCCTCAGGGTGCAGGAAGGCGGTGAAGTCCTCCTTGGTGGCCGTCAGGTCCCCGTCCTTGTCAGCCATCTTGAAGCGGAGCTCATCGTGCACCATCATCTGTTTGTAATTGAAGCCGTCGTCGGGGTCAGGGTCATCTGGGTGGGAGAGGAGAAGAGGAGGCGACACGGGTCAGTGCGGGTGGGAGGATGTCCCATGGTCAACACCCAACTCAACCTCAACCCAACTTCAACATCAACTTAACCTCAATCACCTCAACTTCCTCAACCCAACCTCAACCTTCCAATGCTTTGCTACCGTAGCCTCAATTTTAGATACTGGTGGCCATCATGTCTCTCCTGCACCTCCACTACCAGGAGGAAGAGGAGGAAGGGCTGTCAGCAGCCATGGGCTATCAGCATCCTGGGGGGAAGTTGTCCCCAGCACACAGGGATGGGGTTTTTTCCTTGGCCGGCATGGCCCGCGTGGCTCAGCCCGAAGCTATTTCTGGAGAATGTGTAAGAGGATACTGCTCTCCGCTGCTGGGGCAGCTTCAAAGCCAGCCAACCATCCCCAGCACCCAGGCACGCATGGCCGCTCGATATAGCTCCTCCAGCACCTCCAGATAAGCTTGTGGGGAGAGGGCAGCAGGGCTGGGCCTAGAGAAAACACATCAGTGGAGCAGAACACAGCCCGAGCTTTGAGGGGGGGTTAAAGGAGAGCCAGGACTGATCTAAAAAAAGACTCCATCCCTTCTCTGTTTTCAGCTTGGACAAAAGGGGGGGATTAAGGAGCTCTGGCTGAGCCCCAGTGGGGGCCTGAAATATAAAGACAGCGAGAACAGTTTATTTTAAGTCGCCTCTCGGGCACTATTAAACCTTAAAAGTTTCCCATTCCCTTCTCCGAGCGTTCACCATCAGGAGCTGAGAGTGAAGGAAGACGTCGGGATCGGTGTTGGAATCGGGGTTAAAAGCTATTGATTTTAATAAATCACCAATTTTTTAACACTTTTAATGAGTTTGAATCAAGTGAACCCCCCCAAAACCCACTTTGTGGTTGAATTCCTGCCCTCAGGGGGGCTCAGGGGAGGGAGCTGCCGGTAGCAAAGCCACAAGCTCCACTTTTCAGGTATTAGGAGGAAAAATAGGAGTGCTTCTCCTTTTGGGACTCACCCCCGGTGACGAGTGAGTGCAATGGGAGCCAAAACCACCCCAAAATCCACTTTATTAACCCTAAATCCTGACTGTTAAGGATGTTTTAAAGGGAGTTGCTCTTTAAACTGAAGCTCTTGGGGGTTTCTCTTTAACATCCTGGCTCTCCCTATGGAAAAAGGGATTGGGATGGGCAGAAGCAGCTGCTCCGTCACGGCCCTGCGTGCAACCGAGTCAAAAACCACCCCAAAACCATTTTCTTTTGATGACAAAAAGCAAAGATTTGGTCACGGTTCAGCAGAGCAGCACGAGAGGGATGTTCTTCCCTCGGATACGGGATCGCCGGCACCTTGGCCGCCTGTCAAAAAGCCCCAGCGGAGGCATTTCCAGAGGCACTTCCAACATCGCTCCGAGGGAGAGGAGCGAGAGGAGGAGGAGGGGAGAGTCTGGGAGAAAGGAACAAGGAGATCTGGGGTGTGGGGGGGTGTCTTGGGGATCCCCTCAGCCTTCAGCAAGGGGAAAAATAAGGGGGGAACAGCATGGGAGAGGGGTTGTGGGGGTCTGCTGAGGGTGCTGGTGGTGGGATCTCCATGGGGTGTCGTCCCTCCGACCAATTCCAATGGAGAAGTGAAGGGGTTCTGCTCATTAAGGGGCTGGGCTCATTAAGGGGTTGAGGCTCATTAAGGGGTTGGGGCTCATTAAGGGGGTATTTTGGGAATATCCTCCACTTCCAGACCATAACTCCCACCTCAAGGACTCCAAACCCCATGATAAACCCCTTCCGAGGAGCATTTCTCCCCCATTTCACGTGGATCTGGAGGGCTGATCTCAAGGATTACATTAGTAAGGGAAAAAGGAAGCTCAACGACACCCAACAGGGTCCTGGGGGGGGCGTCAATATTTTCCCCAGTTCCATTAAATTTGCATTTTCTGGGAGCTGGGCACAGCCTGAGGGTGGATGGATGAGGCAGGAGGCTCCATCTGACTATCTTTGGAAATATTTAGCCAATTCAACTGGATTTCATGCTTTCAAGACATAGCTCATCACGCCATACACCCGCCCCCGCCTGCCAAGAGGAGGAACAGCTGGCAGAGGGAGTGGGATTTTTACTTCATGTTTTAACCCCCTCCAGGCTTCTCCTCACCTCCTTCCTCGGGGTGTTTGAGGCCTCAAAGGGGGACACCAACCTCTTTTATGGGGCAAAATCGACCAAATTTGGGGTTCAAGGTACTGCTAGATTAAGTGGAGAAGCCACAATGTGGGCAGAGGGCTTTGGGAACTGATTAAACCCAGGATTTTCATGGATCAAAGGGTGAGGACACCCAGAAAAATGTGGCCACGGGTTGGCTGGTGACTTTCTCCAGGGCTTAATTTTGAGATTTAACAGTTAAAAGGGTAAAAAAACCCCTGAGAAATGACCCCTCCCGGTGCTTTTTGTCACACCAGTGTTTGATTGTCACCATTAAACGCATCGATGAAGCAGAGCGACAACGCCCGGTGCTGTTTTTTCCATCCCGTCACCCTCTATTAACCCCATCAGAAGGGAGATTTGGGGGTTGATTTCTTTAAATTCAAGGCAAACGCCATCCCAAAAAAATAAACTAGACTTTGGGCAGACCGATTCCAATTTAGGGATGAAGAACGAGCTCCCGCTGGGTTTTATCGATTAGAAACCACCACCAGATGGGCCACCTCATCCCCTTACCCAGGTAAGTGCCATATGTCACGTTCCTGTACTCATCCCAGGTGACAACTCCATCTTGATTCATGTCAAACTCCTGCCACTGCCGTTCCACACTCTCATACACATATTTCTTCTGGGCCTTCTTAATCCAGGCTTTCAGCTCCCCCTCCGTCACAAACCCATCCTTATCCGTGTCTATCTTATCTACCATCACTCTATAAAAACAAAACAGCAAGTTGCAAACTTTTTAATTAATTTAGCCCCTAAAAATTCAGACCTACCTAAGATGTAACCGTAGGTGGCGTTTTTATATTCCTCCCATGAAATGAGGCCGTCCTCATTGAGGTCGTGGCCTTTCCACTGGCGTTCTACGTCTTCGTATATCCAACGTTTCTGGGCAAATTTAATCCAGTTTTTGAGTTCTTCCACTGTTACAAACCCGTCTTTGTTGTCATCTATTTTAGTTACAATCTTGCTGTGGGAACTGGAGAAAAAGCCAGGAAAAGTTAAGGGGGAATATAAAGAGGAGGAATTAGAGCGTGGGAAGTGGTGGTAGGCTGGGCCTGGGGGAGGTCAGGTGGTTGTTAACAGAGCCCGGGAAGTTTGGTGACGTGGATGGATTGTCTGGGACAGTAAGGGATGGTTTGGCCACTAAAAAGGCCAGTTTGGCCACCAAAACACCAGTCTGGACAACAGAATGCCCAGCTCAGACACCAAAACAACTAGTTGGGCCACCAGAACACCTGGTTTGGCCACTGAAACACTAGCTTGGCCACCAAAACACCCAGTGTGGCCACCCAAGTAACTAGCTCAGCCACCAAACAACTGGTTTGGACCCCAAAATGCCAGTTTGGCCACCAGAATTAATGGCTTGGCCACCAGAACGCCAGGACTGGCCACCAAAACACCGGCTTGGTTCTGAGTCAGCACACAGAGCTGTTGGAGCGGGTCCAGAGGAGGGCACGGAGATGATGCAAGGGCTGGAGCAGCTCTGCTGTGGGGACAGGCTGAGGGAGTTGGGGGTGTTCAGCCTGGAGAAGAGAAGGCTCTGGGGAGACCTCAGTGCACCTTCCAGTGCCTGGGGGGGGGTACAGGAATGATGGGGAGGGACTTTGGGCAAGGGCCTGGAGTGACAGGACGAGGGGGGATGGCTTTAAACTGGCAGAGGGGAGATTGAGGTGGGATGTGAGACAGAAATTGTTGGCTGTGAGGGTGGTGAGACCCTGGCCCAGGGTGCCCAGAGAAGCTGTGGCTGCCCCCTCCCTGGCAGGGTTCAAGGTGGGATGGGGTGGAGCACCCTGGGCAGGTGGGAGGTACCATCCCCAGCCCTGGAGCTCCTCTCCCTCCAGCCTCCCCCGTGGCATAGCTCCAAAGCCAGATGCTTTCCCAGGGTAGGAAGCGTGAAAGCTCTCAGTGTGAAGGCTAATAAAGTCAGTTTTATCGCCTAAGGCAGGGAGGGGGTGGCAGAGGCACCAGATGTTGGGTGACAGTTGGCAGCTGGAGCGTCATTTCCCAGTCCTGGCATTCCAAGGATGTCAGAAGGCTCCTGTTTGCTCAGTGGGAAGGGGCAGAGCATTCCTCAAATCCAGAAAGGTTTAAAAAGCAACAGAGATCTTGGGTTGCCACACCAAAATCCCCAGAAATGGGGCTGTGAGAGGAGCTGTAGGGGAAACTGAGGCAGGGAGGGCTGGAGGCAGAGAGAGAGAGAGACCTTTCAGAGCACAACAGCTGTTAAATTAATTAAACGTTCCTAATGAGGTTATCCAAGCACTTGGAGCTCAGGAAAGCAGGATGAATTTGCTTCTGATTAAAAAAATACTACTAATTAAAAATAAAAATTTGAATAAGAAAAATAATAATATTTTTACTTAATAATTTAACTCATTAAAAATAACAACTACATATAATAATAAAGAAGGAAGGGAGGGAGGGAGGGAGGAATGCAAAATTAAAAATAATAATAATTAGAAATAAGAATTAAGGATAATTTAAATAATAATTTAAAAATAAATGTTAATAAATAATTAAAATAAGATTAAAATAATTTAAAATAATAGTAATTTGAAATAAATTTTACAATTTAAAATAATAATTAAAAATAATATTGAAAAGGTAATAATTAGAAGTTCAAACAATTAAAATAATGCTAGCAAATCATAATTGGAAATAGTAAATAGTCATTAGAAATAATGTACGTAATCATTAACTATAATAATTAAAATGGTACGAAGAGCTGTGGAGCGGAGCCGGTCTGTGCCGGCGGTGGGCGGTGTGTGCCGGCTGCTCCCACCAGCCCTGTGCAAACTCTGGCCCGGCCCCGCTGCCCCACCAGCTTTTCCCCAGCAGACACCTCAGCAGAACAATGACATCACAAGCAGGGAGCAGGGCCAGCACCCCCAGGCGGGCAGAGAGCGGGGAGGGGATGGCCAGCACGCCCCACCGGGGACATCACCCGCAGCACTGACACCTGGTTAAGCTTTTCCTTCTCAGAAAGCCCAATTTCCCCAAAAAAGCACCTCCACAGGTTAATCACGGGCTGCAGCCTGAGGCTGAGACCTCCCGCTCTCGCTGCACCGATGAGTGAAGACCATCCACGCGCTGAGAGGGGAAAACGGGCACCACCACCATCTTACCAGCCTCAAAACCCCTAAAAAGGGCTCAAATGGAAGAGTTAAGGGGGAACTGGAACCCTCAACATCTGCAGGAGGGCCCCAGCACCATGGGGACCAGCGGGGAGGTGCCAGGGGGGAGCGCGACCCTCCAGAGCCGCCCCAAAAAAAGCCTCACGGAGGCTGAGGCACAGGAGTTTGAAGCCTTTCTAAGCCCAGAGGTACAACTGTGGCAGCAGCTGCTGGTGCAGACAAAGGCCGGGGCTGTGGACAGGGTCAGCAGCAACAAACACCCTGCTCCCACAGCCACAGGGAGGGAAAACCACGGGAGAGAAGTTAAATTTTAAGAAAAGCGCTGTTTTTTGTTAATTTATAGGCTCTGTGGAGCCACCAGCCACCCAGGCTGCCCCGAGAAGCTGTGGCTGCCCCCTCCCTGGAAGGGTTCGAGGTCAGGGCGGAAGGGGCTTGGAGCAAGCTGGGCTGGTGGGAGGTGTGGTAGAATCCATCATAGTTCTCCCCCCAGTTATCCCAGTGCTTTCCCTTACCCCAGCCTCCCTTTGCTCTCCTCTGGTGTGAGCTGATCAGGGAATCACAGAACTGTCCGAGCTGGAAGGGAGCTCCAGAGCTCCCCCAGCCCAACTGCCCTGCTGTAAAGCAGGATCCCTCGAGTACATCCCTCAGGGCTGCATCCAGCACAGGCTGGAAAATCTCCAGAGAAGGAGACTGCACCCCTCTCCGGGCAGCCTGTGCCAGGGCTCAGGCACCCTCACCCCAAAGAAGTTCTTCCTCATCTTTCAATGGAACTTCCTCTGTTCCACCTTGTGCCCATTGCCCCTCGTCCTGGCACTGGGAACCACTGGGAAGAGCCTGGCTCCATCCTCCCTCAGCCCCCTTTAGGTATTTGTGAACGTTCATGAGATCCCCTCAGCCTTCTTTTCTCCAGGCTGAAGAATCCCAGCTCTCCCAGCCTTTCCTCCCACTCATCCTCACTGCCCTCCACTGGACTCTCTCCAGTAGGGCCCTGTCTCTCCTGAACTGGGGAGCCCAGAACTGGAGGCAGGATTCCAGCTGTGGCCTCCCCAGGGCAGAGCAGAGGGGGAGAATGCCCTCCCTCGCCCTCCTGGCCACACACTGCCCTGTGCAGCCCAGGCTGCCATTGCCCTTCTTGGTGGCACGGGCACATCGCCAGCTCAGGGATAATTTACTGCCTGCCAGGACTGCCAGACCCTTCTCCTCAGAGCTGCTTCCCAGTTGGGCCCCCCCTCACCTGTCCTGGTGCCTGGCATTCTTCTCCCCCAGGGGCAGCACCCTACCCTTGCCCTCACTGAACCTCATGAGGTTCTTCTCTGCCCAGCTCTCCAGCCTGCCCAGGTCCCGCTGATGGCAGCACAGCCCTCCAGAGTGTCACCACCCCACCCAGCTTGGGATCAGCAGTGAACTGGCTGAGGATCCACCCTGTCCCCTCGCCCAGGGCACAGACGAATGTGTTGAACAAGCCCGGACCGAGTGTTGACCCCTGGGGAACACCACTGGTGACAGCCTGATCCCAGACCTCTGTGATCTGTCACAGCCAGCTCTCACCCACCTCACCGTCCCCTCATCTCACCCACACTGCCTGTTTCCTGATGAGGATGTGATGGCAGACAGTGTCCGAAGCCTTGCTGAACTCAAGGTAGGTGCCATCTGCTGCTCTCCCCTCATCCAGCCAACCGGTTATAACGTCAGAGAAGGCTAGCAGATTGGTCAAGCATGATGTACCCTTGGTAAATCCATGTTGACCACTCCCAATAACTTTCTGTTCTTCAACACCTTTGGAGATGACCTCCAGAACGAGTCGCTCCATCACCTTCCAAAGGACGGAGGTGACACTAACCGGCCTGTAGTTCCCTGGGAACGCCTTCTCGCCCTTTTTGGAGACTGGAGCAATGTTGGCCTTCCTCCAGTCTTCAGGCACCTCTCCTGTTCTCCACGACCTTTCAAAGATGATGCAGAGCGGCCCAGCAATAACACCTGCCAGCTCTCTCAGATTTTGGCTTCGTCGGCGCCCAGGAAAGCATCATGATCGTAATCGAAGTTCTGGGTGTCGTTGTGGACCTTGTCACTGAGCTGGGGGTCGTGGTGAACCCAGTCCTTCTTCTCGTTGGGTTTGCTGGAGATGCAGAGCATGGAGAGGGAGAGGCAGAGGAGGAGCTGGGGGAGCCACATGGTGGGTCACAGACACCTGGGCACAGAGAGAGGGGGGATTACAGGGGTTGGCAGCAGCGCGGTGGGGACATGGTGGCGGGTCCAGGGCCTCCAAACCCAGTTCTGACATCAAAATGGGGAGAGATGAGGAGTTAATGCAGATTATTGGGGCAAAAAGAGAGATAATGCAGATTATCTGGGAAAAATCAGAACTGATACAGATTACTGAGCCAAAAGAAGGAATTCATACAGATTATCTGGGCAAAGTGAGGAGTTAATAGAAATCATTTGGGAAAAACAATGAATGAATACAGATTATCAGGGCAAAATCATGAATTAATGCAGACTACCAGGGCAAAACGAGGAGTTAATGCAGATTATCAGGGCAAAAATGATTGATTGATACAGATTATCTGGCCAGAGTGAGAAACTAATACAGATTATTAGGCCAGAGTGAGGAACTGATACAGATTACCTGGGCAAAATAATGAGTTAATGGCGATTCTCAGGGCACAAGGAGGAATTAACACAGATTATCAGGGAGAAGCGAGCACCCAGAGCCACTCCCTGCTCCCAAGGTCCTGGCAGCAGCCCCCCAGCACGGCCGAGGAACAGCTGGGGGGCCTGGGGGGAGCCAGGGAATGCCAGGGATGGGAATGCCAGGGACAGGGACGGCCAGCCATGGATGGCGCTGCCAGGGATGGGGACACCAGGGACACACAGCGATGCCTGGACTGCCAGGGACGGGGGGCACAGCCTATGCCAAGACACCCTCCACTCCCACTTCCTCCTGCCAATCCCTCCCCAAACCCTTCCTTCCCTTATCCCAAGGAATTCCATGTCATAAGCCTCCCCCCCAGTTATGTCACCCACAATCATAGTCTGAGTGTCATTTTAGGGGGCCCCTACCTAGAGATTTACACAAAACCCCCCAGTTTTCCTAGTTTTGTGCCCAACCCCGGGAGCAGCACGGATTAAAGCACGGGGTGACCCAGACTGGGTGTAAACACCCTGATTTTATCTCAGACACCCACACACAGCGGCCATGGGTTGTTTGGAAATGATTAAAAAGGGACAATCTGACCTCAAATGCCATCCCCTGCTGCCACGCCGGGTGGCAGGGAGGTGACAAGTGGGGAAAGAAGCTGCTTGGTGGGATCAAAACCCCATAAATTAACAATGACTAATAATTATTCATTAATAATTCACATCACTAACAGCTCCTGCAGACCAACAGCTGCTCTACCAATGGGAATGACCCCCTAAAATTTCCTCAAAACTCACAGTTTTGGGAAAAATAAGGTTTTGAGCTCACTTATTGCAACCCTCTTCCCTCCCCAAACTGGTTTAGCAAACCACAAACCAGTATGGGCCCCTCCACCCCCCTCACCCCCCCATCCCCACTGCGCATGCGCGGGCGCCCGTTGGAAAGGGCGGGAAAGGGGAGGCGATGGTGGACGGGGAGGCACCATTTTGAAGGGGGTGGGGGGGCCGCACAGCCCTTCCTCGGTCTCCCTCAGCCCTCCCGGCAGCCAGAGCCGGGCTGGTGGGGCACTGTGGCACCTGCCCCGTCCTCAGCAGTGGGGACACTGTGTTTTGAGAGGGGCATCGCCTCCTGAATCACCTTGGAGTGATGAGAGACCCCCTCAGGCTGCCCCCTGCCTGCTGCACCGGGCCCTTGCTTGCAAGAGGCCTCAAAGATCATCAAGTCCAAGCGTCCCCCCAGCACTGCCCAGTCCCCACTGCCCCATGTCCCTCAGCACCTCAGCTATATGTTTTTTAAATCCCTCCAGGGATGGGGACTGCCCCCTGCCCTGGGCAGCCTGGGCCAGTGCTGGGGAACCCTCTGGGGGAAGGAATTGTTCCTCACATCCAATCTAACCCTCCCCTGGGGCAACTCAAGGCCATCACCCCTTGTCCTGTTGTTACCAATCTGATCAGATTTTGGTGATTTTGATGATTTATGATTTTAGTTTAGCTAAAATCAAGCTAGGCCTAATCGAATCATATGAGGGAGTGGCTGTGTTTTACTTTAGCAATCACAGAAAGCACACAGAACAAACAGGTGGTACCAGCAGCTAAAGTACATTGGGAGAAAAAGCACTTAGGTTATTAATTTTGCTTTCTCAAATGACCCGAAATCGCTTGTTGGCATAACTATTAAAGTTGATAAGCTTGAAAGGAACGAAACATGCAATTTTATGTTCTTCTTTGTATTTTATACTAAAACATGTAGCCTTGTATCATTCTTTGTTATCTCCTACTGTAGCTAGTTTGTAGATACATCAGTTTGTGAATACACGTGTAAATCTCCTTTGTAGTTTGTTCAGCTTTGATTGCAGAGGCGTGAAAACCAGACTGTGCCCTTATCTTTATGGCTGCTTTGGGTGATCCATGTAAACCTGCCTCAGTAGGGAGGTTCCCCCCCAAATCCCAGGTGGGGCTGGCACCTCCTGAAGGACTCAGAAGACCAAGATAAGAAACTTGTGATCTTAACAAAGACAGCAAAGACCACCACCCCTGCCTCGTTTGTTTTCTCTGAACCCTACTATACCATTCCCCCCTTTTCCCCCCCGAATTGTTAGCAGATGTAGAAGTACCAAGTTAACTTTGTAGAAGTTGTGCCTCTGACTTTTTGTCATGCGCCCAGCGCTGTTCTTTTGCTCCACTGACTTTGTCCCCAAATAAGTTTTATAACATCTTTGTGAGCGTGTTTCTCACATACATGAAGCGAAGGTTTGTATTTAACTGGAAACTGTATAGTCGAGAGAGTAAGATATTATGTGTAAGCAACCACTGTGGAAAGAAGAATACAATAGTTAATCATCTAGTGGCTAAAGTCACAGTGGCCAGTTATGCTGCTTGAAGATCCCATTACCCTCCCATCCTGATTTGAATATTAGGGGCTACAATCTATAGCACAACTATGACATGACTACAGGCGACCAATGGTTCTTATTAGAAATGAATATACATGAAGTGATGGAACCCAAAAGGTCGTTAGGGGCCAGTCAAGGTAAAGGTTAAAATTAATGAGTAATTAAAGGTGAGCAGTATATGCATTTTTATGTTAAACCGCTTATACAATGGAAACTGAATACATAAACCCCTGTTAAATGTAACGTAACCCAGGATACGCTAGGTGGAGTTATCCCCCGTATCCCCGTGAGCCAATAAAGAAGTGCCAGCTTGTCTACATCACATTGGTGTCGATAGTTCTTTGTCCTGTTTGGTGACACCAGCACCTCCGTGTCCTTATGGGGTGTGCATCCCCATCCTCCGGCCTCGGGGACCGCACACCTGTGCAGGTGTTGACGATGTCAACTTGCCTGATGACTTTGTTGAGTTTCACGAGCCGGAATCCATCCATGCTAAGAGGAGAGACCCTGTGGGACCCGTATGGCACCCACTGGGACCCCCGTGGGACCCCACGGGACCCCTGGGGGACCCCTACGGCACCTGGGGGACCCCTATGGCACCCATTGGGAGCCCCATGGCAGCCCTGTGGCACCCCTTAGGACCCCTACACCTCATGGCACCCCATGCGCCCCCTGAGGTCAAACAGGTTGAGACAACAAAAGCAGGGGTGGCAAAGCACAACTTAATGCAATTTTGGAGAGATGTGGGTAAGGCCAAGGGGGATTCAGCAGAAGCCACCCCTAACGCTACCCATGTGGGACCCCCATGGCACCCTGTGAGACTCCCATGGCACCCAGCTCCTCCAGCCCTGCCCCAGAACATGGTGGGTGACAGCAACCTACCCGTGGTGCCCCCCACGCCCTTCCCAGCCCCACCCCAGCTTTTCCAAAGTGACCCTGGAAGTGGCACCGGAGCCAGAGCAGCCACTGAAGGTTCACCAAGCTCCTCCCTCGGGGCCCTCAGTAGGTTCCAGAGTGAACACTGCCCGCACACACAGCCTGAAGCTGGGGAGGGGCCAGGACAGGGGGGATGACAATGGCACTGGGGGGGCCCACTGCCCTCTGATCCCCTGCAAGGGGCCCCCCAGGGAAGGAGGGAGGCGGTTGTCAGGGGCAACCAGAAATGCCACCCCCGGAGACAGTCACCATGGCAACAGCCACCCTGGTGACAGGGACAGAGGGCAGGCACAGCCACTCTGGTGACAGGGACAGAGGGCAGGCAACAGCCTCCCTGGTGTCAGAGCCAGTCACTCTGGGGACTGCTCTGGTGAGTGGTCTGGTGACTGCTCTGGTACGGTGAAGAGACTATGGTACGTTCAAGCCACTGCTGGTTATCCAGGTTAGTAGTGATGATGTTTCAGAGAGGAGCCTGCAAACAACTAAACAAGACTGCAGGGCCATGGGGAGATCACCTGAGGGCTCAGGAGTCCAGGTGGTGTTCTGCTCAGTCCCTCCAGTGGCAGGGAAGAACACTGACAGAGGAAGGCAGAACCCCTGATGAACATGTGGCTGAGAGGCTGGTGCCACAGACAGAATTGTGGGGTTTTGAGCATGGGGAGCTTTATACTGCGTGGGGTCTGCGGGCAGCAGGTGGAGTTCATCTGTCTCAAAGGGGGAAAAGAATCCTGGTGTCCAAGCTGGCCGGGCTCACTGAAAGGGCTTGAAACGAGGTTTGAAGGGGGAAGGGGGGCAAACCGCGCCCGCCAGAGCTGAGCCTAAGGCTGGCAGGCCGTGGCTGGGAATGAAGTCCTTAGCCCGGCTCAAGCGCTTCTACTCTAATGCACGTGGCATGGGCAACAAGCAGGAGGAGCTGGAAGCCATTGTGCAGCACGAGAGCTACGACGTAGTCGCCATCACGGAAACGTGGTGGGATGACTCTGATGAGTGGAGTGCTGCAGTGGATGGCTATAAGCACAGGCAACTGGCAGGAGCTGCAAAATCAAAGCCCTTGTTCTTGTTCTCACCAGGCATCGGCTGGAAACACAACACAGCAGCGTTGCTTTCTAACCACAGTGATTCTGTGATTGTAGGGGCAGAGTGGACTGTGACCTTCGACCATGGACCTTAGAATCACCTCCTTCATGAACAGTGAGTGGGGGGGAGCGGGGACCCCCAGCCTGGGCATGGGGACCCATGAGGACGGGCACCCCATGGGATTGGCACCCCCACGTTGGGCACCCCCAGGGACAGGAACACATTGGGATGGGCTGTCCAAAGTATGAGGAACGCCAGGGATTGGCACCCTCGTGAACGGGCACCCATAGGGACAGGGACAACAAGGGATGGGCACCCTCAGGGGTGTGGACCACCAGGGATGGGCACACATTGGGACAAGGACCCCACAGAGATGAGGAACCCCAGGGAAAGGGACCCGCAGGACTGGGCACCCCAAAGGATGAGGAGCCCAGTGCTGGCACCCTCAAAGACAGGGACCCCTTGGGGATGGTCACCTATACAGATGGCCTCCATGGACAGGCACCCCTATGGATGGGCACCCACAGGGTCAGGAACCCCCATAGACAGGGCCCTCCGTGGATGGGAACAGGCACCCCCAGGAATGGGCACCCCCAGAGATGGGGAGGACCCATGGGAACAGTCCCACCCCAGCGGTGCCCCCCACCCTCTCCAGGTCGGCTGCGGGCCATGTGAGACGATGTGGACTCACTGAAGACCACATTGGAAGCAGAGGTCAGCAAGTTCCATGAGAAGAAGGCCCAGCTGTGGGAAGCAAACAAAGGAATGGCAGGCGTGATCATGAGCCTGCAGGAGAAGGTGTCCCAGCTGCAGGCAGCAAATGCAGCAGTGACATCAGAGCCCAGGAGGCTCCAGGAGGAGGTGTCCCAGCTGCAGGCGGAAAATGCAGCAGTGGCATCGAAGAACAGGAGCCTCCAGGAGGAGGTGTCCCAGCTGCAGGCAGAAAATGCAGCAGTGGCATCGAAGAACAGGAGGTTCGAGGAGGAGGTGGCCAAGCTGTGTACAGCAAACAGAGCAATGAGTGTGGAGCTCCTCTTGCTCCAGGAGGAAGTGTCCCAGCTGCGGGCCAAGTTCCCTGCCTGCCACGAGCTGGAGGTCACCACCCCCAGTGCTGCTGCTGGCCAACAGGAGCAGCCCCAGAGCAGGAGGGCACCGGGCAGCTGGCACCGAGCCAGGTATGGGGCAGGAGGTGTGGGGGACACCCAGGGCTGGGGGTGCCACCGCAGTGGGGGGCGTCCTGACCCCTGTCCCCTGTCCCCCCTCCAGGAGAGCACCGGGGCATACAAGCCCTTCCTCTTCTTCCTCATGGCCTCCTCCATGATCTTCTTGTACAGCCAACTCAAGAGCGGCTGAGACGCCCCTGGAGCACCCTGCCCCCCCCAGCACCCTGACCCCCCCTTGGAACACAAACTGGTGGGGAAAGCGACCAGCCTGGCTGAACAGGGAGCTTCTGCTGGGGCTTAGGAGAAAGAGGAGAGTCCACCACCTCTGGAAGAAGGGGCGGGCTACTCAGGAAGAGTATGGGGATTGAGTTAGGTCATGTAGGAAGAACATTACAGGGGCAAAAGGCCAGCTTGAACTCGGGCTGTCCACTGTCACTAAAGATAATAAGAAGAGTTTTTACAAATATATTAATGGTAACAAAAGATTCAGGGAGAATCTCCATCCCTCATTGGATGTGAGGGGGAACATTTTTACCAAGGATGAGGAAAAGGCTGAGGTACTTAATGCCTTCTTTGCCTCAGGCTTTAGCAGTCAGACCAGTTCTCCTCATGGTATTCAGTCCCCTGAGCTGGAAGATTGGGATGGCGATTAGAACAAACCCCTCGTAATCCAGGAAATAGTGGTGAAGGACCTGCTGAGTCAGTTGGACACCCATAAGTCTGCGGGGCCGGATGAGATCCACCCGAGTGCTGAGGGAGCTGTCTTGTGGTCTAGTCGTTAGCAATAACATGGGATAAAGGTTGAACTTGGTGACCCTCACCCACCACACCAACCCTCAACCTCATCTACATCACCCCCAACCCCACAGTACCCCCCTCACCACCATGAACTCCACTGTGGAAGCAGAACCGGGGGGTGGGGAGGAAGCTGAGGAGCTCCCGGCCACTGAAAAGGACCTGGCAGAGGACGCTCCTTGGAAGGAGATCCAGCAGAACACGTTCACATGTTGGTGCAATGAGCACCTCAAGTGTGTGCAGAAATGGATCGAGGACCTCCAGCGTGACCCAAGCAACTGACGCGCGGAAAAGACTCTATAACTCTCGTAAAGTTATAAAGTAGGGATGTTTATTCAGCGCCGGGTGCAAGGGGGATCGCTCCTCCGAACTTGCACACTTGGGGGGCCAAAGGGTGCTTCTTTTATGGCACCAAGTAATACATATTCATGAGGAGTGTATCACAAACATTACATCATTGTATCAGATCGTTATAATATTCCACGCCTGGTCACGCCTGCGCAGTGCTCCCTGGTGGTCTTCTTCGGGGGTCTCAGGAGGAAGGCTCTATGTCTTCCTCAGTTGGCTGCGCATGCTCTGTGGGCCTCTGGCTCTTCTCCAGGCTCGAATGCTCGACCTTTCCCCCTTATCAGAAGGAGCAGGAGCCTTTCTCCCCTTTCCCAATGGCCTCCTTCTAATCAGCGGCCTGTAGCACCTGTTTTGTCTAGCAAGCAAGGTCTTCAAGCGGGAGAGGCAAGATTACATACTTTACATACTTTCCAAGCAAGAGCTGCATATTTCTCTAATTAAACTATTTCTATTAACTCTTTTTGCTCCCCGCCCCCCCCCCCCCCCCGTATCACAACGGCCTGCGCCTCATCACCCTCCTCGAGGCCCTCAGCCAGAAGAAAAGGGGTGCAAGCACCACCCGCGCCCCCACTTCCTCCAGGTGAAGCTGGAGAACGTCTCGGTGGCCCTCGAGTTCCTGGAGTGTGGAGAGTTTTTCTGATAGTTGGCTGCGTGACAGGGGACACGTAGACACTATAGCATTAGTCGACCAGAGGAACAGCAGATAAGCAAGAAGCTATGTAGGCACTAATTATTGCAAAGATAGCATATCCTTGCAGGTGCTGAAGCTAGACGATAATTGGATGTGGTAGGTCATCATGACCGAAGTTCAAAGAAGTTGGCCTGAGAACTGTAACCGCAAATATGCACAACAAAAGAACTAACAGTTGAAGAAATAGCCAATGATGAGCTTAGCTTTTGCAATATGTATGAACCTAATTATCGACAGTAAATAGCCAATAATGAGCTTAGCTTTTGCAATATATATGAACCTAATTATCGACTGTATAAAGAGGTGCTAACCGCTGTAATAAACGAGACTTGCTGATCAACTCTGGTGGTCGTGTTGCTTGTTCTCCCGCCGACTCTGACACTGGAGAGGGAGTGCATCAAGCTGGTCTCCTGCAACAGGACCCGAAAACTAGATATAAAGATAAAGAGAAAATGAGTGGGTATTGAGTTCAGGTTTGGTCCAGAAAAACAGAAACAAATCTGTTTTGGCCACGAGATTGATCTGACGAAGATTGGGTCTGTCTGACTCGAAATTTAGTTATAAGTAGTAAAACTCCCCGATCTGAGGAAGGATCAGCCTAGGCAGTCTGCTGGATACAGGAGACAAAGCTGTTTCCTCTAACTCAGCAAAAACTGGCAGAAAGGGAACAACAAAGAAATTGGGATCCTTTAGAGGATTTACCTCCACTTTCTCCACCACACCCCACTCTTTACCCATGCCTCCCTCTTTTATCAAGTTCCCCTCTTTCCCCGAGTCCCCATCTTTTACCGGGTCCTCCCTTTTACCCAACTTCCACGCCGCCAGACATTCCCCTCTGGTAGGCAGAGGGGCATCCACTTTCTGATCGCCCACACACCTGTCATGATGCACCCGTTGGCCAGGTCAGCAACCAAACTTCCCATCCTACCTGGATTTACATGCCCGACTCTCTTCTTGCGCCCTGACCATCAAAATCAGGGGAGCTGAGTCCCTAACCCGCTCGGAAGCATGTAGGGCTGTCAGTGCTTTGAGACTGACAGGCTCCAAGGGTCTTCTGAGCATTCTACAAGGACCATAGCAAACATCTGCAGGCCTCGGGGAACAAAAGGGTGCAAAACACATCTCTCCAAGGAGGCACGATAGGAGAGAAATGCCGGCAAAGCCCTCACTGCCCACCCCACGCACAAAACCTTCTTCCACATGTAGCAAACCTGGGTGGAAGTCAAACCTGGGTGGAGCTTAGCAGCACCCACAGAAGGGCACCTATTTAAAAAGCTGATTGGATACCTCCTGCCAATCTTCAGGCCTTGCCCTGTGATGTCCCCTGGCCCACCAACACTAATTAAGCTACTGGGGAATGGCGCTGCCTCAAGCCCTTCTTACCCCATGGAGGTCAAGGAAAGGCAGGACACAAGCCAAATGGGAGCAAGATGAAGGTTGCTGAGAATCAGCACTCGCACTTCTGCAATGAGCACAGGGGGAAATCTGACTCCCCATGGCCAGAGGAGGCGTCTGAGGAGGAGGAGGAGGGAGAAGATGCAGCAGATGGAGAGATGTGGAAAAGGACGTTCCCAGGGGAAGGTCATTACAAATACATCTCCCAAGCGCAGGGGAAGGGGAAGACGTACCAAAACCGAGCCAACAGCGACCATTGCACCAAGGTCACCCTCTCCCTCGATGTCCCCACCAGCATCATGAGCATCCTATTCAACATGGCCAAAGCCAAGAACTTGCGCCAAAATTGGGTGGCAGAAATGACGCCCATGGGGCAGGGGGACTCAGAGCAGGGCTGGCTGTGTGGGGCTACCACCTGGCCCCAGCCTGCCAGCCCAAGGGGACTGACGGCTGTGTTTGATAGCAGTGTTGTATATGTTTGACCCATAGAGCTATCTAACTTTCATATCTCTTCTTCCTCGGTCTCTCCTTCCCAATCTCCCCCGTCCCTCCTCCTCAACATTTCCACATGTGGGGAAAAGGCTCATATCCGCAGCAGGGCAAGGGGATGTGTTGTCTCGGCAAGGTCCCTATTAAAGCTGTGATCTCTTGAATTTCCAGTGCTTTGTTCTCCCATTGCCTCCACCAGGTCCTCGTCCTGTAGCCTTTCCAAAACATCCCTCCAGCTCTGCCTCACAGCCCTGTTCCCACCACGGTCCACATCCAACTCCTTCTCAAGTCCCCATACACAAGCTGTACCTACACACAACCATCACTGAGTTGGGAAGGGAGAAGACTGGCCAGGGGACTTCAAGAGTGGTTTCCCAGTTTCTCTTCCTGGAGACTCTCTAGGTTTTAAGGCTGTCTTGCAACCACCCCGTTCCCCATCAGCACCTTCAGCAGTCACAGCTGGCACAGCATCACTCTCCCCATCCATGTGGCCTTTCACGAGTGTCCCCAAGCCATCAGCTGGCTCTGGCCAGGGCCACCCCATGGCCTCAGGGGAGTTTGGACCCCAAGAGTTGCAGGTGACTTCCTGGCTGCTCCAGACCCACTCCATGGGCTCTGTCCATATTGTCCAATCTACCCCTGCACACTTTTCCACCCCTTTCCCTCTCCTGATAGACCTCTGTACCAGTTCTGGGGCTTCAGCTCCTCATACACAGACCATCGCCATTCACTCAGCTCTTCTTCACCCTCCACTGAGCCCCAGCTCACCAAGCTCCCACCTCCTTCACCTGGGACTATTTACCCCCTCCTCTAAATCTCCTTTTCTCTTCACCTTCTAGCCCAGCTCCAAGATGAAACTGCAGGAGGCTTGGAACTAGGTGATCTTAAAGGTCCCTTCCAACCTAAAGCATCCTATGACTCTGTGGTCTCTTGGCCTCAGTCCCTGCATGTAGCAGGCGTGGGAGGTGGAGAGAAATGTGGCTCTCCTTCCTCAGAAGCCGCTTGCCAAGGGCAGCAAAGCAGCTCCCACCAGCCCTGTCCAACTGTCCAGGACGTGGCCATGGGCAGCGCTCTAGGTGGGACATTAAGAGGGGACAGGTCTCCAGGTGAAGGCTTGACAGGTGGACCCACCAGCCATCTGCAGAGGCCTAGCTGGAGGCATCTCCTTGCCACCCCACTGCTCACCTGCAGGAGGCAACACAAACAAATTCAGCCTCAGTGAGCTCAACGCTTGGGTGGCCAAGGCTCCTAGCTGACCCACAGCCTGGGGACTCAGGACCCAAATCCAATCTTCCCCTCACAGCTCACATCTCCAGCAGACCACACACCAACATGATGATGTGATGAGGCTGCTTAGGGGGGGTTCTTCAGCAAAGGGGGACACGGTCTTCATCTGACTGGGGGACAAACTGTCTCACTCCATCATCAGTTCTTAGGGCCATCACACACCGATGGGACAGAAAGGATCATGCTGCCATCACAAGCTGATGAGCCCGAAGCTCACTAACATTCACAAAAATGCCCTGATGGATCTGCAAGGCTGTCAGGGCAGTGGGCAGGACCTTGCTGTGGCTGCAGAGATGCACATGCCCCCAGCTGACCAACAGCTGAGCCTTTCCTCCCCTCCCAACATGGGCAAGAGCTGTGCAGCACGTCACACAATACAGCTCTGCATTCAGGAGCTGTTGGACACACCAGAAGATTAAAAATCATCATCATCATCATCATCATCATCATCAAAAATACTTCTTGCAAGCAGGAGGTTCAACATGGATTAAAAGATCCATGGAGATAAAGCCCTTCTGGTGTCAGATGTGACCTCAGGCCACCAGATATGGTGCAGCCACTCTGACTGCTGTGCTTCCCTCCTGCAGCCCTGCACACTGAGATGACCTGCCTTGCCAGGGGCCACAAGGAGGGCAGAGCATGAACCCCAAAAGCAGACCCTGTGCTGAGGACATCTGAGCTGAGCAGAAGAAAAGCTCCCACCATCAAAAAATCAAGCAACTGTCACTCAGCTCTTGGCCAAGCACCCAGAAGGAGAAGGCAGAGCTGGCACAGCACCTCCCTGAGCTGCTTGCTTGCTGCTTCGTCCCCTCTTTTTCTGTTGTCCTCTGGAGGGAGGTACGAGCATCACTTTGGGGTCTGCACCAGCCCTCTGCAGGGGCATTCCCAGCACACAAAGCTGTATCTGAAGCTCCTGGGAGGCTCAAAGGAGAGCTCCTTCACTTCCCTGCAGTCATCACATTGTCAGTCCCGTCAGTCCCACCAGTCCAAGCAGCATTGCTCCCCAAGGCCGGGGCAGCTGGAGCTGAGACAGCTCCCAGGAGGTCCCACACTGGTGACCTTGGGAGATTGCCACCCCCAGGAGCCCAGCTGAGTAATGGCAAGTGTAGACAGGCTCTAATGACAATCCCCTCTCTCCACCCTTGCCTCAGGCTGGTTAAACTTTCTTCCAGTGCAACCCAGAGCCAACACTGTCAGCCCATCAATTGCAGCCTGACTGCAGAGCCAGCTTCCCCACCACATCCCAGCCAGCTCCTTTTCTGGGATCACTTCCTGGGAGGAGACTCCCCAGTGGAGAAAACATCTGCTGCAGTCTAGGGTATATGCAGAGATCCAGTTAAGCCCCCTTTTACAGCTCATTAGCTGTCTGCAAGGATTCTTGCATCTTGTCTGGGGAGCAGCCATCACGCAACACAAGCCAGAAGAAGTCTCACTGGGGAGAGAGCTCCTGGCTTTAGAATTTAGAGCTATGGCATGGGTCTAACAGACAGGGGGGTCTAACAGACAGCAGACCTGTCTGAGTTCTCACCTGCAACTAGACTTCCAGACAGGCCCAGCCCTGGCAGCAGGACGCGGATGGCTTTAGCAGGGCTCTGCGTGAAATCATGGGATCAGGTTTCTCTGGTCCCCTTCCCTGCTATGTCTTAGAGCAGCTGTTTGAGGACATGAGCACATCATGTGCAGCCAGTGCCCGAGTGGGACCGTCACCCCAGTGACAGTTTGAATACAGCAGTTCCCCCAGGGCAGATAGTTCACATCATGCTGTCACCCACCCCAGCATCTACAAGCAGGAAAATCCTATGGGTAGGACTGCAGGGACCAATGCAGCATGGGAACCACCCTGCAGCCACCACCCCCCTCCCACCAGGAGCCAGCTTGGGGGCATATCACGACAGAAGAGAGTTTACTAGTCACCTAGTCACTTGTTCAACCAGCTTTGGTCAAGACTCATATGTGCATAAAGATGTGCTTTTAGACAAACTGCAGAGTGTCCAAGCCACGTTTCTTAGGGTCCAGCCCACAACTCCCTCCTCATAATCCTTCTCCAGGGCAGCCAGGTCCTCCCTGGCCCCTGAGAATTCCCCCTCCTTTGTGCCCTCCCCCACATACCAGTGCACAAAGGCTCACTTGGCAAACGTCAGGTCAAATTTGTGGTCCAGGCAGGCCCACGCCTCCGCGATGGCCGTGGTGTTGCTCAGCATGCAGACAGCTCGCTGCACCTTCGCCAGGTCTCCTGCGGGCACCACTGTGGGAGTCTGGCGGCTGATACCCACCTTGAAGCCTGTGGGGCACCAGTCTACAAACTGGATCGACCGGCGTCTTTTAGTGGCTGCAATGGCTGTGCTCACGTCCTTGGGCACCACATCGCCCTGGTACAACATGCAGCACGCCACGTACTTGCCACGGCATGGGTCACATTTCACCATCTGGTTGGAGATCTCAAAGCAAGCACTGGTGATCTCTGGCACCGAGAGCTGCTCGTGGTAGGCTTTCTCTGCCGAGATGATGGGCGCATAGGTTGTGAGTGGGAAGTGTATCCGAGGGTAGGGCACCAGGTTGGTCTGCAATTCATTCAGGTCAACATTCAGAGCACCGTTAAATCTCAAGGAGGCGGTGACTGATGAGACAACTTGCCCAATCAGCCTGTTGAGGTTGGTGTAGGTGGGACGCTCGACGCCCAGGCTGCGGTTGCAGATGTCATAGATGGCTTCATTGTCAACCATGAAGCAGCAGTCTGAGTGCTCAAGGGTGGCGTGGGTGGTGAGGATGGAGTTGTAGGGCTCCACCACTGCTGTGGAGTCCCGTGGGGCTGGATACGCAGAGAACTCCGGCTTGGTCTTCTTCTCATAATTCCTGCAGAGTCGCTCCATGAGGAGGGAGATGAACCCAGAGCTTGTGCCTCCCCCAAAGCTGTGGAAGACCAGGAATCCTTGGAGAGCACTGCACTGCTCAGCCTGTAGCACCAGGGAAAGAGCCAGAAGAACCATGTTACTAGTTATTCTTGTCTCCTGGGACTTGACTTAAGCCTCTGTTCAACAGTCAAGTTTATGGCCTTTTTTTTTTCCCCCCTCCCCACTCCTGCTTCCACACACGTTTCACTTCTAACAGGCAAGATCTGTTAGACACAGCAAATGCATCTGCTTTTCAATTATCTCCTAGTTTAACAGGAAAAAAGGCCTGGCCTGAGAGAGTGACATATTGGGCAAGAGACCCATGACACCAGCAGTCAAGAAGATTAAGAAAAGTCTGAAGGCCGCTAGGAGGTTCCACCAAAACCAAGAGATTTAAGTGTTATCACACCATTTCTGAGGGTCTATAGGGATGAAACCTCAGGGTCTAGAAGCTGCTGCCTGAGGGAGGTGAGGCCTAAGGGGAGACAGTAGCCAGAAGCTGAGCTGTGACATAGGTTTGGATGAGATGTTGGATCAGGACTGACACAGCAGGCACTACACCCATTAGGAGAAAGTCATCTTGCCTGGACAGTTAAATCACAGCTGCTTGTTTTCCTGCTTCAGCTGAGGGTCCCTTGTTTTCCCCTCATGTCCCAACCAGCAAGACATACACCCATGTGCATCCCATCATATTGTTCTAGGTCACAACAGCATGGTCAAGCTGACCCAGATCTGCTTCCCCATTTCATCTCTTGATGGCCAGGGCAACAGCAACCAAAGTGCTGGTTGGCCAGTGCAACCAAGACCCTCCATCGGGTTGTTTACCGTTCTCCGAGCCCTGTCAACCACCGAGTCAATTATTTCCCTCCCAGCGGTGTAGTGGCCCCGAGCATAGTTGTTAGCAGCATCTTCTCTGTCACTGATGAGCTGCTCTGGGTGGAAGAGCTTGCGGAAGGTCCCGGACCTGATCTCATCTGGAAGAAGCTGAGGTCTCATGAGCGCCACTGGCACAAGATCCACTGTCTACCAAGTTCCCTGCATTAATTTAGATGCAGTTTCACATGGCAGCTGACAGCCTCACCAGCAGTTTAGGTGGCCAACACTATACTTCGGGTGAGTGAAGCTACTCCCTCCTACCCCCCAGGACGTTTGAAGACCTTCCATGACTTACCAATGACAGTGGGCTCCAGGTCAACAAAGAGTGCTCTGGGCACATACTTCCCTGAGCCTGTCTCACTGAAGAAGGTCCCAAAGGAAGAGTCTGCTTGCTCTGAAGATGCATTGGAGGAGATGATGCCATCTGGCTTGATCCCATGCTCCAGGCAATAGAGTTCCTAGCAGGAATTGCCCATCTGGACACCAGCCCAGCCAATGTGGACAGAAATACACTCCCTCTGCATGGGGAAGGGAGAGAAGAGGAGCTTAGAAGTGGGCACTGAGAAATGAGAAGAAGTTGGCGCTCCTGAGTGTCTTTATAGAGCACGTGGCCAAGAGCTGATGGGCAAGGGTAGCATTTTCCCAGCTTGGTGACAACCAGGACATTGTCTCCATAGACAATGGAGAGCTGCTGAACAAGCAGCTGAACAAGCAACAGCTTGGCATCAGCCCTTCAGAGAAAGGTTACAGCCTCCAGCCAAGGCTGGTGCAGAGATTAGGACACTGCCGTAGGCCCCTCTGCAGCCCAGCACTGTTGTTAAATTGCTCAAACAACTCCATTCCCAGAAGCAGGACACCAAGGCCAGCTGCTGAGCCTGCAGCACATGATGGCTCTCAAGTCCAACTGCTCATAGTTTCTTGTCTTTGCTCTGCTGATCCTGCCTTGGGGCAGAGGGCAGGGCACAAACAGCCCTCCCAGGGACTTCACCTCGTGTTCTCAGCTGGGGAATGATTCAGCCCAGCCAGCCTTAGACAGCACAGAATCACAGAAGGTTCAGGATTGGGAGGGACCTCAAAAGATCATCTAGTCCAGTCCCCCTGCCAGAACAGGAATACCCAGATCAGGTCACACAGAAATGCATCCAGGTGGGCTTTGAATGTCTCCAGAGAAGGACACTTCACAGCCTCTCTGAGCAGCCTGTGTCAGGGCTCTGTCACACTCACTGGGAAGTTCTTCCTCACATTTATGTGGAACCTCCTGTGTTCCAGCTTGTACCCATTGTCGCTTGTCCGATCACTGGATGTCACAGAGAAGAGCCTGGCTCCATCCTCACGTCACTCACCCTTTACATATTTAGAGACATTAATGAGGTCCTTCCTCCCATGCCCTTTGCAGGGAGGTAGGGCCAGACTGTTGCAGAAAGGCGGAGAAGGCGAGGGAAGCAAGACGCAACTCAGTATGAGTTATAAGCAAGCTTCAACTTTATTCGAGTTCTGCTATGCCTTTTATACACTGGAGGTTAATTATGCCTACTTACGTTAAATTATGCCTACATATCTATGTCTAATTGGCTAAGCACAAATTATGCCTACTCGTCTATATTTGATTAGTTAAGCATAGAGCTACATTTGCATATTCCAGCCTCTTGCGGCTATCTACTTCTGGATTCTTCCCGCAGGTTCTACCTTGCAACTTTCCACTAGCTTCGGGCTTGTCCTGAATAGCTTCGGGCTTGTCCTGACTTGGAGCTTTCTGCAAGCTTCCAGGTCAGATTGACCCTGGGAAGCTACAGCTATCAGCAGTACAGCTCCCGTTATCAGTACTGCTCACTCACAGCTGCTACATTCAGCCCTGTGCTCACAGTTGTTAAATTCGGCCCTGTTCAGCAAGCCATTCCTCCACACCAGACCTCTCCTCATCCAGATGGGCAGCAGCAGAGGACCTCTGCCTGCCTCTGGTGGGAGAAGCCTGTGATGTTTGGCTTCAGGAATTGCTTGTCAGAGCAGCTTCTCATTTCCATTAAGACTAGGTAAGCCGTGCGTCAGCTGCCTGTAGACAACTGGAGAGGATCCAAGCAAGGATGGGTCACCTCCCCGTCAGCCTTAGTCACCCCCCACACCAGGGCCAGAACAAGTATGCTGAGCCATTCTTCACAGGAGAGACCTTCATCCACTGCTCCAGGTCTGCCTCAGCCCCACCCAGCACACCTAGCTGGGTCTTGTATCAAATGCCACCAGCAAGACCTTCAAAGTCTCTTCACATAGGGGAATTCCCCCAGCTGGAAAGGAAAGCTACCTCCAGAGTCATCCTCCTGCACAGCTAGGAAGAACCAGCCCTGGCTGTCAGAGAGCAAACCAAAGCCCCACAGCTACTCACCATGGCTCTCAACAGCCTGGGCTCCTCACCACAAGCACAAACACCTCGCTGAGGGCAAACTCTGCCTGCCTCCCTCTTGGGCCTTTTATAGCAGGTGGAGCTGGGCTCTCTGCTAAAGGGCTTCCTCCTCCCGCCCCCTCCCTGTGCAGGCACGTGCTGGCAAAGGGCTCAGCTGGGTTTGCCCCTCCCTGGTTGGGAGGGATTACCTTGTCAGGTAATCAAGGTGCTCGGAAGGACTTGCACCTGTAGACCCATGCAGTGTGGAGTTTCTTTGGCTTTGAAATATTCCTTCAGCATTACTTTCCCCTGGATGTGTGAAAGAACTTCCTGTGAAATCAGGGAAAGAAGGGGGTTTGGGGGAGGAGTATCTGCATTTATTTATTTATTTATTTGTTTATGTATGAATGTATGTAAAAAATGAGGCTCATTTTTAAGACATTCTTTTCAATCCTCAGGACTGGAAATGTGCTTTCTGTTTTCCATTTCCCTATCGCAAATGCCAACAGCACATCCATTGAATCTCCTAGGGGTGGGCAGGAGTTGCAGAGTGGGGCTCCTGCCGTGGGAGTAAGATCATGGGGTAGGACAGCTCCCACACCTGCTACATGCAGGGACTGAGGCCAAGAGATCACAGAGTCATAGGATGCTTTAGGTTGGAAGGGACCTTTAAGATCACCTAGTTCCAAGCCTCCTGCAGTTTCGTCTTGGAGCTGGGCTAGCAGGTGAAGAGAAAAGGAGATTTAGAGGAGGGGGTAAATAGTCCCAGGTGAAGGAGGTGGGAGCTTGGTGAGCTGGGGCTCAGTGGAGGGTGAAGAAGAGCTGAGTGAATGGCGATGGTCTGTGTATGAGGAGCTGAAGCCCCAGAACTGGTACAGAGGTCTATCAGGAGAGGGAAAGGGGTGGAAAAGTGTGCAGGGGTAGATTGGACAATATGGACAGAGCCCATGGAGTGGGTCTGGAGCAGCCAGGAAGTCACCTGCAACTCTTGGGGTCCAAACTCCCCTGAGGCCATGGGGTGGCCCTGGCCAGAGCCAGCTGATGGCTTGGGGACACTCGTGAAAGGCCACATGGATGGGGAGAGTGATGCTGTGCCAGCTGTGACTGCTGAAGGTGCTGATGGGGAACGGGGTGGTTGCAAGACAGCCTTAAAACCTAGAGAGTCCCCAGGAGGGGAAACTGGGAAGCCTCTCTTGAAGTCCCCTGGCCAGTCTTGCTTCTCCCTTCCCAACACAATGATGATTGTGTGTAGGGACAGCTTGTGTATGGGGACTTGAGAAGGAGTAGGATGTGGACCGTGGTGGGAACAGGGCTGTGAGGCAGAGCTGGAGGGAAGTTTTGGAAAGGGTACAGGACGAGGACCTGGTGGAGGCAATGGGAGAACAAAGCATTGGAAATTCAAGAGATCACAGCTTTGATAGGGACCTTGCCGAGACAACACATCCCCTTGCCCTGCTGCGGATATGAGCCTTTTCCCCACGCGTGGAAATGTTGAGGAGGAGGGACGGGGGAGATTGGGAAGGAGAGACCGAGTAAGAAGAGATATGAAAGTTAGATAGCTCTATGGGTCAAAAATATACAACACTGCTATCAAACACAGCCGTCAGTCCCCTCGGGCTGGCAGGCTGGGGCCGGGTGGTAGCCCCACACAGCCAGCCCTGCTCTGAGTCCCGCCTGCCCCATGGGGGTCACTTCTGCCGCCCAATTTTGGCGCAAGTTCTTGGCTTTGGCCATGTTGAAGAGGATGCTCATGATGCTGGTGGGGACATCGAGGGAGAGGGTGACCTTGGTGCGATGGTCGCTCTTGGCTCGGTTTTGGTACGTCTTTCCCTTCTCCTAGCTTAATTAGTGTTGTGGGCCAGGGGACATCACAGGCAAGGCCTGAAGCTTGGCAGGAGGTATCCAATCAGCTTTTTAAATAGGTGCCCTTCTGTGGGTGCTGCTAAGCTCCACCCAGGTTTGACTTCCACCCAGGTTTGCTACACGTGGAAGAAGGTTTTGTGCCTGGGGTGGGCAGTGAGGGCTTTGCCAGCATTTCTCTCCTATCGTGCCTCCTTGGAGAGATGTGTTTTGCACCCTTTTGTTCCCCGAGGCCTGCAGATGTTTGCTATGGTCCTTGCAGAATGCTCAGAAGACCCTTGGAGCCTGTTAGTCTGAAAGCACTGGTAGCCCTGCATGCTTCTGAGCGGGTTAGGGACTCAGCTCCCCTGATTTTGATGGTCAGGGCACAAGAAGAGAGTCGGGCATGTAAGTCCAGGTGGGATGGGAAGTTTGGTTGCTGACCTGGCCAACGGGTGCATCATGACAGGTGTGTGGGCGATCAGAAAGTGGATGCCCCTCTGCCTAACAGAGGGGAATGTCCGGCGGCGTGGAAGTTGGGTAAAAGGGAGGACCCGGTAAAAGATGGGGACTCGGGGAAAGAGGGGAACTTGATAAAAGAGGGAGGCGTGGGTCAAGAGCGGGCCGTGGTGGAGAAAGTGGAGGGAAATCCTCTAAAGGATCCCAATTTCTTCGTCGTTCCCTTTCTACCAGTTTCTGCTGAATTAGAGGAAACAGCTTTGTCTCCTGTATCCAGCAGACTGCCTAGGCTGATCCTTCCTCAGATCGGGGAGTTTTACTACTTATAACTAAATTTCAAGTCAGACAGACCCAATCTTCGTCAGATCCGTCTCGTGGCCAAAACAGATTTGTTTCTGTTTTTCTGGACCAAACCTGAACTCAATACCAACTCATTTTCTCTTTATCTTTATATCTAGTTTTCGGGTCCTGTTGCAGGAGACCAGCTTGATGCACTCCCTCTCCAGGAACTCGAGGGCCACTGAGATGTTCTCCAGCTTCACCTGGAGGAAGTGGGGCATGGGTGGTTCTTGCACCCCCTTTTCTTCTGGCTGAGGACCTCGAGGGGGGCGATGAGGCGCAGGCCGTCGCTCAGGTCACGCTGGAGGTCCTCGATCCATTTCTGCACACACGTGAGGTGCTCGTTGCACCAACGTGTGAACGTGTTCTGCTGGTTCTCCTTCCAAGGAGCGTCCTCAGCCAGATCCTTCTCAGTGGCCGGGAGCTCCTCAGCTTCCTCCCCACTCCCCGGCTCTGCTTCCATGGTGGAGATCATGGTGGTGAGGGGGGTACTGTGGGGCTGGGGGTGATGTAGAGGAGGTTGAGGGTTGGTGTTGTGGGTGAGGGTCATCAAGTCCAACCTTTAGCCCATCTTATTGCTACCCACTAGACCACTAGACCATGGCCTCAATGCCGTGGTCTGATAGATGCTGCTGAGAGATGATGGGGAGCGGCTTGGCACGTTCCTCCGCCAGCTCCCTCAGCACTCTCGGGTGGATCTCATTTGGCCCCACAGACTTATGGGTGTCCAATTGACTCAGCAGGTCCTTAACAGAATCACAGAATCACAGAATGTCAGGGATTGGAAGGGACCTCAAAAGATCATCCAGTCCAATCCCCCTGCCAGAGCAGGAACACCTAGGTCAGGTCACACAGGAACATGTCCAGGCGGGTTTTGAATGTCTCCAGAGAAGGAGACTCCACACCCTCTCTGGGCAGCCTGTGCCAGTGCTCTGTTACTCTCACTGGGAAGAATTTCTTCCTCACATTTATGTGGAACCTGCTATGTACCGGCTTGCAGCCCTTGCCCCTTATCCTATCACTGGATGTCACTGAGCAGAGCCTGGCTCCACCCCCATGACACTCACCCTTCACATATTTATAAACATTAATAAGGTCACCCCTCAGTCTCCTCTTCTCCAAGCTAAAGAGACCCAGCTCCCTCAGCCTTTCCTCATAAGGGAGATGTTCCACTCCCTTCATCATCTTTGTGCCTCTGCACTGGACTCTCTCAAGTAGTTCCCTGTCCTTCTTGATCTATGGGGCCCAGAAATGGACACAATACTCCAGATGTGGCCTCACCAAGGCAGAATAGAGGGGAAGGAGAACCTCTCTTGACCTACTAACCACCCCCTTTCTAATGCACCCCAGGATGCCATTGGCCTTCTTGGCCACAAGGGCACATTGCTGGCTCATGGTCATCCTGCTGTCCACCAGGACCCCCAGGTCCCTTTCCTCTACACTGCTCTCCAGCAGGCCAGTCCCCAACTGATACTGGCACATGGTGTTGTTCTTCCCCAGATGCAAAACTCTGCACTTGCCCTTGTTGAATTTCATTAAGTTTCTCCCCGCCCAACTCTCCAGCCTATCAAGGTCTCGTTGAATGGCAGCACAACCCTCTGGTGTGTCAGCCACTCCTCCCAGTTTGGTGTCATCAGCAAACTTGCTGAGGATACATTCTGTACCCTCATCCAAGTCGTTGATGAAGATATTGAACAACACCGGTCCCAGTACTGACCCCTGAGGGACTCCACTAGTCACAGGCCTCCAACTAGACTCTGTCCCATTGACCACAACTCTCTGGCTTCTTTCCTTCAGCCAGTTCACAATCCACCTCACTATCTGATCACCAAACCCATACTTTATCAGCTTATCTATGAGGATGCTGTGGGAGACAGTGTCAAATGCTTTACTGAAATCAAGATAAACCACATCTACCGCTCTACCATCATCTATCCACCTAGTTACTTCCTCATAGAAGGCAATAAGGTTGGTCAAACATGACTTACCCTTGGTAAAACCATGTTGACTGCTCTTAATGACCCCCTCACCCTTGATATGCCTAGAGATAGTGCCAAGAACAAGCTGTTCCATCACCTTTCCAGGGATGGAGGTGAGGCTGACCGGTCTATAGTTACCCGGGTCCTCCTTCTTGCCCTTCTTATAGATTGGAGTGACATTTGCTATCCTCCAGTCCTCAGGCACCTCTCCTGTTCTCCATGACTTACCGAAGATGATGGAGAGTGGCCTAGCAATGACCTCTGCCAGCTCCCTCAGCACCCTTGGGTGCATTCCATCTGGTCCCATTGATTTATGGATATTCAGATTGCTCAACAGATCTCTAACCCACTCCTCATCTACCAAGGCAAACTCCTCCTTTATCCTGACTTCTTCTGGGGCTACAGGGATCCGGGGCTCCTGGGGAAAGCCTCCTGGATTACGAGGGGTTTATTCTGAACTCCATCCCAGTCTTCCAGCTCAGGGGACTGAATACCATGAAAAGAACTGGTCTGACTGCTAAAGCCTAAGGCAAAGAAGGCATTAAGTACCTCAGCCTTTTCCTCATCCTTGGTAACAATGTTCCCCCTCACATCCAATGAGGGATGGAGATTCTCCCTGGTTCTTTTGTTATCATTAATATATTTGTAAAAACACTTCTTATTATCTTTAGTGGCAGTGGACAGCCCGAGTTCAAGCTGGCCTTTTGCCCCTGTAATGTTCTTCCTACATGACCTAACTCAATCCCTATACTCTTCTTCCTGGGTAGCCCGCCCCTTCTTCCAGAGGTGGTGGACTCTCCTCTTTCTCCTAAGCCCCAGCAGAAGCTCCCTGTTCAGCCAGGCTGGTCGCTTTCCCCACCAGTTTGTGTTCCAAGGGGGGGTCAGGGTGCTGGGGGGGGCAGGGTGCTCCAGGGGCATCTCAGCTGCTCTTGAGTTGGCTGAACAAGATCATGGAGGAGGCCACGAGGAAGAAGAGGAAGGGCTTGCATCCACCGGTGCTCTCCTGGAGGGGGGACAGTGGACAGGGGTCAGGGTGACCCGCACTGCAGTGGCAGCCCCAGCCCTGGGTGTCCCCCACCCCTCCCACCCCGTACCTTTCTCGGTGCCAGCTGGCCAGTGCCCTCCTGCTCTGGCTGCTCCTGTTGGCCCGCAGCAGCACCGGGGGTGGTGACCTCCAGCTGGTGGCGGGCAGATAACTTGGCCAGCAGATGGGACACCTTCTCCTGGAGCTTGATGAGCTCCGCAGCCATTGCCGTGTTTGCTGCCTGCAGCTTGGCCACCTTCTCCTGCAGGCTGATGATCACCACTGCCATTTCTCTCTTTTCTGCGTGCAGCTCAGCCTCCTACTTGTGCAGCCTGCTGAGCTCCGCTTCCAGCATTGCCTTCAGGGCGTCCACATCGTCTGACATGGCCCGCAGCTGAGCTGGAGAGGGCGGGGGACATCGCTGGAGTGGGACTGTTCCCATGGGTCCTCCCCATCTCTGGGGGTGCCCATCCGTGGGGGTGCCCTTTCCCATCCACGGAGGGCCCTGTCTATGAGGGTTCCTGACCCTGTGGGTGCCCATCCATAGGGGTGCCTGTCCCTGGGATCCATCCATATGGCTGCCCATCCCCAAGGGCTCCCCATCCTTTGGGGTGCCCAGCCCTGGGGGTCCCTGTCCCTGAGGTTCCTCATCTCTGTGGGGTCCTCGTCCCAGCGGGTGCCCATCCCTGGGGGTCCCTGTCCCTGGGGGTGCCACTCCCTGGGGATCCCCATCCTTTGGGGTGCCCATCCCCATGGTTCCCCATCCCTGGGGGTCCCTATCACTGTGGGGTCCCCAAACCCATGGGTGCCCTTCCCTTGGGGTCCCTGTCCCTATGGGTGCCTGTCCTCATGGGTCCCCATCCCCAGGCTGGGGATCCCCACTCCTCCCCACTCACTGTTCATGGAGGGGGTGGCTTTAGGGTCCATGGTCGAAGGTCACGGTCCACTCTGCCCCTAGAATCATAGAATCACTATGGTTAGAAAGGACCTCCAGGATCATCAAGTCCAACCTTTCTCCCATCATCTCCCTAACCACTAGACCACAGCCTCAAGTGCTTCATCCACTCGTGTTTTAAACACCTCCAGGGAAGGCAACTCCACCACCTCCCTGGGCAGCCTGTGCCAGTGCCTGACCACCCTCTCAGGAAAGACCTTCCCTGTTCGTGAACAGGTCGAGCAAGGCACCTTCCCTGCTGGGCTCACTTACCAGCCGAGTCAGGAAGTTGTCTGCCATGCACTGCAGGAACTTCCTGCACTGTTTCCTCTCTGCTGTGTTGTGTTTCCAGCCGATGCCTGGTGAGAACAAGAACAAGGGCTTTGATTGTGCAGCTCCTGCCAGTTGCCTGTGCTTATAGCCATCCACTGCAGCACTCCACTCATGAGAGTCATCCCACCATGTTTCCGTGATGGCGACTACGTCGTAGCTCTCGTGCTGCACAATGGCTTCCAGCTCCTCCTGGTTGTTGCCCATGCCACGTGCGTTAGAGTAGAAGCGCTTGAGCCGGGCTAAGGACTTCATTCCCAGCCACGGCCTGCCAGCCTTAGGCTCAGCTCTGGCGGGCCCGGTTTGCCCCCCTTCCCCCTTCGAACCTGGTTTCAAGCCCTTTCAGTGACCCCAGCCAGCTAGGACACCAGGATTCTTTTCACCCTTTGAGACAGATGAACTCCACCTGCTGCCCGCAGACCCCGCACAGCGTAAAGCTCCCCATGCTCAAACCCCCCACAATTCTGTCTGTGGCACCAGCCTCTCAGCCACATGTTCATCAGGGGGGACTGCCTTCCTCTGTCAGTGTTCTTCCCTGCCACTGGAGGGACTGAGCAGAACACCACCTGGGCTCATGTGAGAAACAACTTGCGTTTTTGCAGTGTTGTGAGAATCATATTTTTGTAGAACCAAGAAAAACACCACGGCCTTGTACATCCAGGTGCCTGATAGCATGGAAGTATGTAAGGACTGACTGATGTTTTTTTGTGCAGCACTACAGAAAGAAAAACACCAAGGCTTTGTACAAAAATAACAAAGTAGAAAGGAGCCCAGGATAAAGACCGTCTTGTTCAGTACATCCTTGTACCAGATAATGTAGAAGGACAAGAGCTATGCATAACAACTTTTTCTTAGAATGTTGTGTCTTACAGGGATCAGGAGATAGGGTGCACCTGAGAAAATATTGCCATCATTGCACAACTATGCATAAACAGCCAGCTGGGAAAAGAAAAACCTATTATGGAAACCGGAAAAACCTCTTATGGAAACTGATTGTAATAGAACCCGTCGGATAGGTTGTGAGCCTGGAGTATCCAACCAGTGGAGAAACAGGAGAGGATAACCCGCGTAGGGATAAAATACTATAAAAATGCTTCCTTTTCTTTGTAACGGTGCGCGTTTCTACTTCGGCCATGGGGTAGCGAGCCCGCGATTGCACTCACGAATAAATGGAGCTGCTTCACCATGATCCTCGCCTGAGCAAACTTTTTCGGCATAAAACTTCGTTTCGCACACTCCCGAGCCCTCAAGTGATCTCCCCAGGGCCCTGCAGTCTTGTTTAGTTGTTTGCAGGCTCCTCTCTGAAACATCATCACTACCAACCTGGATAACCAGCAGTGGCTTGACCGTACCGTAGTCTCTTGACCGTACCAGAGCAGTCACCAGACCACTCACCAGAGCAGTCCCCAGAGTGACTGGCCCTGACACCAGGGTGGCTGTTGCCATGGTGACTGTCTCCAGGGGGTGGCATTTCTGGTTGCCCTGACAACTGCCTCCCTCCTTCCCTGGGGGGCCCCTTGCAGGGGATCAGGGGGCAGTGAGCCCCCCCAGTGCAATTGTCATCCCCCCTGTGCTGGCCCCTCCCCAGCTTCAGGCTGTGTGTGGGGGCAGTGTTCACTCTGGAACCTACTGAGGGCCCCGAGGAGGGAGCTTGGTGAACCTTCAGCGGCTGCTCCAGCTCCGGTGCCACTTCCAGGGTTGCTTTGGAAAAGCCGGGGGGGGGGCCTGGGAAGGGCATGGGGGGGCACCACAGGTAGGTTGCGGTCACCTACCATGGTCTGGGGTGGGCTGGAGGAGTTGGGGGCCATGGGAGTCTCACAGGGTGCCATGGGGGTCCCATATGGGTTGCGTTCCAGGTGGCTTCTGCTGAATCCCCCTTGGCCTTACCCACATGTCTCCAAAATTAAATGAAAAATAATAATAATTAGAAATAAGAATTAAAGATAATTTAAATGATAATTTAAAAAATAAATATTAATAAATAATTGAATTAAGAGTAAAAATAAATTTAAATAATAGTAATTTGAAACAAATAATATTAAAATTAAAAATAAGAATTAAGAAATAATATTTAAAAAGTAATAAATAGAAGTAATAGTTAAAACAATTACAATAATGCTAGCAAATCATAATTAGAAATAATAAATAATCATTAGAAATAATTGTACGTAATCATTAACTATAATAATTAAAATGTTACAAAGAGCTGGGGAGCGGGGCGGGTGTGTGCCGGAGGCGGGCGGTGTGTGCCGGCTCCTCCCACCAGCCCCGTGCAAACTCCGGCCCGGCCCCGCTGCCCCGCCAGCTTTTCCCCAGCAGACACCTCAGCAGAACAATGACATCACAAGCAGGGAGACGGGCCAGCACCCCCGGGCGGGCAGAGAGCGGGGAGGGGACGGCCAGCACGCCCCACCGGGGACATCACCCACAGCACTGACACCTGGTTAAGCTTTTCCTTCTCAGAAAGCCCAATTTCCCCCCAAAAAAACACCTCCACAGGTTAATCACGGGCTGCAGCCTGAGGCTGAGACCTCCCGCTCTCGCTGCACCGATGAGTGAAGACCATCCACGCGCTGAGAGGGGAAAACGGGCACCACCACCATTTTACCAGCCTCAAAACCCCTAAAAAGAGCTCAAATGGAAGAGTTAAGGGGGAACTGGAACCCTCAAGATCTCCAGGAAGGCCCCAGCACCATGGGGACCAGCGGGGAGGTGCCAGGGGGGAGCGCAGCCCTCGCGAGCCACCCCAAAAAAAGCCTCACGGAGGCTGAGGCACAGGAGTTTGAAGCCTTTCTAAGCCCAAAGGTACAACTGTGGCAGCAGCTGCTGGTGCAGACAAAGGCCGGGGCTGTGGGCAGGGTCAGCAGCGACAAACACCCCGCTCCCACACCCACAGGGAGGCAACACCATGGGAGAGAAGTTAAAATTTAAGAAAAGCGCTGTTTTTTGTTAATTTATAGGCTCTGTGGAGCCAGCAGCCACCCAGGCTGCCCCAAGAATCTGTGGCTGCCCCCTCCCTGGAAGGGTTCGAGGTCAGGGTGGAAGGGGCTTGGAGCAAGCTGGGCTGGTGGGAGGTGTGGTAGAACCCATCATGGTTCTCCCCCCAGTTATCCCAGTGCTTTCCCTTACCCCAGCCTCCCTTTGCTCTCCTCCGGCGTGAGCTGATCAGGGAATAACAGAACTGTCCGAGTTGGAAGGGAGCTCCAGAGCTCCTCCAGCCCAACTGCCCTGCTGTAAAGCAGGATCCCTCGAGCACATCCCTCAGGGCTGCATCCAGGCCAGGCTGGAAAATCTCCAGAGAAGGAGACTGCACCCCTCTCTGGGCAGCCTGTGCCAGGCCTTGGGCACCCTCACCCCAAAGAAGTTCTTCCTCATCTTTCAATGGAACTTCCTCTGTTCCACCTTGTGCCCATTGCCCCTTGTCCTGGCACTGGGAACCACTGGGAAGAGCCTGGCTCCACCCTCCCTCAGCCCCCCTTTAGGTATTTGTGAACGTTCATGAGATTCCCCTCAGCCTTCTCTTCTCCAGGCTGAAGAGTCCCAGCTCTCCCAGCCTTTTCTCCCAGGGGAGATGCTCCAATCCCCCACTCACCCTCGCTGCCCTCCGCTGGACTCTCTCCAGTAGGGCCCCGTCTCTCCTGAACTGGGGAGCCCAGAACTGGAGGCAGGATTCCAGCTGTGGCCTCCCCAGGGCAGAGCAGAGGGGGAGAATGCCCTCCCTCGCCCTCCTGGCCACACACTGCCCTGTGCAGCCCAGGCTGCCATTGCCCTTCTTGGTGGCACGGGCACATCGCCAGCTCAGGGATAATTTACTGCCTGCCAGGACTGCCAGACCCTTCTCCTCAGAGCTGCTTCCCAGTTGGGCCCCCCTCACCTGTCCTGGTGCCTGGCATTCTTCTCCCCCAGGGGCAGCACCCTGCCCTTGCCCTCACTGAACCTCATGAGGTTCTTCTCTGCCCAGCACTCCAGCCTGCCCAGGTCCCGCTGATGGCAGCACAGCCCTCTGGAGTGTCACCACCCCTCCCAGCTTGGGATCAGCAGTGAACTGGCTGAGGATCCACCCTGTCCCCTCGCCCAGGGCACTGACGAATGTGTTGAACAAGCCCGGACCGAGTATTGACCCCTGGGGAACACCACTGGCGACAGCCTGATCCCAGACCTCTGTGATCTGTCACAGCCAGCTCTCACCCACCTCACCGTCCCCTCATCTCACCCACACTGCCTGTTTCCTGATGAGGATGTGATGGCAGACAGTGTCCGAAGCCTTGCTGAACTCAAGGTAGATGCCATCTGCTGCTCTCCCCTCATCCAGCCAACCGGTTATAACGTCAGAGAAGGCTAGCAGATTGGTCAAGCATGATGTACCCTTGGTAAATCCATGTTGACCACTCCCAATAACTTTCTGTTCTTCAACACCTTTGGAGATGACCTCCAGAACGAGTCGCTCCATCACCTTCCCAGGGACGGAGGTGACACTAACTGGCCTGTAGTTCCCTGGGTCCTCCTTCTCGCCCTTTTTGGAGACTGGAGCGATGTTGGCCTTCCTCCAGTCTTCAGGCACCTCTCCTGTTCTCCACGACCTTTCAAAGATGATGCAGAGCGGCCCAGCAATAACACGTGCCAGCTCTCTCAGGTTTTGGCCTCGTCAGCGCCCAGGAAAGCATTGTGATCATAATCGAAGTTCTGGGTGTCGTTGTGGACCTTGTCACTGAGCTGGGGGTCGTGGTGAACCCGGTCCTTCTTCTCGGTGGGTTTGCTGGAGATGCAGAGCATGGAGAGGGAGAGGCAGAGGAGGAGCTGGGGGAGCGACATGGTGGGTCACAGACACCTGGGCACAGAGAGAGGGGGGATTACAGGGGTTGGCAGCAGCGCGGTGGGGACATGGTGGCGGGTCCAGGGCCTCCAAACCCAGTTCTGACATCAAAATGGGGAGAGATGAGGAGTTAATGCAGATTATTGGGGCAAAAATAGAGATAATGCAGATTATCTGGGAAAAATCAGAATTGATACAGATTACTGAGGCAAAAGGAGGAATTAATACAGATTATCTGGGCAAAGTGGGGGTTAATAGAGATCATTTGGGCAAAACAATGAATGAATATAGATTATCAGGGCAAAATCATGAATTAATGCAGATTACCAGGGAAAAATCATGTATTAATGCAGACTACCAGGGCAAAACGAGGAGTTAATGAAGATTATCAGGGCAAAAATGATTGATTAATAAAGTTTATCTGGCCAGAGTGAGGAATTGATACAGATTATCAGGCCAGAGTGAGGAATTGATAAATATTACCCGGCCAGAGTGAGGAATTGATACAGATTACCTGGGCAAAATAATGAGTTAATGGCGATTATCAGGGCACAAGGAGGAATTAACACAGATTATCAGGGTGAAGCGAGCACCCACAGCCACTCCCTGCTCCCAAGGTCCTGGCAGCAGCCCCCCAGCACGGCCGAGGAACAGCTGGGGGGGCTGGGGGGAGCCAGGGAATGCCAGGGATGGGAATGCCAGGGACAGGGACGGCCAGCCATGGATGGCGCTGCCAGGGATGGGGACACCAGGGACACACAGCAATGCCAGGACTTCAGGGACGGGGGGCACAGCCCATGCCAAGACACCCTCCACTCCCACTTCCTCCTGCCAATCCCTCCCCAAACCCTTCCTTCTCTTATCCCAAGGGATTCCATGTCATAAGCCTCCCCCCTCCCAGTTATGTCACCCACAATCATAGTCTGAGTGTCATTTTAGGGGTCCCCTACCTAGAGATTTACACAAAACACCCCAATTTTCCTGGTTTTGTGCCCAACCCTGGGAGCAGCTCGTATTAAAGCACGGGGTGACCCAGACTGGGTGTAAATACCCTGATTTTATCTCAGATATCCACACACAGTGGCCATGAGTTGCTTGGAAATGATTAAAAAGGGACAATCTGACCTCAAATGCCATCCCCTGCTGCCACGCCGGGTGGCAGGGAGGTGACAAGTGGGGAAAGAAGCTGCTTAGTGGGATCAGAACCCCATAAATTAACAATTACTAATAATTATTCATTAATAATTCACATCACTAACAGCTCCTGCTGACCAACAGCTGCTCCATCAATAAAATGTTCTCTAAAATTTCCTCAAAACTCACAATTTTAGGAAAAATACAGTTTTGAGCTCACTTATTGCAACCCTCTTCCCTTCCCAAACTGGTTTAGCAAACCACAAACTGGTATGGGATGGGATGTGGGGAACAAATCCCTGTTCTCCGTAGAGAAAGGGTGATGGGATTCGGGGTTGCACAGGGAGATTGAGGACGAAAGTGGGATTCTGAGCTGGTTTGGGGGGATAATTGCAGATTTGGGGGGATATTCTGGGACTTTGGGGAGATATTCAGTAGGGTTGTGGGGATATTTGGGGGGTCTGGGGAAATATAAGGGGGGCTTGAGGGGATATTTGTGGGTTTGGTGGGGATATAAGTGGATTTGGGGGTATGTTTTAAGTGTTGGGAGGGATACTCAGGGAGAAATTCATGTGGTTGGGAGGACATTGATGGGGTTCAGAAGAATATTCATGGGGTATGGGGGGATATTCCTGCCAGACTGAGAGCCAGGAACCCCTTTGGAAGGCCATTTCTCAGCCCAGGCTTCTGGAAAAGACCCCACAGCCAACGTAACTTCCTCAAAGCTGGGAATTTATCTCTACTTTGGTGTTTGGGGGGCTGAAGCCCAACCCCAGCGGCCTGGGGCTGCCAGGTACACCCCGTCCTTAGCAGCGGCAAGGACAAAAGGTGAAGGGTGACAATGGTGTGGACAAGAGAACAATGCGGAGCGTGGGGGGAGATCAGTAAAGTGTCCGTCCTGATGAGCAGTCAACAATGTTCCCACTGTGTAATTAACGGCAGTAATTAAGGACACCTGCCCAGGCCGGGGGTCCTCACCTGGGTCCCATGGCAACCAGGCCCAGGGCTCCTGAGGCCATGCCCCGCCCGTCCGGCGTCACCTTACCGCTCCCCCGCAATGGATCAGCACAGCGGGGGCAACCGCTGCCCCCTCCCGAGGGCCGGCCCCGCCGCCCCCCAGGCCCAGGGGCCACTCCCGCCCCACCGGGCCCGGCACATCCCTTACTTTACCCCTGCACTCTCTCCCTGCCGGCCAATCAGAGCGCAGCTCCACCTGTCCCGCCCCACGCTACGCGATCTGATTCGTCAGCTCTACCGCCCGTCCGCCCCTTCGCCCGCCCCCTTCTCCCGCACAGGCCCGCCTTTCTCCCCCGCCGCAGACGCGAGCGCTGATTGGCTGGAACGCGATGCATCCTCAGGCGCACACCAACCCCCGGCCCCGCCCACCTGCGGCGCACAGTCCCCTCTGCCCACCCGTCACCCCCCTCCCCGTCCCCACTGTGCATGCGCGGGCACCCCTTAGAAACGGCGGGAAAGGGGAGGCGATGGTGGATGGGGAGGCGCCATTTTGAAGGGGGTGGGGGGGCCGCACAGCCCTTCCTCGGTCTCCCTCAGCCCTCCCAGCAGCCAGAACCGGGCTGGTGGGGCACTGTGGCACCTGCCCCTTCCTCAGCAGTGGGGACACTGTGCTTTGAGAGGGGCATTGCCTCCTGAAAAACCTTTGAGTCATGAGAGACCCCCTCAGGCCGGCCCCTGCCTGCTGCACCGGGCCCTTGCTTGCAAGAGGCCTCAAAGATCATCAAGTCCAGGCGTTCCCCCAGCACTGCCCAGTCCCCACTGCCCCATGTCCCTCAGCACCTCAGCTACGTGTTTTTTAAATCCCTCCAGGGATGGGGACTGCCCCCTGCCCTGGGCAGCCTGGGCCAGTGCTGGGGAACCCTCTGGAGGAAGGAATTGTTCCTCACATCCAATCTAACCCTCCCCTGGGGCAACTCGAGGCCATCACCCCTTGTCCTGTTGTTACCAATCTGATCAGATTTTGGTGATTTTGATGATTTTATGATTTTAGTTTAGCTAAAATCAAGCTAGGCCTAATCGAATCATATGAGGGAGTGGCTGTGTTGCCCGATCCGAAGAAACACAAACAATCGAAATTGTTTATGTGGTGCTTTATTGAGGGCCCGGGAGCCTGAGGACTAGTGTCCAAAGTCAGAGCCCCATCTTTCAGTCAAATTACACAGGTTTATATAGTGTAAAACTGCACAACAAGATAGAACTACCTTATTAATCATTGATTATGTCTTGACAGATATATTGCTGCTAAGATTATGCTTCAAAAGATATAAACAGTCAAAGTTATAATGTCTAATAGATGTATTGCTGCTAAGATTATGCTTCAGAGGATACAAACAATCAAAGTTAATTAAACTTCAAGAAAATACATGTCTAGTCATTTAGTAGTTTGGGTATTCCCCGGGTGGTACGTTCAAGGCCTCTGCCCAAGATACAAGACATTTCCTTCAGGTGCACAGTTTAGATAAAATAATAGAAGTACATTATTAACGATCAGTTAAAGAATATGTTTGCATACACAACAAGACATTTGCTAGGTTACATTAGCTAGGTTACAGAATTCTTTTCCCCAAAACAGGCCCTAAGAGCCTTAGCATAACTACTTCTATTATAAGCTACACATAGGCATGGTAACAGCTGTGTTTTACTTTAGCAATCACAGAAAGCACACAGAACAAACAGGTGGTACCAGCAGCTAAAGTAATGACCAAAAATCGCTTGTTGGCATAACTATTAAAGTTGATAAGCTTGAAAGCAATGAAACATGCAATTTTATGTTCTACTTTGTATTCTATACTAAAATATGTAGCCTTGTATCATTTTTTGTTATCTTCTGCTGTAGCTAGTTTGTAGATACATCAGTTTGTGAATACATGTGTAAATCTCCTTTGTAGTTTGTTAAGCTTTGATTGCAGAGGCCTGAAAACCAGATTGTGGCCTTATCTTTATGGCTGCTTTGGGTGATCGATGTAAACCTGCCTGAGTAGGGAGGTTCCCCCTGAAATCCCAGATGCTGCTGGCACCTCCTGAAGGACTCAGAAGACCAAGATAAGAAACTTGTGAGCTTAACAAAGACAGCAAAGACAAACCCCACACACACCTTTTTTTTTTTCCCCCGAACCCTACTATACCATGCCCCCTTCCCCCCCCCGAATTGTTAGCAGATGTATAAGTAACAAGTTAACTTTGTAGAAGATGTGCCTTTGACTTTTTGACATGTGCCCAGCACTGTTCTTTTGCTCCACTGACTTTGTCCCCAAATAAATTTTACAAAAAACATGTGAGCGTGTTTCTCACATACATGAAGCGAACAGGTGGTACAAGCAACTGAGGCCCAGCATTGTCTGTAACTAGAAACCGTACAGTCAAGAAAGTAAGATATTATGTGTAAGCAACCACCATGGAAAAAATATAATAATTAATCCTATAGTGGCTAAAGTCACAGTGACCAGTTATGCTGCTTGAAGATCCCATTACCCTCCCATCCTGATTTGAATATTAGGGGCTACATTCTATAGCACTACTATGACATGACTACAGGTGACCAATGGTTCTTATTAGAAATTAATATACATGAAGTGACCAAACCCCAAAGGTCGTTAGGGGCCAATCAACGTAAAAGGATAAACTTAATGAGGAATTAAAGTCGAGCAGTATATGCATTTTTATGTTAAACCGCTTATACAATGGAAATTGAATACATAAACCCCTGTTAAATGTAATGTAACCCAGGATACGCTAGGTGGAGTTATTCCCCCGTCGGTGTCGATCAGTTCTTTGTCCTGTTTGGTGACACCAGCACCTCCGTGTCCTTATGGGGTGTGCATCCCCATCCTCCGGCCTTGGGGACCACACACCTGTGCAGGTGATGATGACGTCAACTTGCCTGATGACTTTGTTGAGTTTCACGAGCTAGAATCCATCCATGCTAAGAGGAGAGACCCTGTGGGACCCGTATGGCACCCACTGGGACCCCCATGGGACGCCACGGGACCCCTGGGGGATTCCTGTGGCACCCATTGGGAGCCCCATGGCAGCCCTGTGGCACCCCTTAGGACCCCTACAGCACCTCATGGCACCCCATGCGCCCCCTGATGTCAAACAGGTTGAGACAACAAATGCAGGGGCAGCAATATGCAACTTAATGCAATTTTAGAAAGATGTGAGTAAGGCCAAAGGGGATTCAGCAGAAGCCACCCCTAACGCGACCCATGTGGGACCCCCATGGCACCCTGTGAGACTCCCATGGCCCCCAACTCCTCCAGCCCTGCCCCAGAACATGGTGGGTGTCCACAACCTACCCGTGGTGCCCCCCATGCCCTTCCCAGCCCCACCCCGGCTTTTCCAAAGCGACCCTGGAAGTGGCACTGGAGCCGGAGCAGCCACTGAAGGTTCACCAAGCTCCCTCCTCGGGGCCCTCAGTAGGTTCCAGAGTGAACGCTGCCCCCACAAGCAGCCTGAAGCTTGGGAAGGGCCAGCACAGGGGTGATGACAATGGCACTGGGGAGGCCCAATGCCCCCTGATCCCTTGCAAGGGGCCCCCCAGGGAAGGAGGGAGGCAGTTGTCAGGGCAACCAGAAATGCCACCCCCTGGAGACAGTCACCATGGCAACAGCCACCCTGGTGACAGGGACAGAGGGCAGGCAACAGACACCCTGGTGTCAGGGCCAGTCACTCTGGGGACTACTCTGGTGAGTGGTCTGGTGACTGCTCTGGTACGGTGAAGAGACTATGGTACGGTCAAGCCACTGCTGGTTATCCAGGTTGGTAGTGATGATGTTTCAGAGAGGAGCCTGAAAACAACTAAACAAGACTGCAGGGCCCTGGGGAGATCACTTGAGGGCTCGGGAGCCCAGGTGGTGTTCTGCTCAGTGCCTGCAGGGGCAGGGAAGAACACTGACAGAGGAAGGCAGACCCCCCTGATGAACATGTGGCTGAGCGGCTGGTGCCACAGACAGAATTGTGGGGCGCTTGAGCATGGGGAGCTTTATGCCGCGCGGGGCCTGCGGGCGGCAGGTGGAGTTCATCTGTCTCAAAGGGGGAAAAGAATCCTGGCGTCCGAGCTGGCCGGGATCACTGAAAGGGCTTGAAACGAGGTTCGAAGGGGGAAGGGGGGCAAACCGGGCCCGCCAGAGCTGAGCCTAAGGCTGGCAGGCCGTGGCTGGGAATGAAGTCCTTAGCCCGGCTCAAGCGCTTCTACTCTAATGCACGTGGCATGGGCAACAAGCAGGAGGAGCTGGAAGCCATTGTGCAGCACGAGAGCTACGACGTAGTCGCCATCACGGAAACGTGGTGGGATGACTCTGATGAGTGGAGTGCTGCAGTGGATGGCTGTAAGCACAGGCAACTGGCAGGAGCTGCAAAATCAAAGCCCTTGTTCTTGTTCTCACCAGGCATCGGCTGGAAACACAACACAGCAGAGAGGAAACAGCGCAGGAAGTTCCTGCAGTGCGTGGCAGACAACTTCCTCACTCGGCTGGTAAGTGAGCCCAGCAGGGAAGGTGCCTTGCTCGACCTGTTCACGAACAGGGAAGGTCTTTCCTGAGAGGGTGGTCAGGCACTGGCACAGGCTGCCCAGGGAGGTGGTGGAGTCGCCGTCCCTGGAGGTGTTTAAAACACGAGTGGATGAAGCACTTGAGGCTGTGGTCTAGTGGTTAGGGAGATGATGGGAGAAAGGTTGGACTTGATGATCCTGGAGGTCCTTTCTAACCATAGTGATTCTGTGATTCTAGGGGCAGATTGGACTATGACCTTCTACCATGGAACTTAGAGGCACCTCCTTCATGAACAGTGAGTGGGGGGGAGCGGGGACCCCCAGCCTGGGGACGGGGACCCATGAGGATGGGCACCCCATGGGATTCGCACACCCTCAATGGGCACTCCCAGGGACGGGAACACATGGGGATGGGCAGTTCAAAGGATGAGGAACGCCAGGGACTGGCACCCTCGTGGACGGGCACCCATAGGGACAGGGACCCCAAGGGATGGGCACCCCCAGGGGTGGGGACCCCCAGGGATGGGCACACATTGGGACAAAGACCCCACAGAGATGAGGAACCCCAGGGACAGGGACCCACAGGGCTGGGTAACCCAAAGGATGAGGAGCCCAGTGCTGGCACCCTCAAAGACAGGGACCCCTTGGGGATGGTCACCTATACAGATGGCCCCCAGGGACAGGCACCCCTATGGATGGGCACCCACAGGGTCAGGAACACCCATAGACTTGGCCCTCCGTGGATGGGAACAGGCACCCCCAGGAATGGGCACCCCCAGAGATGGGGAGGACCCATGGGAACAGTCCCACCCCAGTGGTGCCCCCCGCCCTCTCCAGGTCGGCTGCGGGCAACGTCACAAGAGGTGGATTCACTGAAGGCAACGTTGGAAGCGGCGCTCAGCAAGTTCCACGAGGAAAAGGCCCAGCTGTGGGAAGCAAACAAAGGAATGGCAGGCGTGATCATGAGCCTGCAGGAGAAGGTGTCCCAGCTGCAGGCAGCAAATGCGGCACTGACATCGGAGCTCATCGGGCTCCAGGAGGAGGAGTCTGATCTGCAGGCAGAAAAAGTAGCAGTGGCATCGAAGAACAGGAGCCTCCAGGAGGAGGTGCCCCAGCTGCAGGCAGAAAACGCAGCAGTGGCACTGAAGAACAGGAGGTTCGAGGAGGAGGTGGCCAAGCTGCGTACAGCAAACAGAGCAAAGACTGTGGAGCTCCTCTTGCTCCAGGAGGAAGTGTCCCAGCTGATGGCCAAGTTATCTGCCCGCCACCAGCTGGAGGTCACCACCCCCAGTGCTGCTCCTGGCCAAAAGGAGCAGCCAGAGCAGGAGGGCACTGGCCAGCTGGCACCGAGAAAGGTACGGGGTGGGAGGGGTGGGGGACACCCAGGGCTGGGGGTGCCACCACAGTGGGGGGCGCCCTGACCCCTGTGCCCTGTCCCCCCTCCAGCAGAGCACTGGTGGATACAAGCCCTTCCTCTTCTTCCTCGCGGCCTCCTCCATGATCATCTTGTTCAGCCAACTCAAGAGCGGCTGAGATGCCCCTGGAGCACCCTGCCCCCCCCAGCACCCTGACCCCCCCTTGGAACACAAACTGGTGGGGAAAGCAACCGGCCTGGCTGAACAGGGAGCTTCTGCTGGGGCTTAGGAGAAAGAGGAGAGTCCACCACCTCTGGAAGAAGGGGCGGGCTACCCAGGAAGAGTATAGGGATTTAGTAAAGGTCATGTAGGAAGAATATTACAGGGGCAAAAGCTCAGCTAGAGCTAAGCCTGGCCACTGCTGCAAGAGATAATAAAAAGGTTTTTTACAAATAGATTAACAACAAAAAAAGAACCAGGGAGAATCTCCATCCCTCATTGGATGTGAGGGGGAACATTGTTACTAAGGATGAGGAAAAGGCTGAGGTACAGTTCTCCTCATGGTATTCAGTCCCCTGAGCTGGAAGATTGGGATGGAGATTAGAATAAACCCCCTCGTAATCCAGGAAATAGTGGTGAAGGACCTGCTGAGTCAACACCCATAAGTCTGCGGGGCCGGATGAGATCCACCCGAGAGTGCTGAGGGAGCTGGCGGAGGAACGTGCCAAGCCGCTCCCCATCATCTCTCAGCAGCATCTATCAGACCATGGCACTTGAGGCCATGGTCTAGTGGTCTAGTGGGTAGCAATAAGATGGGCTAAAGGTTGGACTTGATGACCCTCACCCACCACACCAACCCTCAACCTCCTCTACATCACCCCCAACCTCACAGTACCCGCCTCACCACCATGATCTCCACCGTGGAAGCAGAGCCGGGGGATGGGGAGGAAGCTGAGGAGCTCCCGACCACCGAGAAGGACCTGGCTGAGGACGCTCCTTGGAAGGAGAACCAGCAGAACAACTTCACACACTGGTGCAACGAGCAACTCAAGTGTGTGCAAAATGGATCGAGGACCTCCAGCGTGACCCGAGCGACGGCCTGCGCCTCATCGCCCTCCTCGAGGTCCTCAGCCACAAGAAAAGGGGTGCAAGCACCACCCGTGCCCCCACTTCTGCCAGGTGAAGCTGGAGAACGTCTCGGTGGCCCTCGAGTTCCTGGAGAGGGAGCGCATCAAGCTGGTCTCCTGCAACAGGACCTGAAAACTAGATATAAAGATAAAGAGAAAATGAGTTGGTATTGTGTTCAGGTTTGGTCCAGAAAAACAGAAACAAAATTATTTTGGCCACGAGATTGATCTGATGAAGATTGGGTCTGTCTGACTTGAAATTTAGTTATAAGTAGTAAAACTCCCCGATCTGAGGAAGGATCAGCCTAGGCAGTCTGCTGGATACAGGAGACAAAGCTGTTTCCTCTAATTCAGCAGAAACTGGTAGAAAGGGAACGACGAAGAAATTGGGATCCTTTAGAGGATTTCCCTCCACTTTCTCCACCACGCCCCGCTCTTGACCCACGCCTCCCTCTTTTATCAAGTTCCCCTCTTTCCCCGAGTCCCCATCTTTTACCGGGTCCTCCCTTTTACCCAACTTCCACGCCGCCGGACATTCCCCTCTGGTAGGCAGAGGGGCATCCACTTTCTGATCGCCCACACACCTGTCATGATGCACCCGTTGGCCTGGTCAGCAACCAAACTTCCCATCCCACCTGGACTTACATGCCCGACTCTCTTCTTGCGCCCTGATCATCAAAATCAGGGGAGCTGAGTCCTGAACCCGCTCGGAAGCATGCAGGGCTGTCAGTGCTTTGAGACTAACAGGCTCCAAGGGTCTTCTGAGCATTCTGCAAGGACCTTAGCAAACATCTGCAGCCCTCGGGGAGAAAAAGGGTGCAAAACACATCTCTCCAAGGAGGCACGATAGGAGAGGAATGCTGGCGAAGCCCTCACTGCCCACCCCAGGCACAAAACCTTCTTCCACGTGTAGCAAACCTGGGTGGAAGTCAAACCTGGGTGGAGCTTAGCAGCACCCACAGAAGGGCACCTGTTTCAGAAAGCTGGTTAGATACCTCCTGCCGAGCTTCAGGCCTTGCCCTATGATCTCCCCTGGCCCACCAACACTAATTAAGCTTCCGGGGAATGGTGCTGCCTCAAGCCCTTCTTACCCCATGGAGGACAAGGAAAGGCAGGACACAAGCCAGATGGGGGCAAGATGAAGGTTGCTGAGAATCAGAACTCGCACTTCTGCAATGAGCACAGGGGGAAACCATTTTCTATGGACCAGCCCCATGGGGAACGGGTTGAAAACAGCTCTCATCTCTCACTGCTTCCTCATCACAGAGCATGACCTGAAGGGTTTCATCAGCTCCAGGGACCATGCAGCCAGCATCTTCAGGGGCTGGGTGAGAAGATCAAAGATGCTCATCCAAGAATATCCACACTCATGACTCCTCCACAGGAGCAGCTGTGGGCATTGCCGGTGTGCAGTCCGGGAGCGAGAACATTTATTTCCCCATCCCAACTTGGAGACCATCCAGGCTCACTACTGGCTGTTTCCCAGGGACAATTGCAGCCCACCAGCCCTTTGCTCGAAGGAGACAATGACATTTCAAAGCAGGTTTCAGAGAGGAACTCTGATAACCAGGCTGGGCAGAGCAGGGTCCTGGGGCCACCAGGAGCCCCCAGCCCAGCTGCAGATCTGTGGTGGACATGGGGGGACCTGGATCACATGGAGCAATCCCTGTTTCCAGCAGGGAGATCTCCATCCCCATCCTCTCTGCAGCACAAAGCGTTTTTGCTTGCAATCCAGTGCCATAGGGAGACCTCTCTCACCACATCAGGACCAGAGTGGTACTGGGAGCCCAGACTGGGGTTTTTTTTGTGTCTCACTGCTGTCTCGGTGTAATCAGAGTCAATTCTGCTGGACCTCAGTGGGTTTGGATGGTTTGATGGATTTTTTTTCCGGATAGCACATGCTCCCTACCTCCATGCTACTCCTGGGATCGTGCTGGCACTTCCTGGGAGAAGTTCCTACAAAATTTTGATCTTCCACAAGTTTCCCTGTTGATGTGGGAGGACAAAAGGCCCGCTGAGATGGGAAAGCAGAGAGAGGGCAGAGCAGTGTGAGCAAGGCAAGTCTGTCCCTGCTGCGGATGGGGTTTGTGAGCACTGCCCTGGGGCAAAACCCTGCCAAGGTGCTGCCCTCTTCTAATAGAAACACAAGAACTGGGGTAACCCTGTTAATCAATGCTGAAACCCTCAACAGGTGTCCTTAGGGGGCGTAAAGAGCTTTGCATTTAAAAAATCCTTGTACCAAGTACCTGGCTCCCTGGAGGAGCTGGGGGAAAGCACGTCTGTGAGATCCTGCAAAGTCCCAGCCTTGGCCACAGCCCCTGTTTTGGGTGACTCTCACCTGGCTGTCAGGTTCAGACATCGATTGTTCTCCCCCTCCCTTTTTTCCTTCTGAATGGGGAGAGGCACCTAAGCCCCGTGACGTTGCCAGCTCCCTCTAACTTCATTTGAATGAAATTGTGCCCCAACGAAGGCTCCACGTCTGGAGTTACGACTGGAACCCCACGATGGCTCATTTTTATACAGACACGAGGGAGGGGAAAAGCGTTTCCATGGAGAGAAAAAAAAATACCAGAGCCCTCTTAACAACAATGAAGAAAAGAGAGGGTGCAGGAGTTCAGGGGAATGTGCCTGATGCCTCTCTCCTTGTAGTGAAATACCGTTGTTGATTATTATTATAACACTTTTAAGAGGCAGATCAGGCTGGGAAGTATGGGAAGTGTGTAGAAATGTGGAGAAATCCAAAAGTAGGGAGAGAAATCATTGCTGTGGTTCAAGGGATGGGGAGGAGAGGATGGCACAGCACCACCCCCACCGGGTCAGTTTGAATTTCAGAGCCCAGAGGGGAGGGGGCAGCAGAGTTTTAAAAGTCTACAGGTCTCATCCACAGTATTATTTCATTGCAGACTGACTTTTTGATGGGAAGAAATTAGCTTAATCCAGTGCCTGTGCTGGCGAGGAGCCCGTGGTAACCAGCAAATGGCTTCATCCCCAGCTCGCAGAGCTGCCTCGCCAGAGCGATTTACTCTCTCTTAGAGCTGAGAGGCAGATCCTCAGCCGACACACATGGTCCTGCCGTGGCTCTTGGCACCACCTCAATAGAGCAGATCTCTCATGGGCATCCCAGCAATTTCCACCCATGGGGAACGAACGGTACCCCCAGGTCACCCTCCAGCAGCAGCAGATTTAACTCCGAATTCCTTAGATCTACCGCAGGGGCTTCTTCTTCTTTTCCTGTTTTGGTTTTGTTTATGGGGGAGGAAAACCCAGCCCCAACTTTTTTCCTGCTCCATAAAATCTTTGTGGCACGTCGGGGCATAAATCCCCATGCAAAGCAAAAACCCAACCACCAAACAAAACATCAGGTTTTGCTGCCTGCCTTTCCCCTTGCTTGGCTAAGGTCCCCGAAGAGTTTTGCTACTCAGAAAAAGCCCGAGTCAGACAAAGGGCCAAGCCACATGTTTCAGACAGTGGTGAAATAGCTGTCGGGGAGAAGTGAGGTGGAGATGCTGCTCCACAGGTCTGGAGAGGGCAGTGACAGCTCAAAGCAGCTCAGTTGTCTCCCAGCAGCTCTGTCAGCTCTACAAGGGTTTTTGGTGACGTTCCCATTCTCCATCAGCAGCATGGGGCCACACAGTGTCCGCAGGAGAGCAGGGGCTGCAAACAGGGGTGAGAAATTGAGCAGTTTCTAAATTCATGCCCCAAACTCCCTGTCCTGGGAGTTTGCTGGGGCAGGGGGGAGCTGCTCCATCTGAGGCTGAAACAGCTGCAAAGGGGGAGGCTTTGGGGTGTGAGAAAGATCTTCAGCCTGTTAAGCTTTTGCAAGCAAAACCTAAGTCCTTGGATTTAAGTGTCTGAGTTGAGGGCGAAGGAAGGAGAGCTTTCGGTCCCTCATGGCCCTCACATGAGGACTGTGTGTCTGGGGAGGGGTTTCCTCCCCCACACCCTACAGCAATGGCTCTGCTGGTGCTGCCATCGGAACCAGAGCTGCTGTGGGTCCTTCCTCCTTAGGAATACACCCTAAATGTGTCACCAGATGGGGCAGCCTGTCCTGCAGCTGGGGTGGAGGGGTGTCCTGGCGATGGAGCCACCCGGGAACAGACAGCCCCTGAGCACCCCAGGACAGGGCTGGAGAGTGGACATGAGGCCATCACATTGGATCCCCCCTCCAGCACCAGGAGCTACCCTACTCTCCATGCCCTTTTCAGACCAAGCAGGGTGAGACAGGCAATTGCCAACTTCAGAGAGCATGGAAACATCTCGGGTGGTTTCAGGCTGACCAGAGAGGAGCTGAAAGGAAAACTCACCTTTACAGCAGTTGGTGGCACACAGGGTTACACTTTGGAGGTGTTAGCAAGGTGCAGAGGGCGGCACGGGGACTGCAACAAGGTTGTCCCAGGCAGAGGGCACGGTAGAAAACAGCTCTCCTTGTAGCAGGCACTTGTGTTTTGGCAAAGGCATGGCCAAATCCTCCCCTCCATGCAGGCTGCAGCCTTGCAAAGCACTTCCCACCCAGCACCCCAAAACGAAGGGCTGAGGGGCTGCACCTTGGAGAAGGAGGCCCCAAGGCAACTCAATCCCCACCATTAGATGGGATCAGAGGGAGACCTAGGAGGTGAACCCACGTTCACGGGATGTGGGAGCGTGGGGGATGATGATACTCTGCCCCGGGCTCTGGGGGAAGCTCATGCCCATCTCTGCCCTCCCCTCACTCTCTCCACTGGGCAGGCCACTGCAATGCCCCACACCAGGCTGCTGCTCCTCCTCATCCTCCTCTGTGCTGCTGAGACCAGCCGGGCTCTCCACCTCTACAACACTGCCTCCATCTTCTGCTGACTCAGCGCGGCCCTCGCCGAAGCCCAGAGGGGACATCGGGAGGAAAATGCCATCTTGGACAAGCGTGGCTCTGACTCCGCATGGCCAGAGAAGCCGTCTGAGGAGGAGGAGGAGGGAGAAGATGCAGTAGATGGAGAGATGTGGAAAAGGAGGTTCCCAGGGGAAGGCCATTACAAATACGTCTCCCAAGCACAGGTGAAGGGAAAGACGTACCAAAACCGAGCCAAGAGAGACCATCGCACCAAGGTCACCCTCTCCCTCGATGTCCCCACCAACATCATGAACATCTGCTTCAACATGGCCAAAGCCAAGAACTTGCGCCAAAATTGGGTGGCAGAAGTGACCCTCATGGGGCAGGGGGAACTCAGAGCAGGGCTGGCTGTGTGGGGCCACCACCCAGCCCCAGCCTGCCAGCCAGAGGGGACTGACAGCTGTGTTTGATAGCAGTGTTGTATATGTTTGACCCATAGAGCTATCTAACTTTCACATCTCTTCTTCCTCCATCTCTCCTTCCCAATCTCCCCTGTTCCTCCTCAACATTTCCACGTGTGGGGAAAAGGCTCATATCCGCAGCAGGGCAAGGGGATGTGTTGTCTCAGCAAGGTCCCTATTAAAGCTGTGATCTCTTGAATTTCCAGTGCTTTGTTCTCCCATTGCCTCCACCAGGTCCTTGTCCTGTAGCCTTTCCAAAATGTCCCTCCAGCTCTGCCTCACAGCCCTGTTCCCACCACGGTCCACATCCTACTCCTTCTCAAGTCCCCATACACAAGCTGTCCCTACACACAATCATCATTGTGTTGGGAAGGGAGAAGCAAGACTGGCCAGGGGACTTCAAGAGAGGCTTCCCAGTTTCCCCTCCTGGGGACTCTCTAGGTTTTAAGGCTGTCTTGCAACCACCCCGTTCCCCATCAGCACCTTCAGCAGTCACAGCTGGCACAGCATCACTCTCCCCATCCATGTGGCCTTTCACGAGTGTCCCCAAGCCATCAGCTGGCTCTGGCCAGGGCCACCCCATGGCCTCAGGGGAGTTTGGACCCCAAGAGTTGCAGGTGACTTCCTGGCTGCTCCAGACCCACTCCATGGGCTCTGTCCATATTGTCCAATCTACCCCTGCACACTTTTCCACCCCTTTCCCTCTCCTGATAGACCTCTGTACCAGTTCTGGGGCTTCAGCTCCTCATACACAGACCATCGCCATTCACTCAGCTCTTCTTCACCCTCCACTGAGCCCCAGCTCACCAAGCTCCCACCTCCTTCACCTGGGACTATTTACCCCCTCCTCGAAATCTCCTTTTCTCTTCACCTTCTAGCCCAGCTCCAAGATGAAACTGCAGGAGGCTTGGAACTAGGTGATCTTAAAGGTCCCTTCCAACCTAAAGCATCCTGTGACTCTGTGATCTCTTGGCCTCAATCCCTGCATGTAGCAGGCATGGGAGGTGGAGAGAAATTTGGCTCTCCTTCCTCAGGAGGCGTTTGCCAAGGGCAGCAAAGCAGCTCCCACCAGCCCTGTCCAACTGTCCAGGACGTGGCCATGGGCAGCACTCTAGGTGGGACATTAAGAGGGGACAGGTCTCCAGGTGAAGGCTTGACAGGTGGACCCACCAGCCATCTGCAGAGGCCTAGCTGGAGGCATCTCCTTGCCACCCCACTGCTCACCTGCAGGAGGCAACACAAACAAATTCAGCCTCAGTGAGCTCAATGCTTGGGTTGCCAAGGCTCCTAGATGACCCACAGCCTGGGGACTCAGGACCCAAATCCAATCTTCCCCTCACAGCTCACATCTCCAGCAGACCACACACCAACATGATGATGTGATGAGGTTGCTTAGGGGGGGTTCTTCAGCAAAGGGGGACACGGTCTTCATCTGACTGGGGGACAAACTGTCTCACTCCATCATCAGTTCTTAGGGCCATCACACACCGATGGGACAGAAAGGATCATGCTGCCGTCACAAGCTGATGAGCCCGAAGCTCATTAACATTCACAAAAATGCCCTGATGGATCTGCAAGGCTGTCAGGGCAGTGGGCAGGACCTTGCTGTGGCTGCAGAGATGCACATGCCCCCAGCTGACCAACAGCTGAGCCTTTCCTCCCCTCCCAACATGGGCAAGAGCTGTGCAGCACGTCACACCATACAGCTCTGCATTCAGGAGCTGTTGGACACACCAGAAGATTAAAAATCATCATCATCATCATCGTAAATACTTCTTCCAAGCAGGAGTTTCAACATGGATGAAGAGATCCATGGAGATAAAGCCCTTCTGGTGTCAGATGTGACCTCAGGCCACCAGACATGGTGCAGCCACTCTGACTGCTGTGCTTCCCTCCTGCAGCCCTGCACACTGAGATGACCTGCCTTGCCAGGGGCCACAAGGAGGGCAGAGCATGAACCCCCAAACCAGACCCTGTGCTGAGGACATCTGTGCTGATCAGAAGAAAAGCTCCCACCATCAAAAAATCCAGCAACTGTCACTCAGCTCTTGGCCAAGCACCCAGAAGGAGGAGGCAGAGCTGGCACGGCACCTCCCTGAGCTGCTTGCTTGCTGCTTCGTCCCCTCTTTTTCTGTTGTCCTCTGGAGGGAGGTACGAGCATCACTTTGGGGTCTGCACCAGCCCTCTGCAGGGGCATTCCCAGCACACAAAGCTGTATCTGAAGCTCCTGGGAGGCTCAAAGGAGAGCTCCTTCACTTCCCTGCAGTCATCACATTGTCAGTCCCATCAGTCCCACCAGTCCAAGCAGCATTGCTCCCCAAGGCCGGAGCAGCTGGAGCTGAGACAGCTCCCAGGAGGTCCCACACTGGTGACCTTGGGAGATTGCCACCCCCAGGAGCCCAGCTGAGTAATGGCAAGTGTAGACAGGCTCTAATGACAATCCCCTCTCTCCACCCTTGCCTCAGGCTGGTTAAACTTTCTTCCAGTGCAACCCAGAGCCAACACTGTCAGCCCATCAATTGCAGCCTGACTGCAGAGCCAGCTTCCCCACCACATCCCAGCCAGCTCCTTTTCTGGGATCACTTCCTGGGAGGAGACTCCCCAGTGGAGAAAACATCTGCTGCAGTCTAGGGTATATGCAGAGATCCAGTTAAGCCCCCTTTTACAGCTCATTAGCTGTCTGCAAGGATTCTTGCATCTTGTCTGGGGAGCAGCCATCACGCAACACAAGCCAGAAGAAGTCTCACTGGGGAGAGAGCTCCTGGCTTTAGAATTTAGAGCTATGGCATGGGTCTAACAGACAGGGGGGGCTAACAGACAGCAGACCTGTCTGAGTTCTCACCTGCAACTAGACTTCCAGACAGGCCCAGCCCTGGCAGCAGGACGCGGATGGCTTTAACAGGGCTCTGTGTGAAATCATGGGATCAGGTTTCTCTGGTCCCCTTCCCTGCTATGTCTTAGAGCAGCTGTTTGAGGACATGAGCACATCATGTGCAGCCAGTGCCTGAGTGGGACCGTCACCCCAGTGACAGTTTGAATACAGCAGTTCCCCCCAGGGCAGATAGTTCACATCATGCTGTCACCCACCCCAGCATCTACAAGCAGGAAAATCCTATGGGTAGGACTGCAGGGACCAATGCAGCATGGGAACCACCCTGCAGCCACCACCCCCCTCCCACCAGGAGCCAGCTTGGGGGCATATCACGACAGAAGAGAGTTTACTAGTCACTGTTTATTCAACCAGCTTTGGTCAAAACTTGTATATGCATAAAGAGGTGCTTTTAGACAAACTGCAGAGTGTCCAAGCCATGTTTCCTAGGGTCCAGCCCACAACTCCCTTCAACTACAAGACTAGGATGCAAAAAGCATCATATAAACTGACTTCCCACAGATGAAGACATTATTCCTCATCATAGTCATCTCCATCTGCTGCGTCCCCACCAGCCTCCTCATAATCCTTCTCCAGGGCAGCCAGGTCCTCCCTGGCCCCCGAGAACTCCCCCTTCTCCATGCCCTCCCCCACATACCAGTGCACAAAGGCTCGCTTGGCATACATCAGGTCAAACTTGTGGTCCAGGCAGGCCCACGCCTCCGCGATGGCCGTGGTGTTGCTCAGCATGCAGACAGCTCGCTGCACCTTCGCCAGGTCTCCTCCGGGCACCACCGTGGGAGTCTGGCGGCTGATACCCACCTTGAAGCCTGTGGGGCACCAGTCTACAAACTGGATCGACCGGCGTCTTTTAGTGGCTGCAATGGCTGCATTCACGTCCTTGGGCACCACATCGCCCCGGTACAACATGCAGCACGCCATGTACTTGCCACGGCGTGGGTCACATTTCACCATCTGGTTGGAGATCTCAAAGCAAGCACTGGTGATCTCTGGCACCGAGAGCTGCTCGTGGTAGGCTTTCTCTGCCGAGATGATGGGCGCATAGGTTGTGAGTGGGAAGTGTATCCGAGGGTAGGGCACCAGGTTGGTCTGCAATTCATTCAGGTCAACATACAGAGCACTGTTAAATCTCAAGGAGGCGGTGACTGATGAGACAACTTGCCCAATCAGCCTGTTGAGGTTGGTGTAGGTGGGACGCTCGACGCTCAGGCTGCGGTTGCAGATGTCATAGATGGCTTCATTGTCCACCATGAAGCAGCAGTCTGAGTGCTCAAGGGTGGCGTGGGTGGTGAGGATGGAGCTGTAGGGCTTCACCACTGCTGTGGAGTCCCGTGGGGCTGGATACGCAGAGAACTCCGGCTTGGTCTTCTTCTCATAATTCCTGCAGAGTCGCTCCATGAGGAGGGAGATGAACCCAGAGCCTGTGCCTCCCCCAAAGCTGTGGAAGACCAGGAATCCTTGGAGAGCACTGCACTGCTCAGCCTGTAGGACCAGGGAAAGAGCCAGAAGAACCACGTTACTAGAGTTATTCTGGTCTCCTGGACTTGACTTAAACCTCTCTTCAACAATCAAGTCTATGGCTCTTTTTTTCCCTTCCCCACTCCTGCTTCCACACAGCTTTCACTTCTAACAGGCGAGATCTGTTAGACACAGCAAATGCATCTGCTTTTCAATTGTCTCCTAGTTTAACAGGAAAAAAGGCCTGGCCTGAGAGAGTGACATATTGGGCAAGAGACCCATGACACCAGCAGTCAAGAAGATTAAGAAAAGTCTGAAGGCCGCTAGGAGGTTCCACCAAAACCAAGAGATTTTAGTGTTATCACACCATTTCTGAGGGTCTATAGGGATGAAACCTCAGAGTCTAGAAGCTGCTGCCTGAGGGAGGTGAGGCCTAAGGGGAGACAGTAGCCAGAAGCTGAGCTGTGACATAGGTTTGGATGAGATGTTGGATCAGGACTGACACAGCACACACTACACCCATTAGGAGAAAGTCATCTTGCCTGCACAGTTAAATCACAGCTGCTTGTTTTCCTGCTTCAGCTGAGGGTCCCTTGTTTCCCCCTCATGTCCCAACCAGCAAGACATACACCCATGTGCATCCCATCATATTGTTCTAGGTCACAACAGCATGGTCAAGCTGACCCAGATCTGCTTCCCCATTTCATCTCTTGATGGCCAGGGCAACAGCAACCAAAGTGCTGGTTGGCCAGTGCAACCTAAGACCCTCCACGGGGTTGTTTACCATTCTCCTAGCCCTGTCAACCACCGAGTCAATGATTTCCCTCCCAGCGGTGTAGTGTCCCCAAGCATAGTTGTTAGCAGCATCTTCTCTGCCACTGATGAGCTGCTCCGGGTGGAAGAGCTTGCGGTAGGTCCCGGACCTGATCTCATCTGGAAGAAGTTGAGGTCTCATGAGCGCCACTGGCACAAGATCCACTGTCTACCAAGTTCCCTGCATTAATTTAGATGCAGTTTCACATGGCAGCTGACAGCCTCACCAGCAGTTTAGGTGGCCAACTCTATACTTAGGTGAGTGAAGCTACTCCCTCCTACCCCCCCATGATTCAGCCCAGTGTCTTGGTTTGAAAGGCAGGTGTCTGCTAAGGAAGGCAGGAGCCCCCTTTGGAATGGAAAATACAACCCCCTTCCCTCCGAATTATTATGAAGTTGAAATTAAGGGTCTTTCAGGCAAAGATATGAGGAAATGAGAATAACAGTTTTTACTAATATATATATATAACAAAACAATTATATGAGAAACTGGTTTAAAGCCTGACAGAGTCAGGGATACAAACTGACACCCTGCCGGGCAGGGTGCTGGTAGCAGTCCGATGTAGTGGTAGTGACGGCGGAAAAGACTCTATAATTCTCGTAAAGTTATAAAGTAGGGATGTTTATTCAACGCCGGGTGCAAGGGAGATCGCTCCTCCCAACTTGCACACTTGGGGGTCAAAGGGTGCTTCTTTTACGGCACTAAGTAATACATATTCATGAGGAGCGTATCATAAACATTACGTCATTGTATCAGGTCATTATAATATTCCACGCCTCTTGCTCTGCTTGATCATGCCTGCGCAGTGCTCCCTGGTGGTCCTCTTTGGGGTCTCGGGAGGAAGGCTCTAAGTCTTCCTCAGTTGGCTGCGCATGCTCTGTGGGCCTCTGGCTCTTCTTCAGGCCACGGTGTCCGTTTCCACCAGCTCGAATGCTTCGACCTTCCTCTTATCAGAAGGAGCAGGAGCCGTCCTCCCTTTTCTCAACGGCCTTCTTCTAATCAGCGGCCTGTAGCACCTATTTTGTCTAGCAGGCAAGGTCCCCAAGCAGGAGAGGCAAGATTACATACTTTACATAGTTTCCAAGCAAGAGCTGCGTACTTCTTTAATTAAGCTATTTCTATTAACTCTTTTGCCCCCGTATCAGTAGCTGCAGTTCTCTTTGAAATGGTCCTGTTGAAGCGGTGATCTTGTAGAAAAGAAGTCTGGTCCTCCTTCGAAAATCCGGTGGTGGTGTAGTCCTTGTCCTCTGGGATCCCAGCGGGTAAGGCAGCTCATGCTGTTCCAAACCCCAGATTTTATCCCCAGTGGGAATGCTTGGCTCCCTCCCCCTGGCCAGAGCATCTCACAGAGGGATGGTGAGTCACGGGCAAGGCACTGATGGGCGCATTAACAGAAGAATAGTCCAGGTGCAGGTTATCTATGGGTCATGCGGCAAGGCATTGTTGGGCCTATTAACAGAAGCTAGTCCCGAGGCGGGAGGCAAGGAACATCTACGCCTGGTTTCAACAGCTCATGGTAATAGAATACATTGTAACCCAGGACATGCAGCCAGCCTTAGACAGCACAGAATGACAGAAGGTTTGGGACTGGGAGGGACCTCAAAAGATCATCTAGTCCAGTCCCCCTGCCAGAGCAGGAATACCCAGATCAGGTCACACAGCAATGCATCCAGGTGGGCTTTGAATGTCTCCAGAGAAGGAGACTCCACAACCTCTCTGGGCAGCCTGTGTCAGGGCTCTGTCACCCTCACTGGGAAGAAGTTCTTCCTCACATTTACGTGGAACCTCCTATGTTCCAGCTTGCACCCATTGCCCCTTGTCCTATCATTGGATGTCACAGAGAAGAGCCTGGCTCCATCCTCACGACACTCACCCTTTACATATTTATAGACATTAATGAGGTCCTTCCTCCCATGCCCTTTGCAGGGAGGTAGGGCCAGACCTCTCCTCATCCAGATGGGCAGCAGCAGAGGACCTCTGCCTGTCTCTGGTGGGAGAAGCCTGTGATGTTTGGCTTCAAGAATTGCTCGTCAGAGCAGCTTCTCATTTCCATTTCGACTAGGTAAGCCATGCGTCAGCTGCCTGTAGACAACTGGAGAGGATCCAAGCAAGGATGGGTCACCTCCCCGTCAGCCTTAGTCACCCCCCACACCAGGGCCAGAACAAGTATGCTGAGCCATTCTTCACAGGAGAGACCTTCATCCACTGCTCCACGTCTGCCTCAGCCCCACCCAGCACACCTAGCTGGGTCTTGTATCAAATGCCACCAGCAAGACCTTCAAAGTCTCTTCACATAGGGGAATTCCCCCGGCTGGAAAGGAAAGCTACCTCCAGAGTCATCCTACTGCAGAACTAGGAAGAACCAGCCCTGGCTGTCAGAGAGCAAACCAAAGCCCCACAGCTACTCACCATGGCTCTCAACAGCCTGGGCTCCTCACCACAAGCACAAACACCTCGCTGAGGGCAAACCCTGCCTGCCTCCCTCTTGGGCCTTTTATAGCAGGTGGAGCTGGGCTCTCTGCTAAAGGGCTTCCTCCTCCCAACCCCTCCCTGTGCAGGCAGGTGCTGGCAAAGGGCTCAGCTGGGTTTGCCCCTCCCTGGTTGGGAGGGATTAACTTGTCAGGTAATCAAGGTGCTCGGAAGGACTTGTACCTGTAGACCCACGCAGTGTGGAGTTTCTTTGGCTTTGAAATATTCAGCATTGCTTTCCCCAGGATGTGTGAGAGCACTTTCTGTGAAATCAGGAAAAGAAGGGGTTTGGGGGGAGGAGTATCTGCATTTATTTATTTATTTGTTTGTTCATGTATGTATCTATCTACGTAAAGAATGAGGCTCATTTTTAAGACTTTCTTTTCAATCCTGAGGACCGGAAATGTGCTTTCTGTTTTCCATCTCCCTGTCCCAAATGCCAACAGCACATCTGTTGAATCTCCTAGGGTTGGGCAGGAGGTACAGAGTGGGGCTCGTGCCGTGGGAGTAAGATCACAGGGGTGGCACAGCTCCTACGCCTGCTACATGCAGGGATTGAGGCCAAGAGATCACAGAGTCACAGGATGGTTTAGGTTGGAAGGGACCATTAAGATCACCTAGTTCCAAGCCTCCTGCAGTTTCATCTTGGAGCTGGGCTAGAAGGTGAAGAGAAAAGGAGATTTCGAGGAGGGGGTAAATAGTCCCAGGTGAGGGGGGTGGGAGCTTGGTGAGCTGGGGCTCAGTGGAGGGTGAAGAAGAGCTGAGTGAATGGCGATGGTCTGTGTATGAGGAGCTGAAGTCCCAGAACTTGTACAGAGGTCTATCATGAGAGGGAAAGGGGTGGAAAAGTGTGCAGAGGTAGATTGGACAATATGGACAGAGCCCATGGAGTGGGTCTGGAGCAGCCAGGAAGTCACCTGCAACTCTTGGGGTCCAAACTCCCCTGAGGCCATGGGGTGGCCCTGGCCAGAGCCAGCTGATGGCTTGGGGACACTCGTGAAAGGCCACATGGATGGGGAGAGTGATGCTGTGCCAGCTGTGACTGCTGAAGGTGCTGATGGGGAACGGGGTGGTTGCAAGACAGCCTTAAAACCTAGAGAGTCCCCAGGAGGGGAAACTGGGAAGCCTCTCTTGAAGTCCCCTGGCCAGTCTTGCTTCTCCCTTCCCAACACAATGATGATTGTGTGTAGGGACAGCTTGTGTATGGGGACTTGAGAAGGAGTAGGATGTGGACCGTGGTGGGAACAGGGCTGTGAGGCAGAGCTGGAGGGACATTTTGGAAAGGCTACAGGACAAGGACCTGGTGGAGGCAATGGGAGAACAAAGCACTGGAAATTCAAGAGATCACAGCTTTAATAGGGACCTTGCTGAGACAACACATCCCCTTGCCCTGCTGCGGATATGAGCCTTTTCCCCACGCGTGGAAATGTTGAGGAGGAGGGACGGGGGAGATTGGGAAGGAGAGACCGAGGAAGAAGAGATATGAAAGTTAGATAGCTCTATGGGTCAAACATATACAACACTGCTATCAAACACAGCCGTCAGTCCCCTCGGGCTGGCAGGCTGGGGCCAGGTGGTGGCCCCACACAGCCAGCCCTGCTCTGAGTTCCCCCTGCCCCATGGGGGTCACTTCTGCCGCCCAATTTTGGAGCAAGTTCTTGGCTTTGGCCATGTTGAAGAGGATGCTCATGATGTTGGTGGGGACATCGAGGGAGAGGGTGGCCTTGGTGCGACGGTCGCTCTTGGCTCGGTTTTGGTACGTCTTTCCCTTCACCTGCGCTTGGGAGACGTATTTGTAATGGCCTTCCCCCGGGAACCTCCTTTTCCACATCTCTCCATCTGCTGCATCTTCTCCCTCTTCCTCCTCCTCAGACGGCTCCTCTGGCCATGCGGAGTCAGAGCCACGCTTGTCCAAGATGGCATTTTCCTCCCGACGGCCCCTCTGGGCTTCGGCGAGGGCCGCGCTGAGGCAGCGGAAGATGGAGGCAGTGTTGTAGAGGTGGAGAGCCCGGCTGGTCTCAGCGGCACAGAGGAGGGTGAGGAGGAGCAGCAGCCTGGTGTGGGGCATTGCAGTGGCCTGCCCAGTGGAGAGAGCGAGGGGAGGGCAGAGATGGGCATGAGCTTCCCCCAGAGCCCGGGGCAGAGTATCATCATCCCCCACGCTCCCACATCCCATGAACGTGGGTTCACCTCCTAGGTCTCCCTCTGATCCCATCTAATGGTGGGGATTGAGTTGCCTTGGGGCCTCCTTCTCCAAGGTGCAGCCCCTCAACCCTTGGTTTTGGGGTGCTGGGTGGGAAGTGCTTTGCAAGGCTGCAGCCTGCATGGAGGGGAGGATTTGGCCATGCCTTTGCCGAAACACAAGTGCCTGCTACAAGGAGAGCTGTTTTCTACTGTGCCTTCTGCCTGGGGCAACCTTGTTGCAGTCCCCATGCAGCCCTCTGCACCTTACTATACACCTCCAAAGTGTAACCATGTGTACCACCAACTGCTGTAAAGGTGAGTTTTCCTTTCAGCTCCTCTCTGGTCAGCCTGAAACCACCCGAGATGTTTCCATGCTCTCTGAAGTTGGCAATTGCCTGTCTCGCCCTGCTTGGTCTGAAAAGGGCATGGAGAGTAGGGTAGCTCCTGGAGCTGGAGGGGGGATCCAATGTGATGGCCTCATGTCCACTCTCCAGCCCTGTCCTGGGGTGCTCAGGGGCTGTCTGTTCCCGGGTGGCTCCATCGCCAGGACACCCCTCCACCTCGGCTGCAGGACAGGCTGCCCCATCTGATGACACATTTAGGGTGCATTCCTAAGGAGGAAGGACCCACAGCAGCTCTGGTCCCGATGGCAGCATCAGCAAAGATATCGCTGTAGGGTGTGGGGGAGGAAACCCCTCCCAGACACACAACCCTCATGTGAGGGTCATGAGGGACCCAAAGCTCTCCTTCCTTCGCCCTCAACTCAGATATTTAAATCCTAGGACTTAGTTTTTGCTTGCAAAAGCTTAACAGGCTGAAGATCTTTCTCCCACCCCAAAGCCTCCCCGTTTGCAGCAGTTTCAGCCTCAGATGGAGCAGCGCCCCCCCCGGCCCCAGCAAACTCCCTACTAGCAGGACAGGATGTTTGGGGCATGAATTTAGAAACTGATCAATTTCTCACCCCTGTTTGCAGCCCCCGCTCTCCTGGGGACACAGTGTGGCAGGACCATGTGTGTTGGCTGAGGATCTGCCTCTCAGCTCTTAAGAGAGGGTAAATCGCTCTGGCGAGGCAGCTCTGCGAGCTGGGGATGAAGCCATTTGCTGGTTACCACGGGCTCCTTGGCAGCACAGGCACTGGATTAAGCTAATTTCTTCCCATCAAAAAGTCAGTCTGCAGTGAAATAATACTGTGGATGAGACCTGTAGACTTTTAAAACTCTGCTGCCACCTCCCTCTGGGCTCTGAAATTCAAACTGACCCGGTGGGGGTGGTGCTGTCCCATCCTCTCCTCCCCATCCCTTGAACCACAGCAATAATTTCTCTCCCTACTTTTGAATTTCTCCACATTTCTACACACTTCCCATGCTTCCCAGCCTGATCTGCCTCCAAAAAGTGTTATAATACTAATCAACAATGGTGTTTCTTTAGGTAGGAAGGAGGATGGGGACAGTCTCTTAAGGCAATACCGTAAGCTGCTTTTCCCTATCCTTTTTTTTGGGTTTTCTTGCAGAGAATCGTAGAACTTGTTCTCCCAAGGGAAGCCCTGAAATATTTAAAGTTTGTGCAGATGAAGCTGGCTTCTGGTTAATAAACGAAATCCAGGCACTCTCCTTGTAGCCCTCAGTGGTCGGGATGGGGAGGGGTTGCTGCGGTCTCACTCCGAGGAGAGAGGCATCAGGCACGTTCCCCTGAACTCCTGCACCCTCCCTTTTCTTTATTGTTGTTAAGAGGGCTCTGGTATTTTTTTTTCTCTCCATGGAAATGCTTTTCCCATACCTCGTGTCTGTATAAAAATGAGCCATCGTGGGGTTCCAGTCATAACTCCAGACGTGGAGCCTTCGTTGGGGCACGATTTCATTCAAATGAAATCAGAGGGAGCTGGCAACGTCACGGGGCTTAGGTGCCTCTCCCCATTCAGAAGGAAAAAAGGGAGGGGGAGAACAATCGATGTCTGAACCTGACAGCCAAGTCAGAGTCACCCAAAACAGGGGATGTGGCCAAGGCTGGGACTTTGCAGGATCTCACAGATGTGCTTTCCCCCCAGCTCCTCCAGGGAGCCAGGTACTTGGTACAAGGATTTTTTAAATGCAAAGCTCTTTACGCCCCCTAAGGACACCTGTTGAGGGTTTCAGCATTGATTAACAGGGTTACCCCAGTTCTTGTGTTTCTATTAGAAGAGGGCAGCACCTTGGCAGGGTTTTGCCCCAGGGCAGTGCTCACAAACCCCATCCGCAGCACGGACAGACCTGCCTTGCTCAAATTGCTCTGCCCTCTCTCTGCTTTCCCATCTCAGGGGGCCTTTTGTCCTCCCACACCAGCAGGGAAACCTGTGGAAGATGGAAATTTTGTGGAGCTTCTCCCAGGAGGTGCCAGCACGGTCCCAGGAGTAGCATGGAGGTAGGGACAATGTGCCTCCTGGGAAAAAAAAAACCATCAAACTCTCCAAACCCACTGAGGTCCAGCAGAATTTACTCCGATCGCACTGAGACAGCAGTGAGACAGAAAAAAAACCCAGTCTTGGCTCCCAGTACCACTCTGGTCCTGGTGTGGTCAGAGGTCTCCCTGTGACACTGGTTTGCAAGCAAAAACGCTTTGTGCTGAGGAGAGGATGGGGATGGAGATCTCCCTGCTGGAAACAGGGATTGCTCCATGTGATCCAGGTCCCCCCATGTCCACCACAGATCTGCAGTTGGGCTGGGGGCTCCTGGTGACCCTAGGACCCTGCTCAGCCCTGCCTGGTTATCAGAGTTCCTCTCTGAAACCTGCTTTGAAATGTCATTGTCTCCTTCGAGCAAAGGGCTGGTGGGCTGCAATTGTCCCTGGGAAGCAGCCAGTAGTGAGCCTGGATGGTCTCCAAGTTGGGATGGGGAAATAAATGTTCTCGCTCCTGGACTGCACACCGACAATGGCCACAGTAGCTCCTGTGGAGGAGTCATGAGTGTGGATATTCTTGGATGTGTGTCTTTGATCTTCTCACCCAGCCCCTGAAGATGCTGGCTGCATGGTCTCTGGAGCTGATGAAACCCTTCAGCTCATGCTCTGCGGCGAGGAAGCAGTGAGAGATGAGAGCTGTTTTCAACCCATCCCCCATGGAGATGGTCCGTAGAAAATGGTTTCCCCCTGTGCTCATTGCAGAAGTGCGAGTTCTGATTCTCAGCAACCTTCATCTTTCCCCCATCTGGCTTGTGTCCTGCCTTTCCCTGACCTCCATGGGGTAAGAAGGGCTTGAGGCAGCGCCATTCCCCAGTAGCTTAATTAGTGTTGGTGGGCCAGGGGACATCACAGGGCAAGGCCTGAAGCTTGGCAGGAGGTATCTAACCAGCTTTCTGAAACAGGTGCCCTTCTGTGGTTGCTGCTAAGCTCCACCCACGTTTGAATTCAGGCCAGGTTTGCTACACGTGGAAGAAGGTTTTGTGCCTGTGGTGGGCAGTGAGGGCTTCGCCAGCATTTCTCTCCTATTGTGCCTACTTGTAGAGATGCGTTTGCACCCTTTTTCTCCCCAAGGGCTGCAGATGTTTGCTATGGTCCTTGCAGAATGCTCAGTAGACCCATCATGAAAGGTGTGTGAGCATTCAGAAAGTGGATGCCCCTCTGCCTACCAGAAGGGAATGTCCAGCAGAGCGTGGAAGTTGGGTAAAAGGGAGGACCTGGTAAAAGATATGGACTCAGGGAAAGAGGGGAAACTTGATGAAAGAGGGAGGAGGCATGGGTAAAGAGCAGGGTGTGGTGGAAAAAGTCGAGGTAAATACTCTAAAGGATCCCAATTTCTTTGTCGTTCCCTATCTGCCAGTTTTTGCTGAATTAGAGGAAACAGCTTTGTCTCCTGTATCCAGCAGACTGCATAGGCTGATCCCTCCTCAGATCGGGGAGTGTCCCGGTTTGAAAGAGAGGTGTCTGCTAAGGAAGGCAGGAGCCCCCCTTGGAACAGAAAATACAACCCCCTTCCCTCTGAATTATTATAAAATTGAAATTAAGGGGCTTTCAGGCAAAGATATGAGGTAAATGAGGTAAACAGTTTTTACTAATGTATACAACAAAACTATAATACAGAGAAACTGGTTACAGGCCTGACAGAGTCAGGGACACAACCTGGCACTCTGCCGGGCAGGGTGCTGGTACCAGTCCGATCCAGTGGCAGCTGCAGTTCTCTCCGAAATGGTCCTGATGAAGCGGTGGTCTGTAGAAGAAAAAGTCTGAGCAATCCGATTTCGGTGGCAGCTGCAGTTCTCTTTGAAATGATCCCGTTGAGGCGGTGATCTTGCAGAAAAGGAAAACTGGTCCTCCTCCGTAAATCCGGCGGTGGTGCAGTCCTTGTCCTCTGGGATCCCAGCGGGTAAGGGCCCTCGCGCTGCTCCAAACCGCCAAATTATCTCCGGCGGGAATGCTTGGCTCCACCCCTCCCCCTCTGGACGGAGCATCTCGCAAAGGGATGGTGAGTCCTGGGGCAAGGCCCTGATGGGCGCATTAACAGAAGAATAGTCCCGGAGGGGGGGGGGGGGGGGGGGGGGGGGGGCGGGCGGCGCCAGGCACCAACGGCTCATGGTAATAGAATACATTGCAACCCAGGACAGGGAGTTCTACTACTTACAACTAAATTTCAAGTCCGACAGACCCAATCTTCGTCACATCCATCTCGTGGCCAAAACAGATTTGTTTCTGGTTTTCTGGACCAAACCTGAACACAATACCAACTCATTTTCTCTTTATCTTTATATCTAGTTTTCAGGTCCTGTTGCAGGAGACCAGCTTGATGCGCGCTCCCTCTCCAGGAACTCGAGGGCCACCGAGACGTTCTCCAGCTTCACCTGGCGGAAGTGGGGGCACGGGTGGTGCTTGCACCCCTTTTCTTGTGGCTGAGGACCTCGAGGAGGGCGATGAGGCGCAGGACGTCGCTCGGGTCACGCTGGAGGTCCTCGATCCATTTCTGCACACACTTGAGGTGCTCGTTGCACCAATGTGTGAAGGTGTTCTGCTGGATCTCCTTCCAAGGAGAGTCCTCAGCCAGATCCTTTTCAGTGGCTGGGAGCTCCTCAGCTTCCACCCCACCCCCCGGCTCTGCTTCCACAGTGGAGTTCATAGTTTGGTCCCAGTACCGACCCCTGAGGGACTCCACTAGTCACAGGCCTCCAACTAGACTCCGTCCCATTAACCACAACTCTCTGGCTTCTTCCCTTCAGCCAGTTCACAATCCACCTCACTATCTGATCACCAAACCCATACTTTATCAGCTTCTCTACGAGGATGCTGTGGAGACAGTGTCAAATGCTTTACTGAAATCAAGATAAACCACATCTACCGCTCTACCATCATCTATCCACCTAGTTATTTCCTCATAGAAGGCAATAAGGTTGGTCAAACATGACTTACCCTTGGTAAAACCATGTTGACTGCTCTTAATGACCCCCCCATCCTTGATGTGCCTAGAGATAGTGCCAAGAACAAGCTGTTCCATCACCTTTCCAGGGATGGAGGTGAGGCTGACCGGTCTATAGTTACCCGGGTCCTCCTTCTTGCCCTTCTTATAGATTGGAGTGACATTTGCTATCCTCCAGTCCTCAGGCACCTCTCCTGTTCTCCATGACTTACCAAAGATGATGGAGAGTGGCCTAGCAATGACCTCTGCCAGCTCCCTCAGCACCCTTGGGTGCATTCCATCTGGTCCCATTGATTTATGGATATCCAGATTGCTCAACAGATCTCTAACCCACTCCTCATCTACCAAGGCAAACTCCTCTTTATCCTGACTTCTTCTGGGGCTACAGGGATCCGGGGCTCCTGGGGAAAGCCTCCTGGATTACGAGGGGTTTATTCTGAACTCCATCCCAGTCTTCCAGCTCAGGGGACTGAATACCATGAAAAGAACTGGTCTGACTGCTAAAGACTGAGGCAAAGAAGGCGTTAAGTACCTCAGCCTTTTCCTCATCCTTGGTAACAATGTTCCCCCTCACATCCAATGAGGGATGGAGATTCTCCCTGGTTCTTTTGTTATCATTAATATATTTGTAAAAACTCTTCTTATTATCTTTAGTGGCAGTGGACAGCCCGAGTTCAAGCTGGCCTTTTGCCCCCGTAATGTTCTTCCTACATGACCTAACTAAATCCCTATACTCTTCTTCCTGGGTAGCCTGCCCCTTCTTCCAGAGGTGGTGGACTCTCCTCTTTCTCCTAAGCCCCAGCAGAAGCCCCCTGTCCACCCAGGCTGGTCACTTTCCCCACCAGTTTGTGTTCCAAAGGGGGGGTCAGGGTGCTGGGGGGGGGCAGGGTGCTCCAGGGGCATCTCAGCCGCTCTTGAGTTGGCTGTATAAGAAGATCATGGAGGAGGCCGCGAGGAAGAGGAGGAAGGGCTTGTATGCCCTGGTGCTCTGCTGGAGGGGGGACAGTGGACAGGGGTCAGGGTGCCCCCACCGCGGTGGCACCCCCAGCCCTGGGTGTTCCCCACCCCTCCCGCCCCGTGCCTTTCTTGGTGCCAGCTGGCCAGTGCCCTCCTGCTCTGGCTGCTCCTGTTGGCCCGCAGCAGCACTGCGGGCAGGGAACTTGGCCCGCAGCTTGGCCACCTCCTCCTGGAGCTCGATGAGCTCTGCAGCCATTGCCGTGTTTGCTGCCCGCATCTTGGCCACCTTCTCCTGCAGGCTGATGATCACCACTGCCATTTCTCTCTTTTCTGTGTGCAGCTCAGCCTCCTCCTTCTGCAGCCTGCTGAGCTCCGCTTCCAACGTTGCATTGAGTACGTCAACATCTTCTAACATGGCCCGCAGCCGAGCTGGAGAGGGCGTGGGGCACCAATGAGATGGGACTGTTCCCATGGGTCCTCCCCATCTCTGGGGGTGCCCATCCGTGGGGGTGCCCGTTCCCATCCATGGAGGGCCCTGTCTATGGGGGTTCCTGACCCTGTGGGTGCCCATCCATAGGGGTGCCAGTCCCTGGGGCCCATCCATATGGCTGCCCATCCCCAAGGGCTCCCCATCCTTTGGGGTGCCCATCCCTGGGGGTCCTCATCCCTGGGGGTCCCTATCTCTGTGTGGTCACCATCCCTTGGGGCCTCTGTCCCTATGGGTGCCTGTCCTCATGCGTCCCCATCCCCATGCTGGGGGTCCCCACTCCCCCACACTCACTGTTCATGGAGGGGGTGGCTTTAGGGTCCATGGTCGAAGGTCACGGTCCACTCTGCCCCTAGAATCACAGAATCACTATGGTTAGAAAGAACCTCCAGGATCATCAAGTCCAACCTTTCTCCCATCATCTCCCTAACCACTAGACCACAGCCTCAAGTGCTTCATCCACTCGTGATTTAAACACCTCCAGGGATGGCGACTCCACCACCTCCCTGGGCAGCCTGTGCCAGTGCCTGACCACCCTCTCAGGAAAGACCTTCCCTGTTCGTGAACAGGTCGAGCAAGGCACCTTCCCTGCTGGGCTCACTTACCAGCCGAGTGAGGAAGTTGTCTGCCACGCACTGCAGGAACTCCTGCACTGTTTCCTCTCTGCTGTGTTGTGTTTCCAGCCGATGCCTGGTGAGAACAAGAACAAGGGCTTTGATTTTGGAGCTCCTGCCAGTTGCCTGTGCTTACAGCCATCCACTGCAGCACTCCACTCATCAGAGTCATCCCACCACGTTTCCGTGATGGCGACTACGTCGTAGCTCTCGTGCTGCACAATGGCTTCCAGCTCCTCCTGCTTGTTGCCCATGCCGCGTGCATTAGAGTAGAAGTGCTTGAGCTGGGCTAAGGACTTCATTCCCAGCCACGGCCTGCCAGCCTTAGGCTCAGCTCTGGCGGGCCTGGTTTTCCCCCCTTCCCCCTTCGAACCTCGTTTCAAGCCCTTTCAGTGAGCCCGGCCAGCTCGGACGCCAGGATTCTTTTCCCCCTTTGAGACAGATGAACTCCATCTGCCGCCCACAGACCCCACGCAGCATAAAGCTCCCCATGCTCAAGCGCCCCACAATTCTGTCTGTGGCACCAGCCTCTCAGCCACATGTTCATCAGGGGGTGCTGCCTTCCTCTGTCAGTGTTCTTCCCTGCCACTGCAGGCACTGAGCAGAACAACACCTGGGCTCCCGAGCCCTCAAGTGATCTCCCCAGGGCCCTGCAGTCTTGTTTAGTTGTTTTCAGGCTCCTCTCTGAAACATCATCACTACCAACCTGGATAACCAGCAGTGGCTTGACCGTACCGTAGTCTCTTGACCGTACCAGAGCAGTCACCAGACCACTCACCAGAGCAGTCCCCAGAGTGACTGGCCCTGACACCAGCGTGTCTGTTGCCTGCCCTCTGTCCCAGACACCAGGGTGTCTGTTGCCTGCCCTCTGTCCCTGTCACCAGGGTGGCTGTTGCCATGGTGATTGTCTCCAGGGGGTGGCATTTCTGGTTGCCCCTGACAACCGCCTCCCTCCTTCCCTGGGGGGCCCCTTGCAAGGGATCAGGGGGCATTGGCCCCCCCCAGTGCCATTGTCATCCCCCCTGTGCTGGCCCCTCCCCAGCTTCAGGCTGCGTGTGGGGGCAGCGTTCACTCTGGAACCTACTGAGGGCCCCGAGGGGGCAGCTTGGTGAACCTTCAGCAGCTGCTCTGGCTCCGGTGCCATTTCCAGGGTCGCTTTGGAAAAGCCGGGAGGGGCCTGGGAAGGGTATGGGGGGCACGATGTGTGTGTTGCGGTCACCCACCATGGTCTGGGGCAGGGCTGGAGGATTTGGGGGCCATGGGAGTCTCACAGGGTGCCATGGGGGTCCCACACGGTTCGCATTACGGGTGGCTTCTGCTGAATCCCCCTTGGCCTTACCCACATCTCTCCATAATTAAATTAAAAATAATAATAATTAGAAATAAGAATTAAAGATAATTTAAATGATAATTTAAAAACTAAATAGTAATAAATAATTAAAATAAGAGTAGAAATAATTTCAAATAATAGTAATTTGAAATAAATAATATTATAATTAAAAATAATTATTAAAAATAATATTTAAAAGATAATAATTAGAAGTAATATTTAAAACAATTAAAATAATGATAGTAAATATTTATTAGAAATAATAAATAATCATTAGAAATAATTGTACTTAATCATTAACTATAATAATTAAAATGGTACGAAGAGCTGTGGAGCAGAGCCGGTCTGTGCCGGAGGCGGGCGGTGTGTGCCGGCTCCTCCCACCAGCCCCGTGCAAACTCTGGCCCGGCCCCGCTGCCCCGCCAGCTTTTCCCCAGCAGACACCTCAGCAGAACAATGACATCACAAGCAGGGAGCCGGGCCAGCACCCCCGGGCGGGCAGAGAGTGGGGAGGGGACGGCCAGCACGCCCCACCGGGGACATCACCCGCAGCACTGACGCCTGGTTAAGCTTTTCCTTCTCAGAAAGCCCAATTTCCCCCCAAAAACACCTCCACAGGTTAATCACGGGCTGCAGCCTGAGGCTGAGACCTCCCGCTCTTGCTGCACCGATGAGTGAAGCCCATCCATTTCCCAGAGGGGAAAACGGGCACCACCACCATCTTACCAGCCTCAAAACCCCTAAAAAGGGCTCAAATGGAAGAGTTAGGGGGGAACTGGAACCCTCAAGATCTCCCGGAAGGCCCCAGCACCATGGGGACCAGCAGGGAGGTGCCAGGGGGGAGCGCGGCCCTCCAGAGCCACCCCAAAAAAAGCCTCAAGGAGGCTGAGGCACAGGAGTTTGAAGCCTTTCTAAGCCCAAAGGTACAACTGTGGCAGCAGCTGCTGGTGCAGACAAAGGCCGGGGCTGTGGGCAGGGTCAGCAGCGACAAACACCCCGCTCCCACACCCACAGGGAGGCAAAACCATGGGAGAGAAGTTAAATTTTAAGAAAAGTGCCAGGTTTTGTTAATTTATAGGCTCTGTGGAGCTACCAGCCACCCAGGCTGCCCCAAGAAGCTGTGGCTGCCCCCTCCCTGGAAGGGTTCGAGGTCAGGGAGGAAGGGGCTTGGAGCAAGCTGGGCTGGTGGGAGGTGTGGTAGAACCCATCATGGTTCTCCCCCCAGTTATCCCAGTGCTTTCCCTTACCCCAGCCTCCCTTTGCTCTCTTCTGGCGTGAGCTGATCAGGGAATCACAGAACTGTCCGAGTTGGAAGGGAGCTCCAGAGCTCCCAAAGCCCAACTGCCCTGCTGTAAAGCAGGATCCCTCGAGCACATCCCTCAGGGCTGCATCCAGGCCAGGCTGGAAAATCTCCAGAGAAGGAGACTGCACCCCTCTCTGGGCAGCCTGTGCCAGGGCTCGGGCACCCTCACCCCAAAGAAGTTCTTCCTCATCTTTCAATGGAACTTCCTCTGTTCCAGCGTGTGCCCATTGCCCCTCATCCTGGCACTGGGAACCACTGGGAAGAGCCTGGCTCCACCCTCCCTCAGCCCCCCTTTAGGTATTTGTGAACGTTCATGAGATCCCCTGCGGGAAGTCATGGCAAGCAATCTCATAGAGACTTAATAAATCTTGTTGAAGGTACTTTAATGGCATTACAACCCAGTTTATATAGACAGAGCACTAAGTCACAAGACTCTTCACGAGACTCTTCTAACTACTAATTGGTTAACAGCACTATCGTGGCATAAATTGATTTGCGACCTTAAAGCATGCATTCACACTGTCACACCTTTCCCAACTCCCCATCCTGCTTCAGCATCCGGGTCAGGCTCGAAGGTTGGATTGCTCACATGACCATTGCTTGCTAAAAACCCCCCAACAAATCCCCCTTCTTAATTTTGAGCAATCCAAACAAATGATGGGAACAACGAGGAAATTATGACAGTGAGTTTCTTCATATTCTCTCTTAATTGCTGCAGTTGCTTATGAATAGAGAAAGAATGGTTAGACAGATTCATGCAACGCATTTTATCTAAAATCTTTACAACCTTAACCTAGGGCTAATAACGGAAAAATTTCACAGCGGTTCTTCTTTTACTACACAGCATGTCTAACACTATCTAAATCTTCAGTTAATTCTGTCTGTCCCTTTTAAACAGGTTTTTTATCCCTACATGCGGTCACGCATTATCTGATTTGTTAAAGGTCTCTAGCACAAGGCAAACATGCAAGTCAGTTCAGCTCTTGTTGATTCTTGAGTTCTTCTCACGCAGTGTCCAACTGGACACTCTTATCTGCTCCCTCATGCAAGAGGTTATTGCTCTTTCTTATTTTTTCTTCCTCTGAAGTAGCTTCTAGAATGCGGCTAAGTGCCTATGCCAACATCCCATATGGCTGGTTCACTATATGGTAATTCTCTTTTAAAATACGTTCCTACAATTCCCCCTTTTTCTTCTTGAGCCAGCCATACGTTCTTCATGGTATCTTTAATCATGCTTGTTACCTTTTCAAAAACACAAAGTACAATCGTTAATATAATAGTGACCAATAATAGGTGGAATTCAATAATAGGTGGAATTAACAAAGAAACAAAGTCTCCCACAGAAGGAATGTGTGAGAAACAACTTGTGTTTTTGCAGTGTTGTGAGAATCATATTTTTGTAGAACCAAGAAAAACACCATGGCCTTGTACAAAAATACCAGACTAGAAAGGAGCCCAGGATAAAGACCGTCTTGTTCAGTACCTCCTGGTACCAGATAATGCAGAAGGACAAGAGTTACGCATAACAACTTTTTCTTAGAATGTTGTGTCTTACAGGGATCAGGAGATAGGGTGCACCTGAGAAAATATTGCCATCATTCCACAACTATGCATAAACAGCCGGCTGGGAAAAGAAAAACCTATTATGGAAACTGGAAAAATCTCTTATGGAAACCGATTGTAATAGAATGCGTCGGATAGGTTGTGAGCCTGGAGTATCCAACCAATGGAGAAACAGGAGAGGATAACCCGCGTAGGGATAAAATACTATAAAAATTCTTCCTTTTCTTTGTAACGGCGCGCGTTTCTACACCGGCCATGGGGTAGCGCGCCCGCGACTGCACTCGCGAATAAACGGAGCTGCTTCACCATGATCCTCGCCTGAGCAAACTTTTTCGGCATAAAACTTTGTTTCTCACAACTGGGGGCTCGTCCAGGATCCAAGTCACCTGCAACGGACCCCGCCGCCGTGCAGCAGGAGGGTGCACCCCGCTCTGCTTCAGCGTCCTGTGACCCGGCGACAGTGGCCCTGCGGAGAGCCAACGAGAGACCCGAGACTGTTTTAAAGCGGCAGGATCGGTGAGCAGCTGGGTAGGGACAGGAAGGGCTATAGGAGGTACTTTGGCCTTGAAAAATCCACCCGGTAACTCTGTGTGCAGACCAAGTAAGAAAAATCAAGGGGGGTTGATCAAGTATTGCTTGGGGGTAAGACTCTTCTGTGGTGTATATGGAAGGAGTCTGGGATTGGGGCTATTTATGTACAATATTGTCCTGCACGGGGGAAGTGCTTGGCAATACACCCCATTCTCTAGAACCAGGGGTTTAGTGTGTGGGAGACTGGAATTCTGCAGCGGCACGACTAAAGGTTGCTAGGAGAGATGGGGAATAAGGGCTCCAAGGCAGTACCGGCAGATAGTCCTTTAGGAAGAATGTTAAGAAATTGGGAACAGGACCCGAAAACAAGATATAAAGATAAAGAGAAAATGATTCGATATTGTGTTCAGGTTTGGTCCAGAAAACCAGAAACAAAATTATTTTGGCCACAATTCGGATCCGATGAAGATTGGGTCTGTCTGACTTTAAATCTAGCTGTGAGTAGTAAAACTCCTCGATCTGATGAGGAATTAGCTTATGCAGTCTGTTGGATACAGGAGACAAAGCTGTTTCTTCTAACTCAGCAAAAATTCACAGAAAAGGAACGACCAAGAAATTGGGATCCTTTAGATTACTTACCTCTACTTTCTCCACCACACTCCTCTCTGTATCCAAGTCCGCTCCTCTACCCGAACCTCCCTCCTTTCTCAAGTTCCCTTCTGTCCTCGGGTCCCCGTCTTTTACCAGGCTCTCCCTCTTATCCAACTTCTACACCTGTGGTGGCTGCCACGGTGCCAGCAGCGCCTGTCGCGGGGCCCCCCGCAGTGCCCGTGGTGCCCACAGCACCTGCTGCACCGGTACCGCCAGTTGTGGCACCTGCAGTGTCCGGCACGGGGCCCGCCGGGGTTGCCGCTGCGGCTGTAGTGGCTGCGGTCCCTGCTACGGTGCCTGCGGCTGCCGCTCAAGGGGGGGTGTGTGACGATATGCTCGAACTGGAAGAACCAGAGAGGACTGGTTCCTCGGTCTCCCTCACTAGCCCATCTCTTAGTCTAATTGAATTAGAACCTACGAATGGCACCAAATCTGAAACTAAAAAGTTCCAGAGGCTGATAAAAGAACTGGAACAGTGTAAAAAAGGGATTAAAAAATTCCCCTTTCCTGGGAATAACACTAGCAGTACTACCCCTGATACTTCCATGTACCCCCTTAGGGAGGTTCTGATGGGGGTGGGGACTATCGGGTATGTAAGTGCCTCCCTTCACAGCTGGGAGGTGAGCAGTTTTAAAAAAGAGATTAAATCCCTGATAGACGATCCCATTCGTCTGGCAAAACAAGTTGATCAATTTCTGGGACCCAATATCTATATCTGGGCTGAAATGACGTCTATTTTAGGCCGGTGGTTCAATGGGGAAGAAAGGGAAATGATTAAACAAGCGGCTATGCGAGAGTGGGAGAGGAGGCACCCCCCAGGACCACAGGCTATCCCAGCAGACCAGAAATATCCAATAAGGGACCCAAATCGGAATAATAGCTCCACTGTAGATAGAGGAAATACGCATGATCTACGAGTACTAATAATTACCAGAATTAAGGAGGCAGTACCCCAGCCTCAGAATTTTACTAAAGCCTTTGACATTCAGCAGGGTAGAGATGAGACCCCGACTGAATTCCTGGAGAGGCTTAAGGATAGAATGCAAAGATATTTGGGGCTGGATCCTGAGAATCAGCTAACACAAGGGTTGTTAAAAGTTAACTTTGTAAGTAAATCTTGGCCTGACATTAAAAAGAAACTCCAAAAGATAGAGGATTGGAATGAGAAGCCACTGAAAAATCTTCTAAAGGAGGCCCAGAAGGTGTATGTTAGAAGGGAGGAGGAGAAATAGAAACAGAAGGCAAAGACTATGATCTCTGCCATGGATCAAGCAGTCAAACAAAAATGGGACACCCAAGAGAAGCAAATGGGGGGGTGGAATCAGAATAAAGAAAATACAAATGAGAGTTTGGGGATAGTCCCTTCCCAACATCCCCAAAATCAAACGCCGGGAAAGTGTTTTTATTGTGGGCAGGAGGGCCACCTTAAACGAGACTGCCCTGAGTTGAAAAAAAAGGAGAAATTGTTTCTGGTTGTAAATTATGAAAAAGCGAAGGAGGCCGCTTTAAGGCCAGAGGTGATCATGTCTCTAGTGCCAGAGATAAGGCCTCTGCCTGAGAAGCAAGTGTTCAGTGAAAAGGAAATAACAGCTTTCAAGGAATTAGGAACAAAAGAGTCAGATGGGCAATGGATTGTCCCTGATGGCTTAACTATTTCACATCAAGGGAGTCATTGGGGAGTTCAGGCAACATGTGAACAGCCTTGGGGTGGACGAGAGCCAGGACTCAGACCTTTTCACAGCATTCAAGCAGATTTTACTAAATTGCCCAAGATGGGAACATTTAAATACCTGTTGATATTAGTAGATCACCTTTTGGGATGGGCAGAGGCTTTTCCCTCAGTATCAGCAACAGCTAATGTCGTGATGAAAATAATTTTGGAACAAATACTTTCCAGATATGGGATTGTAGAGAATATTGACTCAGACAAAGGAAGTCATTTCACTTCACATATTCTGCAAGAATTAATGAATACCTTGGGGATAAAGTGGGTGTTTCATACCCCATGGCAGTCCCCCTCTTCTGGAAAAGTGGAAAGAATGAATCAAATGTTAAAGAAACACTTCTGGAATCTCCAGTACACACCTTCCAGGTGGGAGGCTGGGTCCTAGTGCGTGCCTGGAAGGAGTCAAAGCTCCAGCCCAAGTGGGAAGGACCTTTGCAAGTACTGCTGACCACTGAGACTGCTGTGAGAACTGCAGAGAAGTGGTGGACTCACTACACACGATTAAAGACTTCTACAGATCCTGATGCCTTGGAGACAGACGATTCACCGAAAACCAAGATCAACGGTCCTCACACCGGAGAATCAAGAGACTGAGACCTGGAACCTGACAAAGGAGAACTGTCATATTTCAAAGCAAAGTATCCTTAAAAGGGGGGGTTATGGGTATTCTAATTGTGTGTACATTACCTTTTAAAAGCTTTTTTTTGTATTTTTTGACTTATAAGCAACCCAGTAGAATGTAACAAGTGAAACTAAATTGTAAACCAGTCTGCTGTTTATAAACAATAGGCTTATTGGAACAACCATCAAAAATATAAGGCAGGATGCTGCTTAATTTCAGCACTGAAGAAAGGATTGCTATAGTCCTTTTCAAATGCTAGTAACAATTGGATGAACCAAATTCAAGTTGAAGGAGGCAATATCTCTCTTATTAACTATGATAGGGAACTAAATCTGGCCATATTAGTTACATACACAACAGAGACAAAATTTAATAGAGAATCCAAGTCTTACTCCCTCGTGGGAGATTTTACAAACAGATGCAGAGTGTTTTGTGTCACATTGTAGGTATAATTTTACACCGTCTCTCTCTTCAAGAATTGTGTTGGACCTGTCACCTCGGTGGGAAGAATGACCATCAACTGATGGCGGATAAAATCAGCACACCCAGACCAACGTTTCTGTGGCCTTAAGCTGCATACAGGCCACGCTATGGGTGTAGACCATGGAATCCGGATAATAAGGGAAGGTTCCCTACCCGAAGAAATTCGGAGAATTATCTGGGATACTGTAAAAAGGTATCAGTCGTGGGGCAGTTGATTAACTGACCCAACTGATGTGACCATTGCTGTCATATTGACCATGATCCAGACCTCAGCGTCTCCCATGCACCTGATAATGGCTTTGGGCCTGAACCATAAGGGAAAATCCTATGGAACATAGGGTGTGGGTTTATCATGAGGCTGGGAAATGGCAGACAGTTGACATGCACATCAGAAGTGCAGCAAGGATTCATTTGTGAGCAACACCATCAGAGCTCAGGGTATCCGTCCTGATACTGAGCAGGGTGTGTGCCACTTCAAGATACATCCAAATGGAAGTACTGAGACCCAGCTTGTGTATACAGGCAAGGGTTGTGCTTGCATGAAGACATCATCATAGATGATATCACTGTAAATATTAGCAGTCATATTAATCTGTTAATCTCTGCATCTGCAAATCTCACTATTAGTGTATTACACGTTACGAACACTGCACCTATTTAATCTGATCACACAGCTATCCTATACACACTTTGGAATGTTCTTAGTGATAGTTTTAGACATTAGGTTTGATAACTTACAAAGAATACAATTCTAATACCTTAGAATAGGCAATCAATGTGCAAAAAACACAAAAGAGTAAAAAGAAAAGATGGGGGAATTGTGAAAAACAATTTGTGTTTTTGCAGTGTTGTGAGAATCATATTTTTGTAGAACCAAGAAAAACACCACAGCCTTGTACAAAAATACCAAACTAGAAAGGAGCCCAGGATAAAGACCGTCTTGTTCAGTACCTCCTGGTACCAGATAATGCAGAAGGACAAGAGCTACGCATAACAACTTTTTCTTAGAATGTTGTGTCTTACAGGGATCAGGAGATAGGGTGTACCTGAGAAAATATTGCCATCATTCCACAACTATGCATAAACAGCCGGCTGGGAAAAGAAAAACCTATTATGGAAACCGGAAAAACCTCTTATGGAAACTGATTGTAATAGAATGCGTCGGGTAGGTTGTGAGCCTGGAGTATCCAACCAATGGAGAAACAGGAGAGGATAACCCGCGTCGGGATAAAATACTATAAAAATGCTTCCTTTTCTTTGTAACGGTAGGGGAAAGGGACCTGGGGGTCCTGGTGGACAGCAGGATGACCATGAGCCAGCAATGTGCCCTTGTGGCCAAGAAGGCCAATGGCATCCTGGGGCGTATTAGAAAGGGAGTGGTTAGTAGGTCAAGAGAGGTTCTCCTTCCCCTCTATTCTGCCTTGGTGAGGCCGCATCTGGAGTATTGTGTCCAGTTCTGGGCCCCCCAGTTCAATAAGGACAGGGAACTGCTTGAGAGAGTCCAGCGTAGAGCCACAAAGATGATTAAGGGAGTGGAACATCTCCCTTATGAGGAAAGGCTGAGGGAGCTGGGTCTCTTTAGCTTGGAGAAGAGAAGACTGAGAGGTGACCTCATTAATGTTTATAAATATGTCAAGGGTGAGTGTCATGAGGATGGAGCCAGGCTCTTCTCAGTGACATCCAATGATAGGACAAGGGGCAATGGGTGTAAGCTGGAACATAGGAGGTTCCACATAAATGTGAGGAAGAATTTCTTCACAGTGAGGGTAACAGAACACTGGAACAGGCTGCCCAGAGAGGTTGTGGAGTCTCCTTCTCTGGAGACATTCAAAACCCGCCTGGACATGTTCCTGTGTGACCTGATTTAGGTGTTCCTGCTCTGGCAGGGGGATTGGACTAGATGATCTTTTGAGGTCCCTTCCAATCCCTAACATTCTGTGATTCTGTGATTCTGTGATTCTACACCAGCCATGGGGTGCGCGCCCGCGACTGCACTCGCGAATAAACAGAACTGCTTCACCATGATCCTCGCCTGAGCAAACTTTTTCGGCATAAAATTTTGTTTCTCACAAATGGGAGACAACCAAGTCAATAGGCTGATCATATAGAAATAGTCCCATATTGTTTTCCCATGAAGCCCCCATTTGCAAATGCCAAACCTGACCGGGGCTCAGATGCAGGGAGAGTCAGGAGGTCCTTCCCCAACAGGAAGCTCTGCAAAGTGCGTCCACCTCACAGACAGACACTCCACCCTTCTGCAAGTGGCCCCAGCCCCTGTCCCCAAAGCAGGACACCTGGCACTCATTTATCCAATGTGGGGCACCTGGGGCTTGTTTACCCAAGGGCTCCCCCCACAAGGCCGGCCGCACCTTGAAGGAAAGCCAAAAGGCAAACTTGTCCCCTCGACCTTAAAGGACCATGGGAACCACCCATATGTCAACCTAGGACATCTGCGGATCTGGTTCTGACATCTATGGTGTTAAAATAGCCTCTTATTATTACTTGACTTCTTTTCTGGGGGTGGGATCACTACCCAATAACTGACATTCAGTAACAAATTTGATATAAACTTATTTTTATAAACCCCTTAACCTATTTTTGACAAATTCTAAGACTCTAATTAAACATGTTCAAAAAAAAAGGTCGCCAGACACGGCCATTGATAAACAAAAGGATTATTTCCCATTCGATTTGCCCACGTCACCTACGTGTTCTGTCTGAGATTAATAGTGTGGGGCTTCTAACAATTTATTTTGATGATAAAGCCTTTACAGATGAGTCTTGGCACTGCGGCTCCTTCCATGGTTTCCCCAACTAGAAGGAATCCATCGTAGACCTTCACCTGTGAGCAAACACATTTATCCTCTTCCAGTTAGTTTCACTTCAGCTGGTCCTTCCCAAAGTCCCATGTTGAGATTATTATACTGCACCAAAATTTTTTGTTGTTCATCTAACCCGGTTTTTAAAACTGCACTATGAATTACCATAGGTGGATCTTTTCTTTCTCCTGTGAGACGCAGGTAATTTAGCACATACACAGCTTTAGCTAATCTTTCTGCTGGGGTACTGGGCTCTCCCCCTTTTTGTTTTTGAAGCAAATCTTTTAGAGTTTGATGGGCTCGTTCGACCATTGCTTGGCCTGTGGGGGAGTGAGGAATACCAGTGGTGTGCTGAATACCCCAAGCGAGACAAAATTGTTGAAATCTACGAGAGGTATATGCAGGGCCATTGTCAGTCTTGAGGGATAATGGGACTCCTAAAACTGCAAAACTGGAATATAGATGTTTTTCAACATGCTTAGCAGTCTCTCCAGTTTGAGCTGTCACCCATACATAGAAAATGTATCAATTACAACATGGACATATTTCAGTCTGCCAAACTCTACAACATGTGTCACATCCATTTGCCACAATTGCAAGGGCCGTAGTCCTTTAGGGTTGACCCAGAGGCCAACTCCAAACCCTATTTTCTGACAGGCTGGACAGGACTTCACGATCCCTTGTGCATCTGTCAAGGGCAAATGAAATTGTCGTGCTAACATTTTTGCTGATTGGTGGAAAAATGCATGGGAACTTTTTGCTTGCTCAAAAATATTTACAGGTGGACCAGTCCAAGCTGGAGCTACCAATTGATCAGCCTTGTTGTTTCCAATGGCCAATCCTTCAGTCATTAAGTGACTGCGAATATGGGTGATGAAATATGATTGAGGTCTGTCATTTAAGGTCAATAAAAATTGTCACAACAGCTCAGCAAGCAGCTTATTCGAGACCTCACAAAGCATAGCCCTTTCAATGCGCCACACCACTCCAACCACATAGAGAGAGTCTGATACAATATTCAGTGGTTGATCACTCCAATGTTGAAATGCCCGTATTACAGCTCGGAGCTCTAATGTCTGCAAGGAATCTATAGTCCCTCCCTGGATGATGTGACTATTCCATTGACCAGGCTCCTTTTCCCAGGTGACTCCTGCCTTTTTAGTTTTCTTTCCTGCTTCGGTGAAAACAGCGATACCGTTTACCGGTGTTTCAGACCGATACGGCTGTTCCTCAAAGGTCTGGTTTTGCAGCATAAGGATCATGCAGTGAGCAGGATAAACATTTGTGAGGAGACCCGTGAAATCTGCACAAGCAATTTGCAAAGCAAGAGAATTTCTAATGAGCCATTCTAAATATTCTTGAACCAATGGCACAATAATTGATTGTGGATCTGCTCCTGCTATTTCTTGAATTCTAGATCGTCCTTTCATAATTAATTGCGCAAGTATTTCAATTCGGGTCACAACGGTTTTCTCTGCCTCATTGGAGAAAATATCCACTCCAAAATGGGTAAAGGATTTGGCCCTTCCTGCACCCATTGGATGATGAGGGCAAGTGGCCAATCTCTACCTTGTTATGAATTGACAATCATAAGGACAATAGGATACTGAGGATTAAACCGAGCTGCATGACATTGGGATATTTTTTCACTGATTTTGCTCAATGCACACTGTTGTTCAGGACCAAGCTCACGTTTCTTGTTATGTAGTTATCATTGAGCGTTTTGATGTCTGATTTGATTTCTAGTTTTTGTGGTCTGACACTACTTCCTGTGATGATCCAGCCCAAATATTTCCAAGGTGATTGCTGTTGAATTTTTTCAGGGGCAATTTTTAACCCCCTCTTCTCTAATTCTCTGGTCATCGCTATTAAAATGGTTTCTTTTTGCAAATGTTTCCCAGCAATTAATATCTCATCCATATAGTGATAAATTATCAATTGTAGATATTTCTTTCGAATTGGTCCTAAGGCCCAGGCAACAAATGCCTGGCACATGATAGGAGAATTTTTCATGCCTTGAGGCAAGACCAGCCAATGATATCTTTCTGCTGGTTCGGCCTTGTTAACAGAGGGAACCTAAAAGGCAAACTTTTCTACATCGTCTTTACACAGTGGAATTGTGAAAAAACAATCTTTCAAGTCAATAATCGGTAAATCCCAATCCTCAGGTAGCATAACAGGAGATGGCAAACCCGGCTGCAAGGATCCCATATTTTCCATGACTGCATTAACTGCCCTTAAGTCATGCAACAATCTCCACTTCCCACCTTTTTTTTTCTTGGGAATAGTGAAGACTGGTGTGTTCCAGGGGCTGTTTGAAGGAACAATATGTCCTGATACTTGCGGCGATCCTGTTGAGCCGAATCCCCTGTCTCCTCATTCTGCTATACCTGGTCGAGGAACACAAGATTTAAAAGGAACAAGTTGAGCTATGGGGCTACCTTTTGGAATGAAAACAGGTGGTGTTAATGAGTAAACCATTATTTTTACAATCCCTACAAAGTCAGCATCAATTACTCCAGGCAAAACAAAAATACCCCGTCTAGAGGTGGAAGATCTCCCTAACAATAAGGCACTAATACCATGACCTAATGGACCTTGAATATTGCTATCTATTAGATGCACTCCGGTGTCTTGTAGAGTGACGTCCACGGCTGTTCCACGTCCACTCCGGCACTTCCAGCTGTGGCGGAGGGAACGGCATCGAGGCATCCTTTTGCTGTTGGGATGCTGCCCAAGACCCCTGCATTTGTGCCATTGCGCAAGAGGGCGTGGCGCTCCTGTTCCCACTTCCCTTACCTTTACCGTTGCATTCTAATGTGTTATGGCTATCCTTTTGACAATGAACACACCATTTTGATCATTTTAAAGCTTTACATTGAATTTTCCAGTGACCTAATTTGCCACAATTAAAACATTTCTTTTTTTCTGTGCCTCCCTTTTTTTGTTTTAACAAGGGGGCAATGACTCCTTTCATAGTAGGAGCGATAGCTCCTTGCAAGGCAGCAGCAACATAGGCCGCATTATTCATTTGTGTGGTGCGTTCAGCCAATTCAATCATATCAGCTACCTCTGAATTTTTTGGTAGTGTCCCTAAGACTCGTTTGGTTTTTTCATTGGCATTATCAAACGCCAGCATTTTGAACATTTGCTGTTTCATGGCCTCATTAAGATCAGGGTGACTGTCAATGGCAGAATATAATTTGTCTACAAACTGTGCATAGCTATCATTTAGCCCTTGCTTGACATGTGTAAACCCATAGGGCTTCCCTGGCTCATGCACAGAAAAAATGGTCTGCAGTGCTAGTTGTTGAGATAACTGCAGAACTTCTGTTGAAAATTGAGACTGCATTTGTACCGAGGCAAAAGGGCCCATACCCAATAGCATTTGGGCCTGAATTCCATATAATGGGTCATTTTGTTGGTGTGGTTTAGCTTGCTCTGCATCACACAATCTCTGCCAAGTTCTTTGGAATATGAGCTGTTGTGATGGAGTAAGCAAAGCATTTGCAACCTGCATACTATCAGCTGGAATCAACAAATCGGCGGTGAAAATATAGCGAATTATTTGTTGAGTGAGCTGTGACTGCAACCCATACTGCGCAATGGTAGACCGAGCTTTTTCTAGCATTTTCCAATCAAAGGCCTCCCACTTTTGACCTGTTGGGGATAAAATAACAGGGAAAGCCTGCGGAAGAAAAGACCCCTCAACAATTGCATCTTTGATGATTCCTCTCCAGGGCTGAGTGGATTCCTGAGGATCTCTGGCTCTGGCAAAGAGATAGATGCTCTGGAGGCGGCAGCGGCGGGGCAGACGGTTGCAGAGCTGAGGCTTGTGGAGAAATGCCTTCTGGTGTGAAGGGGTTGAAAGGTTTAGATCTGTCCAGTGAAGGAGCTACCGGTGTTTTTTCAACTAGGGTGTGATGCTGTAATTCCAGCTCGCTGAGGCGTGCCATCACATCTCTCATGCATTCATCCACTGATGGGGATGGTCGGTTGGGGTTGTCCTCGGAGCTGGTATCATCACTCGAGGGCGGGGATGACAGGGCCGGTGAAAAAGGGAGCAGTGGATAAGTACCCACCCCTGGTCTGTGTAATGGACCACCCACTTCTGTTTTTTCCTTTGTTGTTACTTCCGCATTCGTCTCAGTCGGTTTCAGGCTGAGAAGCGAGGCGCTGCCTGGCAGAGATCCACCAGGTGAAACAGGGGGCGGCGCAGGCGGCAGATTAGGGGTGGAACATTTAACTCGGGAGGTGGAGTCCCGAGGACCTGGAATAGCGAAATTCTGCGCGAAGGGATTAAAAGGAGACGAAACTGCCATGGGTGCAGGGTCGGCCCCCCCTTTTTTCTCCTCCCCGGGAGTCAAAGCCGCATATGCAGCAGCAGCAGCAGCCCGTTCCCCTTTCATTGTGCTCAAAGTCTCTCTTATTTGTTTCCACAGTATTGAACGCTTATAGGCTTCTTTGCCACTCTTTCCTCCGTTACTAACTTCATCCCACAGACTCATGCCTATGGCTTCCCAGGCAGACAGCTCAAACACTGTTTTCACCCCAGATATCAAGTTTCCGTCCCGTGCCCACTGCAGCAGACCCTTCAGGGCTTGTGCATCATAAGAAATTCCTCTCACAAAGAGTATATCTTGGAGGAGCTTAATTACCGCAACAACTTTTGGTCGGCTTTTCCACCCTCTCCGTCTGCTTTTCTTCACGCTGACAGCATCAGCTTCTAGCAGCGGTTCTGAAAGTCCCTGTTCGGACGCCAGTTGCGGAAAGTCATGGCAAGCAATCTCATAGAGACTTAATAAATCTTGTGAAAGGCACTTTAATGGCGTTACGACCCGGTTTATATAGACAGAGCACTAAGTCACAAGACTCTTCACGAGACTCTTCTAACTACTAATTGGCTAATAGCACTAGTGTGGCATAAACTGATTTGCGACCTTAAGCATGCATTTACACCTTTCCCAACTCCCAATCCTATTTCAGCATCCAGGTCAGGCTCGAAGGTTGGATTGCTCACATATCCATTGCTTGCTAAAAACCCCCCAACAATCCCCCTCAGCCTTCTCTTCTCCCAGCCTTTCCTCCCAGGGGAGATGCTCCAATACCCCACTCATCCTCACTGCCCTCCGCTGGACTCTCTCCAGTAGGGCCCCCTCTCTCCTGAACTGGGGAGCCCAGAACTGGAGGCAGGATTCCAGCTGTGGCCTCCCCAGGGCAGAGCAGAGGGGGAGAATGCCCTCCCTCGCCCTCCTGGCCACACACTGCCCTGTGCAGCCCAGGCTGCCATTGCCCTTCTTGGTGGCACGGGCACATCGCCAGCTCAGGGATAATTTACTGCCTGCCAGACCCTTCTCCTCAGAGCTGTTTCCCAGTTGGGCCCCCCCTCACCTGTCCTGGTGCCTGGCATTCTTCTCCCCCAGGGGCAGCACCCTACCCTTGCCCTCACTGAACCTCATGAGGTTCTTCTCTGCCCAGCTCTCCAGCCTGCCCAGGTCCCGCTGATGGCAGCACAGCCCTCCAGAGTGTCACCACCCCACCCAGCTTGGGATCAGCAGTGAAATGGCTGAGGATCCACCCTGTCCCCTCGCCCAGGGCACTGATGAATGTGTTGAACAAGCCCGGACCGAGTATTGACCCCTGGGGAACACCACTGGTGACAGCCTGATCCCAGCCCTCTGTGATCTGTCACAGCCAGCTCTCGCCCACCTCACTGTCCCCTCATCTCACCCACACTGCCTGTTTCCTGACGAGGATGTGATGGCAGACAGTGTCCGAAGCCTTGCTGAACTCAAGGTAGATGCCATCTGCTGCTCTCCCCTCATCCAGCCAACCGGTTATAACGTCAGAGAAGGCTAGCAGATTGGTCAAGCATGATGTACCCTTGGTAAATCCATGTTGACCACTCCCAATAACTTTCTGTTCTTCAACACCTTTGGAGATGACCTCCAGAACAAGTCGCTCCATCACCTCCCCAGGGACGGAGGTAACACTAACCGGCCTGTAGTTCCCTGGGTCCTCCTTCTCACTCTTTTTGGAGACTGGAGCAATGTTGGCCTTCCTCCAGTCTTCACGCACCTCTCCTGTTCTCCACGACCTTTCAAAGATGACGGAGAGCGGCCCAGCAATAACACCTGCCAGCTCTCTCAGGTTTTGTCCTCGTCGGCGCCCAGGAAAGCATCGTGATCGTAATCGAAGTTCTGGGCATCGTTGTGGACCTTGTCGCTGAGTTGGGGGTCGTGGTGAACCCGGTCCTTCTTCTCGGTGGGTTTGCTGGAGATGCAGAGCATGGAGAGGGAGAGGCAGAGGAGGAGCTGGGGGAGCCACATGGTGGGTCACAGGCACCTGGGCACAGAGAGAGGGGGGATCAGAGGGGTAGGCAGCAGCACGGTGGGGACACGGTGGCGGGTCCAGGGCCTCCAAACCCAGTTCTGACATCAAAATGGGGAGAGATGAGGAGTTAATGCAGATTATTGGGGCAAAAGAGAGATAATGCAGATTATCTGGGAAAAATCAGAATTGATACAGATTACTGAGGCAAAAGGAGGCAAAAATTAATACAGATTATCTGGGCAAAGTGGGGAGTTAATAGAGATCATTTGGGAAAAACAATGAATGAATACAGACTATCAGGGCAAAATCATGAATAAATGCAGATAAAAGGAGGAGTTCGCCTATAAAGGAGGAGTTTGCCTCGGTAGGTGAGGAGTGGGTTAGGGATCTGTTGTGCAATCTGGATATCCATAAATCAATGGGACCAGATGGAATGCACCCAAGGGTGCTGAGGGAGCTGGCAGAGGTCATTGCTAGGCCACTCTCCATCATCTTTGGTAAGTCATGGAGAACAGGAGAGGTGCCTGAGGACTGGAGGATAGCAAATGTCACTCCAATCTATAAGAAGGGCAAGAAGGAGGACCCGGGTAACTATAGACTGGTCAGCCTCACCTCCATCCCTGGAAAGGTGATGGAACAGCTTGTTCTTGGCACTATCTCTAGGCATATCAAGGATGGGGGGGTCATTAAGAGCAGTCAACATGGTTTTACCAAGGGTAAGTCATGTTTGACCAACCTTATTGCCTTCTATGAGGAAATAACTAGGTGGATAGATGATGGTAGAGCGGTAGATGTGGTTTATCTTGATTTCAGTAAAGCATTTGACACTGTCTCCCACAGCATCCTCGTAGAAAAGCTGATAAAGTATGGGTTTGGTGATCAGATAGTGAGGTGGATTGTGAACTGGCTGAAGGGAAGAAGCCAGAGAGTTGTGGTCAATGGGACGGAGTCTAGTTGGAGGCCTGTGACTAGTGGAGTCCCTCAGGGGTCGGTACTGGGACCAAACTAGGAGGAGTGGCTGACACACCAGAGGGTTGTGCTGCCATTCAACGAGACCTTGATAGGCTGGAGAGTTGGGCGGGGAGAAACTTAATGAAATTCAACAAGGGCAAGTGTAGAGTTTTGCATCTGGGGTAGAACAACACCATGTGCCAGTATCAGTTGGGGACTGACCTGCTGGAGAGCAGTGTAGGGGAAAGGGACCTGGGGGTCCTGGTGGACAGCAGGATGACCATGAGCCAGCAATGTGCCCTTGTGGCCAAGAAGGCCAATGGCATCCTGGGGTGTATAAGAAAGGGGGTGGTTAGTAGGTCAAGAGAGGTTCTCCTTCCCCTCTCTTCTGCCTTGGTGAGGCCACATCTGGAGTATTGTGTCCAGTTCTGGGCCCCCCAGTTCAAGAAGGACAGGGAACTGCTTGAGAGAGTCCAGCGCAGAGCCACAAAGATGAAGGGAGTGGAACATCTCCCTTATGAGGAAAGGCTGAGGGAGCTGGGTCTCTTTAGCTTGGAGAAGAGGAGACTGAGGGGTGACCTTATTAATGTTTATAAATATGTGAAGGGTGAGTGTCATGAGGATGGAGCCAGGCTTTTCTCAGTGACACCCAGTGATAGGACAAGGGGCAATGGCTGCAAGCTGGAACACAGGAGGTTCCACATAAATGTGAGGAAGAACTTCTTCACAGTGAGGGTAACAGAACACTGGAACAGGCTGCCCAGAGAGGTTGTGGAGTCTCCTTCTCTGGAGACATTCAAAACCCGCCTGGACATGTTCCTGTGTGACCTGACCTAGGTGTTCCTGCTCTGGCAGGGGGATTGGACTAGATGATCTTTTGAGGTCCCTTCCAATCCCTGACATTCTGTGATTCTGTGACCAGGGGAAAATCATGAAGTAATGCAGACTACCAGGTCAACATGAAGAGTTAATGTAGATTATCAGGGCAAAAATGATTGATTGATACAGTTTATCTGGCCAGAGAGAGGAATTGATACAGATTATCAGGCCAGAGTGAGGAACTGATACAGATTATCTGGCCAGAGTGAGGAACTGATATAGATTATCAGGCCAGAGTGAGGAATCGATACAGATTATCTGGCCAGAGTGAGGAATTGATAGAATACCTGGGCAAAATAATGAGTTAATAGCGATTATCAGGGCACAAGGAGGAATTAACACAGATTATCAGGGTGAAGCGAGCACCCACAGCCACTCCCTGCTCCCAAGGTCCTGTCAGGAGCCCCCCAGCACAGCCGAGGAACAGCTGGGGGGGCTGGGGAGAGCCAGGGAATGCCAGGGTTGGGAATGCCAGGGTTGGGAATGCCAGGGATGGGGACGGCCAGTGATGGATGGTGCTGCCAGGGATGGGGACACCAGGGGCACACAGCGATGCCAGGACTGCCAGGGACGGGGGGCACAGCCCATGCCAAGACACCCTCCACTCCCACTTCCTCCTGCCAATCCCTCCCCAAACCCTTCCTTCCCTTATCCCAAGGGATTCCATGTCATAAGCCTCCCCCCCCAGTTATGTCACCCACAATCCCAGTCCGAGTGTCATTTTAGGGGGCCCCTACCTAGAGAATTACACAAAACACCCCAAGTTTCCTCATTTTGTGCCCAACCCTGGGAGCAGCTCGGATTAAAGCACGGGGTGACCCAGACTGGGTGTAAATACCCTGATTTTATCTCACATATCCCCACACAGTGCCCATGAGTTGTTTGGAAATGATTAAAAAGGGACAATCTGACCTCAAATGCCATCCCTTGCTGCCACGCCAGGTGGCGAGGAGGTGACAAGTGGGGAAAGAAGCTGCTTAGTGGGATCAAACCCCCATAAACTAACAATGACTAATAATTATTCATTAATAATTCACATCACTAACAGCTCCGGCAGACCAACAGCTGCTCCATCAATAGGAAAGGCCCCTTAAAATTTCCTCAAAACTCACAATTTTGGGAAAAATAAGGTTTTGAGCTCACTTATTGCAACCCTCTTCCCTTCCCAAACTGGTTTAGCAAACCACAAACCGGTATGGGATGTGATGTGTGGAACAAATCCCTGTTCTCCACAAGGAAAGGGTGATGGGATTCGGGGTTCCACAGGGAGATTGAGGAAGAATGTGGGATTCTGACCTTCTTTGTGGGGATAATTGCAGATTTGGGGGGATATTAATGGGTTTGTGGAGATATTCAGGAGGTTAGGGGGGATATTCTGGGACTTTGGGGAGATATTCAGTAGGGCTGCGGGGATATTTGGGGGGTTTGGGGAAATATAAGGGGGGCTTGAGGGGATATTTGTGGGTTTGGTGGGGATATAAGTGGATTTGGGGGGATATTTTCAGTGTTGGGAGGGATACTCAGGGAGAAATTTATGGGGTTGGGAGGACATTCATGGGGTTCAGGGGGATATTCATAGGGTATGGGGGGACGTTCCTGCCAGACTGAGAGCCAGGAACCCCTTTGGAAGGCCATTTCTCAGTCCAGGCTTCTGGAAAAGACCCCACAGCCAACGTAACTTCCTCAAAGCTGGGAATTTCTCTCTATTGTGGCATTTGGGGAGCTGAAGCCCAACCCCAGCGGCCTGGGGCTGCCAGGTACACCCCGTCCTTAGCAGCGGCAAGGACAAAAGGTGAAGGGTGACAATGGTGTGGACAAGAGAACAATGTGGAGCGTGGGGGGAGATCAGTAACGTGTCCGTCCTGATGAGCAATCACCAACGTTCCCGCTGTGTAATCAACGGCAGTAACTAATGACTTACCGCCCTGCTGCCTGAGGCCTGGGGGATGTGAACGAGAGCTGAAGCCAATAATGGGGGAGAAAAGCAGCACTTTATGCCCCCAAACAAATGCTCATGGGCACACAAAGAAACTGAAGAGCTGGGGGTTCCCTCACGCTTCATTCAGAGGTAAAAGGAGTTGGGGGCAGGCCTCCTCACCCCGCACTGGCCCCGCATCACCCGTGACCCTACAGCCCGTTCCACCGGTGCAGGAGTAAGCCGAGGCCTGCCCAGGCCTAACGTGTGCCCAGGCCGGAGGTCCTCACCTGGGTCCCATGGCAACCAGGCCCAGGGCTCCTGAGGCGATGCCCGGCCCGCCCGGTGCCACCTTACCGCTCCCCCGCCACGGCTCAGCACAGCGGCGGCAACCGCTGCCCCCTCCCGAGGGCCGGCCCAGCCACCCCCAGGCCCAGGGGCCGCTCCCGCCCCACCGGGCCGGGCCCATCCCTCACCGTTCCCTGCAGCCGCGCCGCCGCCGCCTGCTCTCCTCAGCCACTCCGCCGACCGGAAGTCGCCGCTGAGCCACGCCGCACGGCCCCCCGCGCTCTCTCCCTGCCGGCCAATCAGAGCGCAGCTCCTCCTGTCCTGCCCCCACGCTACGCGATCTGATTCGTCAGCTCTACCGCCCGTCCGCCCCTTTCGCCCCCCCCTTCTCCCGCACAGGCCCGCCTTTCACCTCCGCCACAGACATGAGCGCTGATTGGCTGGAACACCACGTGTCCTCAGCGCGCGCTGACACCCAGCCCCGCCCACCTGCGGCGCCCCGTCCCCTCCTCTCCCCCGTCATCCCCCTCCCCATCTCCACTGCGCATGCGCGGGCGCCCCTTGGAAAGGGCGGGAAAGGGGAGGCAATGGTGGACGGGGAGGCGCCATTTTGAAGGGGGTGGGGGGGGCCGCACAGCCCTTCCTCAGTCTCCCTCAGCCCTCCCGGCAGCCAGAGCCGGGCTGGTGGGGCACTGTGGCACCTGCGCCGTCCTCAGCAGTGGGGACACTGTGCTTTGAGAGGGGCATCGCCTCCTGAAACACCTTGGAGTGATGAGAGACCCCCTCAGGCTGCCCCCTGCCTGCTGCACCGGGCCCTTGCTTGCAAGAGGCCTCAAAGATCATCAAGTCCCAGTGTTCCCCCAGCACAGCCCAGTCCCCACTGCCCCATGTCCCTCAGCACCTCAGCTACGTGTTTTTTAAATCCCTCCAGGGATGGGGACTGCCCCCTGCCGTGGGCAGCCTGGGCCGGTGCTGAGGAACCCTTTGGGGGAAAGAATTGTTCCTCACATCCAATCTAACCCTCCCCTGGGGCAACTCGAGGCCATCACCCCTTGTCCTGTTGTTACCAATCTGATCAGATTTTGGTGATTTTGATGATTTATGATTTTAGTTTAGCTAAAATCAAGCTAGGCCTAATCGAATCATATGAGGGAGTGGCTGTGTTTTACTTTAGCAATCACAGAAAACACACAGAACAAACAGGTGGTACCAGCAGCTAAAGTACATTGGGAGAAAAAGCACTTAGGTTATTAATTTTGCTTTCTCAAATGACCAGAAATTGCTTGTTGGCATAACTATTAAAGTTGATAAGCTTGAAAGCAATGAAACATGCAATTTTATGTCCTTCTTTGTATTTTATACTAAAACATGTAGCCTTGTATCATTCTTTGTTATCTCCTACTGTAGCTAGTTTGTAGATACATCAGTTTGTGAATACACGTGTAAATCTCCTTTGTAGTTTGTTCAGCTTTGATTGCAGAGGCCTGAAAAGCAGACTGTGCCCTTATCTTTATGGCTGCTTTGGGTGATCAATGTAAACCTCCCTCAGTAGGGAGGTTCCCGCTGAAATCCCAGAAGGGGCTGGCACATCCTGAAGGACTCAGAAGACCAAGATAAGAAACTTGTGAGCTTAACAAAGACAGCAAAGTCAACCACACCACCCCCTTTTTTTCCCCTGAACCCTACTATACCATCCCCCCTTTTCCTCCCCGAATTGTTAGCAAATGTATAAGTACCAAGTTAACTTTGTAGAAGTTGTGCCTCTGACTTTTTGAAATGCGCCCAGCGCTGTTCTTTTGCTCCACTGACTTTGTCCCCAAATAAATTTTATAAGAACTCTGTGAGCGTGTTTCTCACATACATGAAGCGAACAGGTGGTACAAGCAGCTGAGGCCCAGCATTGTCTGTAAAATGTTAAATGTAATGTAACCCAGGATACGCTAGGTGGAGTTATCCCCCCGTATCCCCGTGAACCAATAAAGAAGTGTCAGCTTATCTACATCACATTGGTGTTGGTAGTTCTTTGTCCTGTTTGGTGACACCAGCACCTCCGTGTCCTTATGGGGTGTGCATCTCCATCCTCCGGCCTCGGGGACCGCACACCTGTGCAGGTGATGACAATGTCAACTTGCCTGATGACTTTGTTGAGTTTCACAAGCCGGAATCCATCCATGCTAAGAGGAGAGACCCTGTCGGACCCATATGGCACCCACTGGGACCCCCATGGGACTCCACGGGACCCCTGGGGGACCCCTATGGCACGCATTGGGAGCCCCATGGCAGCCCTGTGGCACTCCTAAGGACCCCTACAGAATCTCATGGCACCCCATGGGCCCCCTGATGTCAAACAGGTAGAGACAACAAAAGCAGGGACGGCAATACCCAACTTAATGCAATTTTGGAGAGACGTGGGTAAGGCCAAGGGGGATTCAGCAGAAGCCACCCCTAACGCGACCCATGTGGGACCCCCATGGCACCCTGTGAGACTCCCATGGCCCCCAACTCCTCCAGCCCTGCCCCAGACCATGGTGGGTGACCGCAACATACCCGTGGTGACCCCCATGCCCTTCCCAGCTTCCCCCCAGCTTTTCCAAAGCGACCCTGGAAGTGGCACCAGAGACGGAGCAGCCGCTGAAGGTTCACCAAGCTCCCCCCTCGGGGTCCTCAGTAGGTTCCAGAGTGAACACTGCCCCCAAACACAGCCTAAAACTGGGGAGGGGCCAGCACAGGGGGGAAGACAATGGCACTGGGGGGGGCAACTGCCCCCTGATCCCCTGCAAGGGGCCCCCCAGGGAAGGAGGGAGGCGGTTGTCAGGGGCAACCAGAAATGCCACCCCCTGGAGACAATCATCATGGCAACAGCCACCCTGGTGACAGGGACAGAGGGCTGGCAACAGCCACCCTGGTGACAGGGACAGAGGGCAGGCAACAGACACGCTGGTGTCAGGGCCAGTCACTCTGGGGACTGCTCTGGTGAGTGGTCTGGTGACTGCTCTGGTACGGTCAAGAGACTACGGTACGGTCAAGCCACTGCTGGTTATCCAGGTTGGTAGTGATGATGTTTCAGAGAGGAGCCTGAAAACAACTAAACAAGACTGCAGGGCCCTGGGGAGATCACTTGAGGGCTCGGGAGCCCAGGTGGTGTTCTGCTCAGTGCCTGCAGTGGCAGGGAAGAACACTGACAGAGGAAGGCAGACCCCCCTGATGAACATGTGGCTGAGAGGCTGGTGCCACAGACAGAACTGTGGGGGGTTTGAGCATGGGGAGCTTTACGCTGCGTGGGGTCTGCGGGCGGCAGATGGAGTTCATCTGTCTCAAAGAGGGAAAAGAATCCTGGTGTCCGAGCTGGCCGGGCTCACTGAAAGGGCTTGAAACGAGGTTCGAAGGGGGACGGGGGGAAAACCAGGCCCGCCAGAGCTGAGCCTAAGGCTGGCAGGCCGTGGCTGGGAATGAAGTCCTTAGCCCGGCTCAAGCGCTTCTACTCTAATGCACGCGGCATGGGCAACAAGCAGGAGGAGCTGTAAGCCATTGTGCAGCACGAGAGCTACGACGTAGTCGCCATCACGGAAACGTGGTGGGATGACTCTGATGAGTGGAGTGCTGCAGTGGATGGCTGTAAGCACAGGCAACTGGCAGGAGCTGCAAAATCAAAGCCCTTGTTCTTGTTCTCACCAGGCATCGGCTGGAAACACAACACAGCAGAGAGGAAACAGTGCAGGAAGTTCCTGCAGTGCGTGGCAGACAACTTCCTGACTCGGCTGGTAAGTGAGCCCAGCAGGGAAGGTGCCTTGCTCGACTTGTTCACAAACAGGGAAGGACTGGGAGGTGATGTGGTGCTCGGTGGCCGCCTTGGGCTGAGCGACCGTGAAATGATGGGGATCCCAATTCTTCACCAAGTGAGGGGGGGGGCAGAAGAACTATCACTGTGGACTTCCGAAGGGCAGACTTCAGCCTGCTTAGAACACTGGTAGAGAAAGTCCCTTGGGGAACAGTCCTAGAGGGCAGAGGGGTCCAGGAAGGATGGACTCTTTTCAAGAAGAAACTCTTAGAGGCACAGGAGCAGGCTGTCCCCGTGTGTCACACGACAAACTGGTGGGGAAAGCGACCAGCCTGGCTGAACAGGGAGCTTCTGCTGGGGCTTAGGAGAAAGAGGAGAGACCACCACCTCTGGAAGAAGGGTCGGGCTACCCAGGAAGAGTATAGGAATTTAGTTAGGTCGTGTAGGAAGAACATTATAGGGGCATAAGCTCAGCTAGAGCTCAGCCTGGCCACTGCTGCAAGAGATAATAAAAAGTGTTTTTGCAAATATATTAATGGTAACAAAAGATGCAGGGAGAATCTCCATCCCTCATTGGATGTGAGGAGGAACATTGCTGCCAAGGATAAGGAAAAGGCTGAGGTACTTCATGCCTTCTTTGCCTCAGGCTTTAGCAGTCAGACCAGTTCTCCTCATGGTATTCAGTCCCCTGAGCTGGAAGATTGGGATGGAGATCAGAATAAACCCCTTGTAATCCAGGAAATAGTGGTGAAGGACCTGCTGAGTCAATTGGACACCCATAAGTCTGCGGGGCCGGATGAGATCCACCCGAGAGTGCTGAGGGACCTGGCGGAGGAACGTACCAAGCCGCTCCCCATCATCTCTCAGCAGTCCTGGTTATCGGGGGAAGTCCTGGAGGGCTGAAGACTTGCCAGTGTGACCCCATCTACGGGAAGGGCAGGAAGGAGGAGGATCTGGGTAACTCCAGGCTGTCAGCCTGACCTCGGTACTGGTGAAGGTGATGGAACAGTTCATCTTCACAGAGACCACACCTTAAGCTCTGTGTCCAGTTCTGGGCACCACAGTATAAGAAGGACATTGAGGTGCTGGAGCGAGTCCAGAGAAGGGCAGCGAGGCTGGTGAGAGGTCTGGAAAACAGGCCTTATGGAGACCGGCTGGGGGAACTGGGGTTGTTCAGTCTGGAGGAGAGGAGACTGAGAGGAGACCTCATTGCTCTCTACAGCTACCTAACAGGAGGTTGTGGTGAGGCTGGTGTTGGTCTCTTCTCCCAAATGACTGATGATAGGACGAGAGGGAATGGCCTGAAGTTGTGTCAGGGGAAGTTTAGATTGGATGTTAGGAAGAAGTTCCTGAGAGGGTGGTCAGGCACTGGCACAGGCTGCCCAGGGAGGTGGTGGAGTCGCTGTCCCTGGAGGTGTTTAAAACACAAGTTGATGAAGCACTTGAGGCTGTGGTCTAGTGGTTAGGGAGATGATGGGAGAAAGGTTGAACTTGATGATCCTGGAGGTCCTTTCTAACCATAGTGATTCTATGATTCTGTGGGCAGATGGGACTGTGACCTTCGACCATGGACCCTAAAGCCACCTCCTCCTCCATGATCAGTGAGTGCGGGGGAGTGGGGAACCCCAGCCTGTGGACGGGGACCCATGAGGACGGGCACCCCCTGGGATTGGCACCCCCACAATGGGCACCCCCAGGGACGGGAACCCATGGGGACGGGCAGTCCAAAGGATGAGGACCCCCAGGGACTGGCACCCCCGTGGATGGGCACCCACAGGGACAGGGACCCCAAGGGATGGGCACCCCCAGGGATGGGGACCCCCAGGGATGGGCACACATTGGGACAAAGACCCCACAGAGATGAGGAACCCCAGGGACAGGGACACGCAGGGCTGGGAACCCCAAAGGATGAGGAGCTCAGTGCTGGCACCCTCAAAGACAGGGACCCCTTGGGGATGGTCACCTATACAGATGGCCCCCAGGGACAGGCACCCCTGTGGATGGGCACCCACAGGGTCAGGAACCCCCATAGACAGGGCCCTCCGTGGATGGGAACGGGCACCCCCAGGGATGGGCACCCCCCCCCGAGATAGGGACCCATGGGAACAGTCCCACTCAAGCAGTGCCCCCACCCTCTCCAGGTTGGCTGCGGGCAATGTCAGAAGAGGTGGACTCACAAAAGTCAACGTTGGAAGCGGAGCTGAGCAAGTTCCACGAGGAGAAGGCCCAGCTGTGGGAAGAAAATAAAGGAATGTCAGTGGTGATCATCAGCCTGCAGGAGGAGGTGTCCCAGTTGCAGGCAGCTGGCGCAGCAGTGGCATCAAAGAACAGGAGGCTCCAGGAGGAGGTGGCCAAGCTGCGTACAGCAAACAGAGGAATGGCTGGGGAGCTCCTCTTGCTCCAGGAGGAAGTGTCCCAGCTGCGAGCCAAGTTCTCTGCCCGCCACCAGCTGGAGGTCACCACCCCCAGTGCCGCTGCTGGCCAACAGAAGCAGCCAGAGCAGGAGGGCACTGGCCAGCTAGCACCGAGAAAGGTATGGGGTGGGAGGGGTGGGGGACACCCAGGGCTGGGGGTGCCACCACAGTGCGGGTCACCCTGACCCCTGTCCCCTGTCCCCCCTCCAGGAGAGCACCGGTGGATACAAGCCCTTCCTCTTCTTCCTCGCGGCCTCCTCCATGATCATCTTCTACAGCCAACTCAAGAGTGGACGCCCCTGGAGCACCCTGCCCACACCAGCACCCTGACCCCCCCTTTGGAACACAAACTGGTGGGGAAAGTGACCAGCCTGGCTGAACAGGGAGCTTCTGCTGGGGCTTAGGAGAAAGAGGAGAGTCCACCACCTCTGGAAGAAGGGGCAGGCTAGCCAGGAAGAGTACAGGGATTGAGTTAGGTCGTGTAGGAAGAACATTACAGGGGCAAAAGGCCAGCTTGAACTCGGGCTGTCCACTGCCACTAAAGATAATAAGAAGAGTTTTTACAAATATATTAATGATAACAAAAGAACCAGGGAAAATCTCCATCCCTCGTTGGATGTGAGGGGGGGGGAACATTGTTACCAAGGATGAGGAAAAGGCTGAGGTACTTAATGCCTTCTTTGCCTCAGTCTTTAGCAGTCAGACCAGTTCTCCTCATGGTATCCAGTCCCCTGAGCTGGAAGATTGGGATGGAGATCAGAACAAACCCCTCATAATCCAGGAAATAGTGGTGAAGGACCTGCTGAGTCAATTGGACACCCATAAGTCTGCGGGGCCGGATGAGATCCACCCGAGAGTGCCGAGGGAGCTGGTGGAGGAACGTACCAAGCCGCTCCCCATCATCTCTCAGCAGTATCTATCAGACCACGGCACTTGAGGCCATGGTCAAGTGGTCTAGTGGGTAGCAATAAGATGGGCTAAAGGTTGGACTTGATGACCCTCACCCACCACACCAACCCTCAACCTCCTCTACATCACACCCAACCCCAGAGCACCCCCTGCACCACCAGGAACTCCACTGTGGAAGCAGAGCCGGAGGGTGGGGAGGAAGTTGAGGAGCTCCGGGCCACCGAGAAGGACCTGGCTGAGGACGCTCCTTGGAAGGAGAACCAGCAGAACAACTTCACACGCTGGTGCAACGAGCACCTCAAGTGTGTGCAGAAATGGATCGAGGACCTCCAGCGTGACCTGAGTGACGGCCTGCGCCTCATCGCCCTCCTCGAGGTCCTCAGCCACAAGAAAAGGGGTGCAAGCACCACCCGCACCCCCACCTCCGCCAGGTGACGCTGGAGAACGTCTCGGTGGTCCTCGAGTTCCTGGAGAGGGAGCACATCAAGCTGGTCTCCTGCAACAGGACCTGAAAACTAGATATAAAGATAAAGAGAAAATGAGTTGGTATTGTGTTCAGGTTTGGTCCAGGAAAACAGAAACAAAACTATTTTGGCCACGAGATGGATCTGACGAAGATTGGGTCTGTCTGACTTGAAATTTAGTTATAAGTAGTAAAACTCCCCGATCTGAGGAAGGATCAGCCTAGGCAGTCTGCTGGATACAGGAGACAAAGCTGTTTCCTCTAACTCAGCAAAAACTGGCAGAAAGGGAATGACGAAGAAATTGGGATCCTTTAGAGGATTTAGCTCCACTTTCTCCACCACACCCCGCTCTTTACCCACGCCTCCCTCTTTTATCAAGTTCCCCTCTTTCCCCGAGTCCCCATCTTTTACCGGGTCCTCCCTTTTACCCAACTTCCACGCCGCCGGACATTCCTCTCTGTTAGGCAGAGGGGCATCGACTTTCTGATCGCCCACACACCTGTCATGATGCACCCGTTGGCCAGGTCAGCAACCAAACTTCCCATCCCACCTGGACTTACATGCCCGACTCTCTTCTTGTGCTCTGACCATCAAAATCAGGGGAGCTGAGTCCCTAACCCGCTCGGAAGCATGCAGGCCTACCAGTGCCTTGAGACTAACAGGCTCCAAGGGTCTTCTGAGCATTCTGCAAGGACCTTAGCAAACATCTGCAACCCTCGGGGAGAAAAAGGGTGCAAAACACATCTCTCCAAGGAGGCACGATAGGAGAGAAATGCTGGCGAAGCCCTCACTGCCCACCCCAGGCACAAAACCTTCTTCCACGTGTAGCAAACCTGGCCTGAATTCAAACGTGGGCAGCAGCACCCACAGAAGGGCACCTGTTTCAGAAAGCTGGTTAGATACCTCCTGCTGAGCTTCAGGCCTTGCCCTGTGATGTCCCCTGGCCCACCAACACTGATTAAGCTACTGGGGAATGGCGCTGCCTCAAGCCCTTCTTACCCCATGGAGGTCAAGGAAAGGCAGGACACAAGCCAGATGGGGGAAAGATGAAGGTTTCTGAGAATCAGCACTCGCACTTCTGCAATGAGCACAGGGGGAAACCATTTTCTACGGACCAGCCCCATGGGGGACGGGTTGAAAACAGCTCTCATCTCTCACTGCTTCCTCATCACAGAGCATGACCTGGAGGGTTTCATCAGCTCCAGGGACCATGAAGCCAGCATCTTCAGGGGCTGGGTGAGAGGATCAAAGATGCTTATCCAAGAATATCCACAGTCATGACTCCTCCACAGGAGCAGCTGTGGGCATTGCCGGTGTGCAGTCCAGGAGAGAGAACATTTCCCCATCCCAACTTGGAGACCATCCAGGCTCACTACTGGCTGCTTCCCAGGGACAACTGCACCCCACCAGCCCTTTGCTCGAAGGAGACAATGACATTTCAAAGCAGGTTTCAGAGAGGAACTCTGATAACCAGGCAGGGCTGAGCAGGGTCCTGGGGCCACCAGGAGCCCCCAGCCCAGCTGCAGATCTGTGGTGGCCATGGGGGGACCTGGATCACATGGAGCAATCCCTGTTTCCAGCAGGGAGATCTCCATCCCCATCCTCTCCGCAGCACAAAGCATTTTTGCTTGCAAACCAGTGCCATAGGGAGACCTCTGACCACACCAGGACCAGAGTGGTACTGGGAGGCCAGACTGGGGTTTTTTTCTGTCTCACTGCTGTCTCGGTGCGATCGGAATAAATTCTGCTGGACCTCAGTGGGTTTGGAGAGTTCGATGGATTTTTTTTTTCCAGGAGGCACATTGTCCCTACCTCCTTGCTACTCCTGGGACCGTGCTGGCACCTCCTGGGAGAAGCTCCACAAAATTTCCATCTACCACAGGTTTCCCTGCCGGTGTGGGAGGACAAAAGGCCCCCTGAGATGGGAAAGCAGAGAGAGGGCAGAGCAGTGTGAGCAAGGCAATTCTGTCCCTGCTGCGGATGGGGTTTGTGAGCACTGCCCTGGGGTAAAACCCTGCCAAGGTGCTGCCCTCTTCTAATAGAAACACAAGAACTGGGGTAACCCTGTTAATCAACGCTGAAACCCTCAGCAGGTGTCCTTAGGGGGCGTAAAGAGCTTTGCATTTAAAATATCCTTGTACCAAGTTCCTGGCTCCCTGGAGGAGCTGGGGGAAAGCACATCTGTGAGATCCTGCAAAGTCCCAGCCTTGGCTACAGCCCCTGTTTTGGGTGACTCTCACCTGGCTGTCAGGTTCAGACATCGATTGTTCTCCCCCTCCCTTTTTTCCTTCTGAATGGGGAGAGGCACCTAAGCCCCGTGACGTTGCCAGCTCCCTCTGATTTCATTTGAATGAAATCGTGCCCCAACGAAGGCTCCACGTCTGGAGTTACGACTGGAACCCCACGATGGCTCATTTTTATACAGACACGAGGGAGGGGAAAAGCGTTTCCATGGAGAGAAAAAAAAATACCAGAGCCCTCTTAACAACAATAAAGAAAAGGGAGGGTGCAGCAGTTCAGGGGAACATGCCTGATGCCTCTCTCCTTGGAGTGAGACCGCAGCAACCCCTTCCCATCCCGACCACTGAGGGCTACAAGGAGAGTGCCTGGATTTCATTTATTAACCAGAAGCCAGCTTCATCTGCACAAACTTTAAATATTTCAGGGCTTTCCTTGGGAGAACAAGTTCTACGATTCTCTGCAAGAAAACCCAAAAAAAAGGCAGCATAGGGAAAAGCAGCTGAAAGTATTGCCTTAAGAGTCTGCCCCCATCCTCCTTCCTACCTAAAGAAACACCGTTGTTGATTATTATTATAACACTTTTTGGAGGCAGATCAGGCTGGGAAGCATGGGAAGTGTGTAGAAATGTGGAGAAATTCAAAAGTAGGGAGAGAAATCATTGCTGTGGTTCAAGGCATGGGGAGGAGAGGATGGCACAGCACCACCCCCACCGGGTCAGTTTGAATTTCAGAGCCCAGAGGGGAGGTGGCAGCAGAGTTTTGAAACTTTACAGGTCTCACCCACAGTATTATTTCATTGCAGACTGACTTTCTGATGGGAAGAAATTAGCTTAATCCAGTGCATGTGCTGCCAAGGAGCCCGTGGTAACCAGCAAATGGCTTCGTCCCCAGCTCTCAGAGCTGCCTCACCAGAGCGATTTACCCTCTCTTAAGAGCTGAGAGGCAGATCCTCAGCCAACACACATGGTCCTGCCACACAGTGTTCCCAGGAGAGTGGGGGCTGCAGACAGGGGTGAGAAATTGATCAGTTTCTAAATTCATGCCCCAAACTTCCCGTCCTGCTAGTAGGGAGTTTGCTGGGGCCGGGGGGGGGGGGCGCTGCTCCATCTGAGGCTGAAACTTCTGCAAACGGGGAGGCTTTGGGGTGGGAGAAAGATCTTCAGCCTGTTAAGCTTTTGCAAGCAAAAACTAAGTCCTAGGATTTAAATGTCTGAGTTGAGGGCGAAGGAAGGAGAGCTTTGGGACCCTCATGGCCCTCACATGAGGGTTGTGTGTCTGGGAGGGGTTTCCTCCCCCACACCCTACAGCGATGGCTTTGCTGGTGCTGCCATCGGGACCAGAGCTGCTGTGGGTCCTTCCTCCTTAGGAATGCACCCCGAATGTGTCATCAGATGGGGCAGCCTGTCCTGCAGCCAAGGTGGATGGGTGTCCTGGCGATGGAGCCACAGGGTAACAGACAGCCCCTGAGAACCCCAGGACAGGGCTGGAGAGTGGACATGGGGCCATCACATTGGATCCCCCCTCCAGCTCCAGGAGCTACCCTACTCTCCATGCCCTTTTCAGACCAAGCAGGGCGAGACAGGCAATTGCCAACTTCAGAGAGCACGGAAACATCTCGGGTGGTTTCAGGCTGACCAGAGAGGAGCTGAAAGGAAAACTCACCTTTACAGCAGTTGGTGGTACACACGGTTACACTTTGGAGGTGTTAGCAAGGTGCAGAGGGCTGCACAGGGACTGCAACAAGGTTGCCCCAGGCAGAGGGCACGGTAGAAAACTGCTCTCCTTGTAGCAGGCACTTGTGTTTCGGCAAAGGCATGGCCAAATCCTCCCCTCCATGGAGGCTGCAGCCTTGCAAAGCACTTCCCACCCAGCCCCCCAAAACCAAGGGCTGAGGGGTTGCACCTTGGAGAAGGAGGCCCCAAGGCAACTCAATCCCCACCATTAGATGGGATCAGAGGGAGACCTAGGAGGTGAACCCAGGTTCACGGGATGTGGGAGCGTGGGGGATGATGATACTCTGCCCCGGGCTCTGGGGGAAGCTCATGCCCATCTCTGCCCTCCCCTCACTCTCTCCACTGGGCAGGCCACTGCAATGCCCCACACCAGGCTCGTCCTCACCCTCCTCTGTGCCGCTGAGACCAGCCGGGCTCTCCACCTCTACAACACTGCCTCCATCTTCCGCTGCCTCAGCGCGGCCCTCGCCGAAGCCCAGAGGGGCCGTCGGGAGGAAAATGCCATCTTGGACAAGCGTGGCTCTGACTCCGCATGGCCAGAGGAGGCGTCGGAGGAGGAGGAGGAGGGAGAAGATGCAGCAGATGGAGAGATGTGGAAAAGGACGTTCCCAGGGGAAGGCCATTACAAATACGTCTCCCAAGCACAGGTGAAGGGGAAGACATATCAAAACCAAGCCAAGAGCGACTGTCGCACCATGGTCACCCTCTCCCTCGATGTCCCCACCAACATCATGAACATCCTGTTCAACATGGCCAAAGCCAAGAACTTACACCAAAATTGGGTGGCAGAAGTGACCCTCATGGGGCAGGGGGAACTCAGAGCAGGGCTGGCTGTGTGGGGCCACCACCTGGCCCCAGCCTGCCAGCCAGAGGGGACTGACGGCTGTGTTTGATAGCAGTGTTGTATATGTTTGACCCAGAGAGCTATCTAACTTTCATATCTCTTCTTCCTCCTTCTCTCCTTCCCAATCTCCCCCGTCCCTCCTCCTCAACATTTCCACGCGTGGGGAAAAGGCTCATATCCGCAGCAGGGCAAGGGGATGTGTTGTCTCGGCAAGGTCCCTATTAAAGCTGTGATCTCTTGAATTTCCAGTGCTTTGTTCTCCCTTTGCCTCCACCAGGTCCTTGTCCTGTAGCCTTTCCAAAACATCCCTCCAGCTCTGCCTCACAGCCCTGTTGCCACCACGGTCCACATCCTACTCCTTCTCAAGTCCCCATACACAAGCTGTCCCTACACACAACCATCACTGTGTTGGGAAGGGAGAAGCAAGACTGGCCAGGGGACTTCAAGAGAGGTTTCCCAGTTTCCCCTCCTGGGGACTCTCTAGGTTTTAAGGCTGTCTTGCAACCACCCCGTTCCCCATCAGCACTTTCAGCAGTCACAGCTGGCACAGCATCACTCTCCCCATCCATGTGGCCTTTCACGAGTGTCCCCAAGCCATCAGCTGGCTCTGGCCAGGGCCACCCCATGGCCTCAGGGGAGTTTGGACCCCAAGAGTTGCAGGTGACTTCCTGGCTGCTCCAGACCCACTCCATGGGCTCTGTCCATATTGTCCAATCTACCCCTGCACACTTTTCCACCCCTTTCCCTCTCCTGATAGACCTCTGTACCAGTTCTGGGGCTTCAGCTCCTCATACACAGACCATCGCCATTCACTCAGCTCTTCTTCACCCTCCACTGAGCCCCAGCTCACCAAGCTCCCACCTCCTTCACCTGGGACTATTTACCCCCTCCTCGAAATCTCCTTTTCTCTTCACCTTCTAGCCCAGCTCCAAGATGAAACTGCAGGAGGCTTGGAACTAGGTGATCTTAAAGGTCCCTTCCAACCTAAAGCATCCTGTGACTCTGTGATCTCTTGGCCTCAATCCCTGCATGTAGCAGGCATGGGAGGTGGAGAGAAATTTGGCTCTCCTTCCTCAGGAGGCGTTTGCCAAGGGCAGCAAAGCAGCTCCCACCAGCCCTGTCCAACTGTCCAGGACGTGGCCATGGGCAGCACTCTAGGTGGGACATTAAGAGGGGACAGGTCTCCAGGTGAAGGCTTGACAGGTGGACCCACCAGCCATCTGCAGAGGCCTAGCTGGAGGCATCTCCTTGCCACCCCACTGCTCACCTGCAGGAGGCAACACAAACAAATTCAGCCTCAGTGAGCTCAATGCTTGGGTTGCCAAGGCTCCTAGATGACCCACAGCCTGGGGACTCAGGACCCAAATCCAATCTTCCCCTCACAGCTCACATCTCCAGCAGACCACACACCAACATGATGATGTGATGAGGTTGCTTAGGGGGGGTTATTCAGCAAAGGGGGACACGGTCTTCATCTGACTGGGGGACAAACTGTCTCACTCCATCATCAGTTCTTAGGGCCATCACACACCGATGGGACAGAAAGGATCATGCTGCCGTCACAAGCTGATGAGCCCGAAGCTCATTAACATTCACAAAAATGCCCTGATGGATCTGCAAGGCTGTCAGGGCAGTGGGCAGGACCTTGCTGTGGCTGCAGAGATGCACATGCCCCCAGCTGACCAACAGCTGAGCCTTTCCTCCCCTCCCAACATGGGCAAGAGCTGTGCAGCACGTCACACCATACAGCTCTGCATTCAGGAGCTGTTGGACACACCAGAAGATTAAAAATCATCATCATCATCATCGTAAATACTTCTTCCAAGCAGGAGTTTCAACATGGATGAAGAGATCCATGGAGATAAAGCCCTTCTGGTGTCAGATGTGACCTCAGGCCACCAGACATGGTGCAGCCACTCTGACTGCTGTGCTTCCCTCCTGCAGCCCTGCACACTGAGATGACCTGCCTTGCCAGGGGCCACAAGGAGGGCAGAGCATGAACCCCCAAACCAGACCCTGTGCTGAGGACATCTGTGCTGATCAGAAGAAAAGCTCCCACCATCAAAAAATCCAGCAACTGTCACTCAGCTCTTGGCCAAGCACCCAGAAGGAGGAGGCAGAGCTGGCACGGCACCTCCCTGAGCTGCTTGCTTGCTGCTTCGTCCCCTCTTTTTCTGTTGTCCTCTGGAGGGAGGTACGAGCATCACTTTGGGGTCTGCACCAGCCCTCTGCAGGGGCATTCCCAGCACACAAAGCTGTATCTGAAGCTCCTGGGAGGCTCAAAGGAGAGCTCCTTCACTTCCCTGCAGTCATCACATTGTCAGTCCCATCAGTCCCACCAGTCCAAGCAGCATTGCTCCCCAAGGCCGGAGCAGCTGGAGCTGAGACAGCTCCCAGGAGGTCCCACACTGGTGACCTTGGGAGATTGCCACCCCCAGGAGCCCAGCTGAGTAATGGCAAGTGTAGACAGGCTCTAATGACAATCCCCTCTCTCCACCCTTGCCTCAGGCTGGTTAAACTTTCTTCCAGTGCAACCCAGAGCCAACACTGTCAGCCCATCAATTGCAGCCTGACTGCAGAGCCAGCTTCCCCACCACATCCCAGCCAGCTCCTTTTCTGGGATCACTTCCTGGGAGGAGACTCCCCAGTGGAGAAAACATCTGCTGCAGTCTAGGGTGTATGCAGAGATCCAGTTAAGCCCCCTTTTACAGCTCATTAGCTGTCTGCAAGGATTCTTGCATCTTGTCTGGGGAGCAGCCATCACGCAACACAAGCCAGAAGAAGTCTCACTGGGGAGAGAGCTCCTGGCTTTAGAATTTAGAGCTATGGCATGGGTCTAACAGACAGGGGGGTCTAACAGACAGCAGACCTATTTGAGTTCTCACCTGCAACTAGACTTCCAGACAGGCCCAGCCCTGGCAGCAGGACACGGATGGCTTTAGCAGCGCTCTGCGTGAAATCATGGGATCAGGTTTCTCTGGTCCCCTTCCCTGCTATGTCTTGGAGCAGACAGGAGTGCAGAAAAACCCAAGATGGCTGTTTGAGGACATGGGCACATCATGCCAGTGCCCGAGTGGGACCGTCACCCCAGTGACAGTTTGAATACAGCAGTTCCCCCCCAGGGGAGATGGCTCACATCATGCTGTCACCCACCCCAGCATCTACAAGCAGGAAATTCCTATGGGTAGGACTGCAGGGACCAATGCAGCATGGGAACCACCCTGCAGCCACCACCCCCCTCCCACCAGGAGCCAGCTTGGGGGCATATCACGACAGAAGAGAGTTTACTAGTCACTGTTTATTCAACCAGCTTTGGTCAAAACTTGTATATGCATAAAGAGGTGCTTTTAGACAAACTGCAGAGTGTCCAAGCCATGTTTCCTAGGGTCCAGCCCACAACTCCCTTCAACTACAAGACTAGGATACAAAAAGCCTCATATAAACTGACTTCCCACAGATGAAGACATTATTCCTCATCATAGTCATCTCCATCTGCTGCGTCCCCACCAGCCTCCTCATAATCCTTCTCCAGGGCAGCCAGGTCCTCCCTGCCCCCCGAGAACTCCCCCTCCTCCATGCCCTCCCCCACATACCAGTGCACAAAGGCTCGCTTGGCAAACATCAGGTCAAACTTGTGGTCCAGGCAGGCCCACGCCTCCGCGATGGCTGTGGTGTTGCTCAGCATGCAGACAGCTCGCTGCACCTTCGCCAGGTCTCCTCCGGGCACCACCGTGGGAGTCTGGCAGCTGATACCCACCTTGAAGCCTGTGGGGCACCAGTCTACAAACTGGATCGACCGGCGTCTTTTAGTGGCTGCAATGGCTGCATTCACGTCCTTGGGCACCACATCGCCCCGGTACAACATGCAGCACGCCATGTACTTGCCACGGCGTGGGTCACATTTCACCATCTGGTTGGAGATCTCAAAGCAAGCACTGGTGATCTCTGGCACCGAGAGCTGCTCGTGGTAGGCTTTCTCTGCCGAGATGATGGGCGCATAGGTTGTGAGTGGGAAGTGTATCCGAGGGTAGGGCACCAGGCTGGTCTGCAATTCATTCAGGTCAACATTCAGAGCACCGTTAAATCTCAAGGAGGCGGTGACTGATGAGACAACTTGCCCAATCAGCCTGTTGAGGTTGGTGTAGGTGGGACCTCGACGCCCAGGCTGCGGTTGCAGATGTCATAGATGGCTTCATTGTCCACCATGAAGCAGCAGTCCGAGTGCTCAAGGGTGGCGTGGGTGGTGAGGATGGAGTTGTAGGGCTCCACCACTGCTGTGGAGTCCCGTGGGGCTGGATACGCAGAGAACTCCAGCTTGGTCTCCTTCTCATAATCCCTGCAGAGTCGCTCCATGAGGAGGGAGATGAATCCAGAGCTTGTGCCTCCCCCAAAGCTGTGGAAGACCAGGAATCCTTGGAGAGCACTGCACTGCTCAGCCTGTAGCACCAGGGAAAGAGCCAAAAGAACCACGTTACTAGAGTTATTCTGGTCTCCTGGGACTTGACTTAAACCTCTCTTCAACAATCAAGTTTATGGCTCTTTTTTCCCCTTCCCCACTCCTGCTTCCACACAGCTTTCACTTCTAACAGGCGAGATCTGTTAGACACAGCAAATGCATCTGCTTTTCAATTGTCTCCTAGTTTAACAGGAAAAAAGGCCTGGCCTGAGAGAGAGACACATTGGGCAAGAGCCCCATGACACCAGCAGTCAAGAAGATTCAGAAAAGTGAGCTGAGCTGTGACATAGGTTTGGATGAGATGTTGGATCAGGACTGACACAGCACACACTACACCCATTAGGAGAAAGTCATCTTGCCTGGACAGTTAAATCACAGCTGCTTGTTTTCCTGCTTCAGCTGAGGGTCCCTTGTTTCCCCCTCAAGTCCCAACCAGCCAGACATACACCCATGTGCATCCCATCATATTGTTCTAGGTCACAGCAGCATGGTCAAGGTGACCGAGATCTGCTTCCCCATTTCATCTCTTGACGGCCAGGGCAACAGCAACCAAAGTGCTGGTTGGCCAGTGCAACCTAAGACCCTCCACAGGGTTGTTTACCGTTCTCCGAGCCCTGTCAACCACCGAGTCAATGATTTCCCTCCCAGCGGTGTAGTGGCCCCGAGCATAGTTGTTAGCAGCATCTTCTCTGCCACTGATGAGCTGCTCTGGGTGGAAGAGCTTGCGGAAGGTCCCGGACCTGATCTCATCTGGAAGAAGCTGAGGTCTCATGAGTGCCACTGGCACAAGATCCACTGTCTACCAAGTTCCCTGCATTAATTTAGATGCAGTTTCACATGGCAGCTGACAGCCTCACCAGCAGTTTAGGTGGCCAACACTATACTTCAGGTGAGTGAAGCTACTCCCTCCTACCCCCCAGGAGGTTTGAAGACCTTCCATGACTTACCAATGACAGTGGGCTCCAGGTCAACAAAGAGTGCTCTGGGCACATACTTCCCTGAGCCTGTCTCACTGAAGAAGGTCCCAAAGGAAGAGTCTGCTTGCTCTGAAGATGCATTGGAGGAGATGATGCCATCTGGCTTGATCCCATGCTCCAGGCAATAGAGTTCCTAGCAGGAATTGCCCATCTGGACACCAGCCCAGCCAATGTGGACAGAAATACACTCCCTCTGCATGGGGAAGGGAGAGAAGAGGAGCTTAGAAGTGGGCACTGAGAAATGAGAAGAAGTTGGCGCTCCTGAGTGTCTTTATAGAGCACGTGGCCAAGAGCTGATGGGCAAGGGTAGCATTTTCCCAGCTTGGTGACAACCAGGATATTGTCTCCATAGACAATGGAGAGCTGCTGAACAAGCAGCTGAACAAGCAACAGCTTGGCATCAGCCCTTCAGAGAAAGGTTACAGCCTCCAGCCAAGGCTGGTGCAGAGATTAGGACACTGCCGTAGGCCCCTCTGCAGCCCAGCACTGTTGTTAAATTGCTCAAACAACCCTGTTCCCAGAAGCAGGACACCAAGGCCAGCTGCTGAACCTGCAGCACATGAAGGCTCTCAAGTCCAACTGCTCATAGTTTCTTGTCTTTGCTCTGCTGATCCTGCCTTGGGGCAGAGGGCAGGGCACAAACAGCCCTCCCAGGGACTTCACCTGGTGTTCTCAGCTGGGGAATGATTCAGCCCAGCCAGCCTTAGACAGCACAGAATCACAGAAGGTTCGGGGTTGGGAGGGACCTCAAAAGATCATTTAGTCCAGCCCCCCAGCCAGAACAGGAATACCTAGGTCAGGTCACACAGGAACATGTCCAGGTGGGTTTGAATGTCTCCAGAGAAGGAGACTCCACACCCTCTCTGGGCAGCCTGTATCAGGGCTCTGTCACCCTCACTGGGAAGAAGTTCTTCCTCACATTTATGTGGAACCTCCTGTGTTCCAGCTTGTACCCATTGTTGCTTGTCCGATCACTGGATGTCACTGAGAAGAGCCTGGCTCCATTCTCACAACACTCACCCTTTACATATTTAGAGACATTAATGAGGTCCTTCCTCCCATGCCCTTTGCAGGGAGGTAGGGCCAGACCTCTCCTCATCCAGATGGGCAGCAGCAGAGGACCTCTGCCTGTCTCTGGTGGGAGAAGCCTGTGATGTTTGGCTTCAAGAATTGCTCGTCAGAGCAGCTTCTCATTTCCATTAAGACTAGGTAAGCCGTGCGTCAGCTGCCTGTAGACAACTGGAGAGGATCCAAGCAAGGATGGGTCACTGCCCCGTCAGCCTTAGTCACCCCCCACACCAGGGCCAGAACAAGTATGCTGAGCCATTCTTCACAGGAGAGACCTTCATCCACTGCTCCACGTCTGCCTCAGCCCCACCCAGCACACCTAGCTGGGTCTTGTATCAAATGCCACCAGCAAGACCTTCAAAGTCTCTTCACATAGGGGAATTCCCCCAGCTGGAAAGGAAAGCTACCTCCAGAGTCATCCTCCTGCAGAGCTAGGAAGAACCAGCCCTGGCTGTCAGAGAGCAAACCAAAGCCCCACAGCTACTCACCATGGCTCTCAACAGCCTAGGCTCCTCACCACAAGCACAAACACCTCGCTGAGGGCAAACTCTGCCTGCCTCCCTCTTGGGCCTTTTATAGCAGGTGGAGCTGGGCTCTCTGCTAAAGGGCTTCCTCCTCCCGCCCCCTCCCTGTGCAGGCACGTGCTGGCAAAGAGCTTAGCTGGGTTTGCCCCTCCCTGGTTGGGAGGAATTACCTTGTCAGGTAATCAAGGTGCTCGGAAGGACTTGTACCTGTAGACCCATGCAGTGTGGAGTTTCTTTGGCTTTGAAAGATTCAGCATTGCTTTCCCCAGGATGTGTGAGAGCACTTTCTGTGAAATCAGGAAAAGAAGGGTTTTGGGGGGAGGAGTATCTGCATTTATTTATTTATTTATTTATTTATGTAAAGAATAAGGCTCATTTTTAAGACTTTCTTTTCAATCCTGAGGACTGGAAATGTGCTTTCTGTTTTCCATCTCCCTGTCCCAAATGCCAACAGCACATATGTTGAATCTCCTAGGGGTGGGCAGGAGTTGCAGAGTAGGGCTTGTGCCGTGGGAGTAAGATCACAGGGATGGGACAGCTCCTACGCCTGCTACATGCAGGGATTGAGGCCAAGAGATCACAGAGTCATAGGATGCTTTAGGTTGGAAGGGACCTTTAAGATCATCTAGTTCCAAGCCTCCTGCAGTTTCATCTTGGAGCTGGGCTAGCAGGTGAAGAGAAAAGGAGATTTCGAGGAGGGGGTAAATAGTCCCAGGTGAAGGAGGTGGGAGCTTGGTGAGCTGGGGCTCAGTGGAGGGTGAAGAAGAACTGAGTGAATGGCGATGGTCTGTGTATGAGGAGCTGAAGCCCCAGAACTGGTACAGAGGTCTATCAGGAGAGGGAAAGGGGTGGAAAAGTGTGCAGGGGTAGATTGGACAATATGGACAGAGCCCATGGAGTGGGTCTGGAGCAGCCATGAAGTCACCTGCAAACTCCCCTGAGGCCATGGGGTGGCCCTGGCCAGAGCCAGCTGATGGCTTGGGGACACTTGTGAAAGGCCACATGGATGGGGAGAGTGATGCTGTGCCAGCTGTGACTGCTGAAGGTGTTGATGGGGAACGGGGTGGTTGCAAGACAGCCTTAAAACCTAGAGAGTCCCCAGGAGGGGAAACTGGGAAGCCTCTCTTGAAGTCCCCTGGCCAGTCTTGCTTCTCCCTTCCCAACACAGTGATGGTTGTGTGTAGGGACAGCTTGTGTATGGGGACTTGAGAGGCTGTAGGATGTGGACCGTGGTGGGAACAGGGCTGTGAGGCAGAGCTGGAGGGAAGTTTTGGAAAGGCTACAGGACAAGGACCTGGTGGAGGCAATGGGAGAACAAAGCACTGGAAATTCAAGAGATCACAGCTTTAATAGGGACCTTGCCGAGACAACACATCCCCTTGCCCTGCTGCAGATATGAGCCTTTTCCCCACACGTGGAAATGTTGAGGAGGAGGGACGATGGAGATTGGGAAGGAGAGAAGGAGGAAGAAGAGATATGAAAGTTAGATAGCTCTCTGGGTCAAAAATATGCAATACTGCTATCAAACACAGCCGTCAGTCCCCTCTGGCTGGCAGGCTGGGGCCAGGTGGTGGCCCCACACAGCCAGCCCTGCTCTGAGTTCCCCCTGCCCCATGGGGGTCACTTCTGCCGCCCAGTTTTGGTGGTTCTTGCCTCTGGCCATGTTGAAGAGGGTGTTCATGATGTTGGTGGGGACATCGGGGGAGAGGGTGACCATGGTGCGACGGTCACTCTTGGCTCGGTTTTCGTACGTCTTCCCCTGTGCTTGGGAGACGTATTTGTAATGGCCTTCCCCTGGGAACGTCCTTTTCCACATCTCTCCATCTGCTGCATCTTCTCCCTCCTCCTCCTCCTCCGACGCCTCCTCTGGCCATGGGGTGTCAGAGCCATGCTTGTCCAAGATGGCGTTTTCCTCCCGACGGCCCCTCTGGGCTTCGGCGAGGGCCACGCTGGGGCAGCGGAAGATGGAGGCAGTGTTGTAGAGGTGGAGAGCCCAGCTCAGCGGCACAGAGGAGGGTGAGGAGGAGCAGCAGCCTGGTGTGGGGCATTGCAGTGGCCTGCCCAGTGGAGAGAGCGAGGGGAGGGCAGAGATGGGCATGAGCTTCCCCCAGAGCCCGGGGCAGAGTATCATCATCCCCCACGCTCCCACATCCCATGAACCTGGGTTCACCTCCTAGGTCTCCCTCTGATCCCATCTAATGGTGGGGATTGAGTTGCCTTGGGGCCTCCTTCTCCAAGGTGCAGCCCCTCAGCCCTTGGTTTTGGGGGGCTGGGTGGGAAGTGCTTTGCAAGGCTGCAGCCTGCATGGAGGGGAGGATTTGGCCATGCCTTTGCCGAAACACAAGTGCCTGCTACAAGGAGAGCTGTTTTCTACCATGCCCTCTGCCTGGGGCAACCTTGTTGCAGTCCCCATGCAGCCCTCTGCACCTTGCTAACACCTCCAAAGTGTAACCATGTGTACCACCAACTGCTGTAAAGGTGAGTTTTCCTTTCAGCTCCTCTCTGGTCAGCCTGAAACCACCCGAGATGTTTCCATGCTCTCTGAAGTTGGCAATTGCCTGTCTCGCCCAGCTTGGTCTGAAAAGGGCATGGAGAGTAGGGTAGCTCCTGGTGCTGGAGGGGGGATCCAATGTGATGGCCCCATGTCCACTCTCCAGCCCCGTCCTGGGGTTCTCAGGGGCTGTTTGTTACCCTGTGGCTCCATCACCAGGACACCCCTCTGTGGAGGAATGGCTTGCTGAACAGGGCCGAATGTAACAGCTGTGAGCGAGCAGTACTGATAACGGGAGCTGTACTGCTGATAGCTGTAGCTTCCCGGGGTCAATCTGACCTGGAAGCTTGCAGAAAGCTCCAAGTCAGAACAAGCCCGAAGCTAGTCAGAACAAGCCCGAAGCTAGTTGAATAAAGTTGAAGCTTGCTTATAACTCATACTGAGTTGCGTCTTGCTTCCCTCGCCTTCTCTGACATTCTGCAACATCTGGCACCCGAACAGGGACCCCACTCTACATCTCAGGGGTCTAGAACTCTGACCGAGGAGGCGAGAGCGGAACAGAGCACCGGTTAGCAGCGAACCGGAGGGAGAAATATCGGCGATCTGCTATGCAGTGGGATTCCGCATCCGCGCCTGGGAACAGAACAGAGCCTGTTTGACCCGCTATCCGCTTAAGGCTATGCTCACTGGGGGACGAAACCCAGAGAGAGGGGTGTTCGTGCTGCACAGCGGGAGACCCCGTGTGGGGGTCATCCTGAAGTGGGAGATCCCTAAGAGGGAACCCTCCCGTCGCTATCCGGTTTGCCGAAGCAGAGAGAGGCTTTGAGGAGTGACGGCTTGGACCAGCCAAAAAGCCATGGAGCATGAGGTAGCCTGTGAATTGCTTTTACGCTTTTTAGAAAAGCAGGGGTTAGAAAGCCTAAAGCATGTTTCGGGGCTTGTGGCTTTATTGTTATGCTTTTTAGAAAAGCGGGGATTGGACATAAGTAAAAAGACTTTCGGCTCCCTATATGTTTGGGGGTATGCCAGAGGACACTTTCAAGACCCTAATACGTTGTTTGATGTAACGGAGTGGAGAAAGTGTGGGGACTCTCTGCAGGACAATGTTGTTAGCGGTGATAAAACGGCGAAAAAGTTGCGGGGACCGTGGTGGGAGGTGAACGGTGCCCCTCTGTTCCCCTCCCCTCCCGAGCGCCGCAGCAGCGGCGGCCGGCGGCGGGGCCGTGCCTGGTGCAGTGGAGCGGCACGATCGGCATTCCAACACCACCACCCCCCCCGCGCGAGCGCTGCGGCAGCAGCCGAAACGTTCGCAGCTTCAGGGCCCCGACCGAATGCCTGTTCTGTTTCCCCCCCCCCCGCCCCGCCCCACCTATTCCAGCGGCGCCCACATATATGAACAAGTGCAAGATTTCAAGAGGAGCGTAGTTGGGGGTGGGCAGGCCGGGACAAGAAATGGAAAGGGGAGGGGGCGGAGGCGGGAAATGCGGGGAAAGGATTTGATCCGGGTAAAGAGAAAATGTAAAAGGAGGGGATGACTTTGCCTTTTGGCTTTCCTTCAAGGTGTAATCGGCTTTGTGGGGGGAGCCCTTGGGTAAACAAGCCCCAAGTGCCCCACATTGGATAAATGACTGCCAGCTGTCCTGTTTTGGGGACAGGGGCTGGGGCCACTTGCAGGAAGGGTGGAGTGTCTGTCTGTGAGGTGGACGCACCTTGCAGAGTTTCCTGTTGGGGAAGGACCTCCTGATTCTCCCTTCAACTGGGCCCCGGTCAGGTTTGGCATTTGCAAATGGGGCTTCGTGGGAAAACAATACGGGACTACTTCTATATGATGAGCCTATTGACTGGGAGACTTTGTTTCTTTGTTAATTCCACCTATTATTGAATTCCACCTATTATTGGTTGCTATTGTATTAACGATTGTACTTTATGTTTTCAAAAAGGTAACAAGCATGATTAAATATACCATGAAGAACGTATGGCTGGCTAAAAGAGAATAACCAAATAGTGAACCAGCCATACGGGATGTTGGCCTAGGCAGGTAGCCAAATTCTAGAAGGTACTTCAAAAGAAAAAAAAAAAAATAAATAAGAGCAATGACTGCTTCATTAAGGAACGCAGGAGTGAACAGATAAGAGTGAACAAATGGACACTGGCGCTGATGTCACCATTGTTAGTTCCACACGGTGGCCACCTGACTGGCCATGTCACCCAGCTGCCACAGATATCGAAGGTGTGGGAGGAACCACCACAGTAAAATGCAGCGCTTCTCCTGTGTGCATCACCATCGACGACAAGAAAGCCCACACAGTTGTGAACATTTTGTCGTTGCCCATCAGAGTCGACGCTCTCATCGGACGGGATGTGCTTTCTTCAGCTGGGACTGCGTCTCACGAACGACCCTTTTTAGGGGCGGTCACTGCCCAGTGGACTTTCCCGATCCAGTTAACATGGCTCACTGATGAACCAGTATGGGTCGAGCAGTGGCCGCTAAAACAGGAAAGTCTTCTGCAGGCCCAAGCACTTGCCTCAGAACAGCTGCCCATGCCCTTAAAGAGATCGAAAGGCTAGCTTGTTGGTCTGTTAAGCAATCAAATATTACCACAGATATTATTAATGAATTGTTAGTAGATCAAAATAGTTTGCGACATGCTTTGCTTCAAGATCGCGCCGCTATTGATTTTTTGCTTTTAGCACAAGGCCATGGTTGTGAAGACTCCGAGGGTATGTGTTGTTTTAACCTATCTGATCATACTAATTCCATCCATAAACAGTTCAACTGGCTAAAGCAACATGCCAATAAGATCACTGTTAATAACAATCCGTTTGATAAATGGCTATCTTCTATATTTGGGGAATTAACACCATGGCTGCTTTCGCTTGTTAAAGAAGGCTTGCGCTGGATAGGAATAGGCATTGCTATTGTAGTTCTTGCTAAAATTGCTTATAACTGCATAATGAAACAAGTAGCTCTACTTTCCAACCAGATACTGCTCGCTCAAAAAGAAAAAGGGGGAATTGTGGAGGAATGGCTTGCTGAACAGGTCCGAATGTAACAGCTGTGAGCGAGCAGTACAGATAACGGGAGCTGTACTGCTGATAGCTGTAGCTTCCCAGGGTCAATCTGACCTGGAAGCTTGCAGAAAGCTCCAAGTCAGAACGAGCCCGAAGCTAGTCAGAACAAGCCCGAAGCTAGTGGAAAGTTGCAAGGTAGAACCTGCGGGAAGAATCCGGAAGTAGATAACCGTAAGAGGCTGGAGTATGCAAATGTAGCTTTATGCTTAACCAATCAAATATAGACGAGTAGGCATAATTTGTGCTTAGCCAATTAGACATAGATATGTAGGCATAATTTAACATAAGTAGGCATAATTAACCTTCAGTGTATAAAAGGCATAGCAGAACTCGAATAAAGTTGAAGCTTGCTTATAACTCATACTGAGTTGCGTCTTGCTTCCCTCGCCTTCTCCGACATTCTGCAACACCCCTCCACCCCGGCTGCAGGACAGGCTGCCCCATCTGATGACACATTTAGGGTGCATTCCTAAGGAGGAAGGACCCACAGCAGCTCTGGTCCCGATGGCAGCACCAGCAAAGCCATCGCTGTAGGGTGTGGGGGAGGAAACCCCTCCCAGACACACAACCCTCATGTGAGGGCCATGAGGGACCCAAAGCTCTCCTTCCTTCGCCCTCAACTCAGACATTTAAATCCTAGGACTTAGTTTTTGCTTGCAAAAGCTTAACAGGCTGAAGATTTTTCTCCCACCCCAAAGCCTCCCCGTTTGCAGAAGTTTCAGCCTCAGATGGAGCAGCGCCCCCCCGGCCCCAGCAAACTCCCTACTAGCAGGACGGGAAGTTTGGGGCATGAATTTAGAAACTGATCAATTTCTCACCCCTGTCTGCAGCCCCCGCTCTCCTGGGGACACTGTGTGGCAGGACCATGTGTATCAGCTGAGGATCTGCCTCTCAGCTCTAAGAGAGAGTAAATCGCTCTGGCGAGGCAGCTCTGAGAGCTGGGGACGAAGCCATTTGCTGGTTACCATGGGCTCCTCGGCAGCACAGGCACTGGATTAAGCTAATTTCTTCCCATCAAAAAGTCAGTCTGCAATGACACAATACTGTGGGTGAGACCTGTAGACTTTTAAAACTCTGCTGCCACCTCCCCTCTGGGCTCTGAAATTCAAACTGACCCGGTGGGGGTGGTGCTGTGCCATCCTCTCCTCCCCATCCCTTCAACCACAGCAATGATTTCTCTCCCTACTTTTGGATTTTTCCACATTTCTACACACTTCCCATGCTTCCCAGCCCGATCTGCCTCCAAAAAGTGTTATAATAATAATCAACAACGGTGTTTCTTTAGGTAGGAGGGAGGATGGGGGCAGTCTCTTAAGGCAATACTTTCAGCTGCTTTTCCCTATGCTGCCTTTTTTTTGGGTTTTCTTGCAGAGAATTGTAGAACTTGTTCTCCCAAGGAAAGCCCTGAAATATTTAAAGTTTGTGCAGATGAAGCTGGCTTCTGGTTAATAAATGAAATCCAGGCACGCTCCTTGTAGCCCTCAGTGGTCGGGATGGGAAGGGGTTGCTGCGGTCTCACTCCAAGGAGAGAGGCATCAGGCACGTTCCCCTGAACTCCTGCACCCTCCTTTTCTTATATTGTTATTAAGAGGGCTCTGGTAATTTTTTTTCTCTCCATGGAAACGCTTTTCCCATACCTCGTGTCTGTATAAAATGAGCCATCGTGGGGTTCCAGTCGTAACTCCAGACGTGGAGCCTTCGTTGGGGCACGATTTCATTCAAATGAAATCAGAGGGAGCTGGCAACGTCACGGGGCTGCGGTGCCTCTCCCCATTCAGAAGGAAGAAAAGGAGGGGGAGAACAATCAATGTCCGAACCTGACAGCCAGGTGAGAGTCACCCAAAACAGGGGCTGTGGCCAAGGCTGGGACTTTGCAGGATCTCACAGACGTGCTTTCCCCCAGCTCCTCCAGGGAGCCAGGAACTTGGTACAAGGATATTTTAAATGCAAAGCTCTTTATGCCCCCTAAGGACACCTGTTGAGGGTTTCAGCGTTGATTAACAGGGTTACCCCAGTTCTTGTGTTTCTATTAGAAGAGGGCAGCACCTTGGCAGGGTTTTGCCCCAGGGCAGTGCTCACAAACCCCATCCGCAGCAGGGACAGACTTGCCTTGCTCACACTGCTCTGCCCTCTCTCTGCTTTCCCATCTCAGGGGGCCTTTTGTCCTCCCAGACTGGCAGGGAAACCTGTGGAAGATGGAAATTTTGTGGAACTTCTCCCAGGAGCTGCCAGCACGGTCCCAGGAGTAGCATGGAGGTAGGGACAATGTGCCTTCCGGAAAAAAAAATCCATCAAAATCTCCAAACCCACTGAGGTCCAGCAGAATTGACTCTGATAGCATCGAGACAGCAGCGAGAGAGAAAAAAACCCCAGTCTGGCCTCCCAGTACCACTCTGGTCCTGGTGTGGTCAGAGGTCTCCCTATGGCACTGGTTTGCAAGCAAAAATGCTTTGTGCTGAGGAGAGGATGGGAATGGAGATCTCCCTGCTGGAAACAGGGATTGCTCCATGTGATCCGGGTCCCCCCATGGCCACCACAGATCTGCAGCTGGGCTGGGGGCTCCTGGTGGCCCCAGGACCCTGCTCAGCCCTGCCTGGTTATCAGAGTTCCTCTCTGAAACCTGCTTTGAAATGTCATTGTCTCCTTCGAGCAAAGGGCTGGTGGGGTGCAGTTGTCCCTGGGAAGCAGCCAGTAGTGAGCCTGGATGGTCTCCAAGTTGGGATGGGGAAATAAATGTTCTCACTCCTGGACTGCACACCAGCAATGGCCACAGTTGCTCCTGTGGAGGAGTCATGAGTGTGGATATTCTTGGATGTGTGTCTTTGATCTTCTCACCCAGCCCCTGAAGATGCTGGCTGCATGGTCCCTGGAGCTGATGAAACCCTTCAGCTCATGCTCTGCGATGAGGAAGCAGTTAGAGATGAGAGCTGTTTTCAACCCCTCCCCCATGGAGCTGGTCCATTGAAAATGGTTTCCCCCTGTGCTCATTGCAGAAGTGCGAGTGCTGATTCTCAGCAACCTTCATCTTTCCCCCATTTGGCTTGTGTCCTGCCTTTCCTTGACCTCCATGGGGTAAGAAGGGCTGGAGGCAGCACCATTCCCCAGTAGCTTAATTAGTGTTGGTGGGCCAGGGGACATCACAGGGCAAGGCCTGAAGCTTGGCAGGAGGTATTCAACCAGCTTTTTGAAATAGGTGCCCTTCTGTGGGTGCTGCTAAGCTCCACCCAGGTTTGCCTTCCACCCAGGTTTGCTACACGTGGAAGAAGGTTTTGTGCCTGGGGTGGGCAGTGAGGGCTTCGCCAGCATTTCTCTCCTATCGTGCCTCCTTGGAGAGATGTGTTTTGCACCCTTTTTCTCCCCGAGGGCTGCAGATGTTTGCTATGGTCCTTGCAGAATGTTCAGAAGACCCTTTGGAGCCTTTTAGTCTCAAAGAGCTGGTAGCCCTGCATGCTTCCGAGCGGGTTAGGGACTCAGCTCCCCTGATTTTGATGGTCAGGGCACAAGAAGAGAGTTGGACATGTAAGTCCAGGTGGGATGGGAAGTTTGGTTGCTGACCTGGCCAACGGGTGCATCATGACAGGTGTGTGGGCGATCAGAAAGTGGATGCCCCTCTGCCTCCCAGAGGGGAATGTCTGGCGGCGTGGAAGTTGGGTAAAAGGGAGGACCCGGTAAAAGATGGGGACTGGGGGAAAGAGGGGAACTTGATAAAAGAGGGAGGCGTGGGTGAAGAGTGGCGTGTGGTGGAGAAAGTGGAGGGAAATCCTCTAAAGGATCCCAATTTCTTTGTCGTTCCCTTTCTGCCAGTTTCTGCTGAGTTAGAGGAAACAGCTTTGTCTCCTGTATCCAGCAGACTGCCTAGGCTGATCCTTCCTCAGATCGGGGAGTTTTACTACTTACAACTAAATTTCAAGTCAGACAGACTCAATCTTCGTCAGATCCATCTCGTGGCCAAAATAGTTTTGTTTCTGTTTTTCTGGACCAAACCTGAACACAATACCAAATCATTTTCTCTTTATCTTTATATCTAGTTTTCAGGTCCTGTTGCAGGAGACCAGCTTGATGCGCTCCCTCTCCAGGAACTCGAGGACCACCAAGACGTTCTCCAGCTTCACCTGGCGGAAGTGGGGGCGCGGGTGGTGCTTGCACCCCTTTTCTTGTGGCTGAGGACCTCGAGGAGGGCGATGAGGCGCAGGCCGTCACTCAGGTCACGCTGGAGGTCCTCGATCCATTTCTGCACACACTTGAGGTGCTCGTTGCACCAGCGTGTGAAGTTGTTCTGCTGGTTCTCCTTCCAAGGAGCGTCCTCAGCCAGGTCCTTCTCGGTGGCCCGGAGCTCCTCAACTTCCTCCCCACCCTCCGGCTCTGCTTCCACAGTGGAGTTCCTGGTGGTGCAGGGGGTGCTCTGGGGTTGGGTGTGATGTAGAGGAGGTTGAGGGTTGGTGTGGTGGGTGAGGGTCATCAAGTCCAACCTTTAGCCCATCTTATTGCTACCCACTAGACCACTAGACCATGGCCTCAAGTGCCGTGGCCTGAAGGATGCTGCTAAGAGATGATGGGGAGCGGCTTGGTACGTTCCTCCGCCAGCTCCCTCGGCATTCTCGGGTGGATCTCATCCGGCCCCGCAGACTTATGGGTGTCCAATTGACTCAGCAGGTCCTTCACCACTATTTCCTGGATTACGAGGGGTTTATTCTGATCTCCATCCCAATCTTCCAGCTCAGGGGACTGAATACCATGAGGAGAACTGGTCTGACTGCTAAAGACTGAGGCAAAGAAGGCGTTAAGTACCTCAGCCTTTTCCTCATCCTTGGTAACAATGTTCCCCCTCACATCCAATGAGGGATGGAGATTTTCCCTGGTTCTTTTGTTATCATTAATATATTTGTAAAAACTCTTCTTATTATCTTTAGTGGCAGTGGACAGCCCGAGTTCAAGCTGGCCTTTTGCCCCTGTAATGTTCTTCCTACACGACCTAACTCAATCCCTATACTCTTCCTGGGTAGCCCGCCCCTTCTTCCAGAGGTGGTGGTCTCTCCTCTTTCTCCTAAGCCCCAACAGAAGCTCCCTGTTCAGCCAGGCTGGTCGCTTTCCCCACCATTTTGTGATCCAAGGGGAGGTCAGGGTGCTGGGGGGGGCAGGGTGCTCCAGGGGCATCTCAGCTGCTCTTGAGTTGGCTGTATAAGAAGATCATGGAGGAGGCCGCGAGGAAGAAGAGTAAGGACTTGTATCCACCGGTGCTCTGCTGGAGGGGGGACAGGGGACAGGGGTCAGGGTGACCTGCACTGTGGTGGCAGCCCCAGCCCTGGGTGTCCCCCACCCCTCCCACCCCATACCTTTCTCGGTGCCAGCGGGCGAGTGCCCTCCTTCCCTGGCTGCTTCTGTTTGCAAGCAGCAGCACTGGGGGTGGTGACCTCCAACTGGTGGAGGGCAGGTAACTCGGCTCGCAGATAGGACACTTCCTCCTGGAGCAAAAGGAACTCCCCAGCCATTCCGTTGTTTGCTGCCTGCAGCTTGGCCACCTCCTCCTGGAGCCTCCTGTTTTTCGATGCCACTGCTGCGTTTGCTGCCTGCAGCCCGGACACCTTCTCCTGCAGGGTCATGATCACCACTGACATTCCTTTGTTTGATTCCCAGAGCTGGGCCTTCTCCTCATGGAACTTGCTGAGCTCCGCTTCCAACGTTGCATTTAGTGAGTCCACCTCTTCTGACATTGCCCGCAGCCAAGCTGGAGAGGGCGGGGGGCACCGCTTGAGTGGGACTGTTCCCATGGGTCCCTATCTCGGGGGGTGCCCATTCCTAGGGGTGCCCGTTCCCATCCACGGAGGGCCCTGTCTATGGGGGTTCCTGACCCTGTGGGTGCCCATCCATAGGGGTGCCTGTCCCTGGGGGCCATCTGTATAAGTGACCATCCCCAAGGGGTCCCTGTCTTTGAGGGTGCCAGCACTGGGCTCCACGTTCCCTGGGGCGCCCAGTCCTATGGGTCCCTGTCCCTGGGGCCCCTCTTCTCTGTGGGGTCCTTGTCCCAGTGTGTGCCCATCCCTGGGGGTGCCCATCCCTTGGGGTCCCTGTCCCTATGGGTTCCCGTCCACGGGGGTGCCAATCCCTGGGTGTCCCCATCATTTGGACTGCCCATCCCCATGGGTTCCCATCCCTGGGGGTGCCCATCGTGGGGGTGCCCGTCCTCATGTGTCCCCGTCCCCAGGCTGGGGTCCTTGCTCCCCCCCACTCACTGTTCATGAAGGAGGTGACTTTAAGGTCCATGGTCGAAGGTCACGGTCCACTCTGCCCCTAGAATCACGGAATCACTATGGTTAGAAAGGACCTCCAGGATCATCAAGTCCAACCTTTCTCCCATCATCTCCCTAACCACTAGACCACAGCCTCAAGTGCTTCATCCACTCGTGTTTTAAACACCTCCAGGGACGGCGACTCCACCACCTCCCTGGGCAGCCTGTGCCAGTGCCTGACCACCCTCTCAGGAAAGACCTTCCCTGTTCGTGAACAGGTCAAGCAAGGCACCTTCCCTGCTGGGCTCACTTACCAGCCGAGTCAGGAAGTTGTCTGCCACGCACTGCAGGAACTTCCTGCACTGTTTCCTCTCTGCTGTGTTGTGTTTCCAGCCGATGCCTGGTGAGAACAAGAACAAGGGCTTTGATTTTGCAGCTCCTGCCAGTTGCCTGTGCTTACAGCCATCCACTGCAGCACTCCACTCATCAGAGTCATCCCACCACGTTTCCGTGATGGCGACTACGTCGTAGCTCTCGTGCTGCACAATGGCTTCCAGCTCCTCCTGCTTGTTGCCCATGCCGCGTGCATTAGAGTAGAAGCGCTTGTGCCGGGCTAAGGACTTCATTCCCAGCCACGGCCTGCCAGCCTTAGGCTCAGCTCTGGCGGGCCTGATTTTCCCCCCTTCCCCCTTCGAACCTCGTTTCAAGCCCTTTCAGTGAGCCCGGCCAGCTCGGACGCCAGGATTCTTTTCCCCCTTTGAGACAGATGAACTCCACCTGCCGCCCGCAGACCCCGCGCAGCATAAAGCTCCCCATGCTCAAACCCCCACAATTCTGTCTGTGGCACCAGCCTCTCAGCCACATGTTCATCAGGGGGGTCTGCCTTCCTCTGTCAGTGTTCCTCCCTGCCACTGCAGGCACTGAGCAGAACAACACCTGGGCTCCCGAGCCCTCAAGTGATCTCCCCAGGGCCCTGCAGTCTTGTTTAGTTGTTTGCAGGCTCCTCTCTGAAACATCATCACTACCAACCTGGATAACCAGCAGTGGCTTGACTGTACCGTAGTCTCTTGGCTGTACCTGAGCGGTCAGCAGACCACTCACCAGAGCAGTCCCCAGAGTGACTGGCCCTGACACCAGGGTGTCTGTTGCCTGCCCTCTGTCCCTGTCACCAGGGTGGCTGTGCCTGCCCTCTGTCCCTGTCACCAGGGTGGCTGTTGCCATGGTGACTCTCTCCAGGGGGTGGCATTTCTGGTTGCCCCTGACAACCACCTCCCTCCTTCCCTGGGGGGCCCCTGGCAGGGGATCAGGGGGCAGTGGGCCCCCCCAGTGCCATTGTCATCCCCCCTGTGCTGGCCCCTCCCCAGCTTCAGGCTGCATGTGCGGGCAGTGTTCACTCTGCAACCTACTGAGGGCCCCGAGAGGGGAGCTTGGTGAATCTTCAGCGGCTGCTCTGGCTTCGGTGCCACTTCCAGGATCTCTTTAGAAAAGCCGGGGGCGGGCTGGGAAGGGCATGGGGGGCACCACGGGTAGGTTGCGGTCACCCACCATGGTCTGGGGCAGGGCTGGAGGACTTGGGGACCATGACAATCTCACAGGGTGCCATGGGGGTCCCACATGGGTCGCGTTAGAGGTGGCTTCTGCTGAATCCCCCTTGGCCTTACCCACATCTCTCCAAAATTGCATTAAGTTGGGTATTGCCTCCCCTGCCTTTGTTGTCTCAATCTGTTTGAAATCAGGGGGCCCATGGGGTGCCATGAGGTGCTGTAGGGGTCCTAAGGGGTGCCACAGGGCTGCCATGGGGCTCCCAATGGGTGCCATAGGGGTCCCCAGGTGCTATAGTGGTCCCCCAGGGGTCCCGTGGGGTCCCACGGGGGTCCCAGTGGGTGCCATACGGGTCCAACAGGGTCTCTCCTCTTAGCATGGATGGATTCCGGCTTATGAAACTCAACAAAGTCATCAAGCAAGTTGACATCGTCATCACCTGCACTGGTGTGCGGTCTCCGAGGCCGGAGGATGGGGATGCACACCCCATAAGGACAGGGAGGTGCTGGTGTCACCAAGCAGGACAAAGAACTATCGACACCAATGTGATGTAGATAAGCTGACACTTCTTTATCGGCTCACGGGGGTACGGGGGATAACTCCACCTAGCGTATCCTGGGTTACATTACATTTAACAGGGGTTTATGTATTCAATTTCCATTTTATAAGCGGTTTAACATAAAAGTACATATACTGCTCGCCTTTAATTACTCGTTAAGTTTAACCTTTACCTTGATTGGCCCCTAACGACCTTTCGGGTTCCATCACTTCATGTATATTCATTTCTAATAAGAACCATTGATTACTGTAGTCACTAAACTAAAACCATCAAAATCATCACAATCTGATCCGATTGGTAACACTGGAGCGTGTCCAGAGCAGGGCAGTGGAGCTGGGGAAGGGTCTGGAGCACAAGGGTGATGGGGAGCGGCTGAGGGAACTTGGGGACAAGAGGGTGAGGGGCGACCTCATTGCTCTCCACAGCTCCCTGACAGATGGGGGTAGCGAGTGAGGGTCGGTCTCTTCTCCCAGGTGACAGTGACAGTGTCACCAAACAGGACAAAGAACAACACCAATGTGATGTAGATAAGCAGACTTTTCTTTATTGACACGTGGAGGATACGGGGGATAACTCCGCCCAGAGCATCCTGGGTTACATCACCTTTAGCAGGGTTTTTATAGATTTGATTTCCATTGTATAAGCTATTTAACATAAAACTGCATGTACTGCTCGCCTTCAATTGCTCATTAAAATTAACCTTTACCTTGATTGGCCCCTAATGATTTCTTGGATTACATCAGTTCATGTATATTCATTTCTAATAACAATCATTGGTCACCTATAGTCACACCATAGTCGCGCTATTGATTGTACCCTCTAATATTCAGATTAGGATGGGGAGGGGGATAAGGGGATCTTCAAGCAGCGTAAACTGGTCACTGTGACTTTAGCCACTATATGATTAATTATTATATTGTTTCCTCGGTGGTTGCTTACACATAATATTTTACTTTCTTGACGACATGATTTCTAGTTACAGACAAAGCTGGGTCTTAGCTGCTTGTACCACCTGTTCGCTTCATGTACTTTAGCTGCTGGTACCACCTGTTTGTTCTGTGTGCTTTCTGTGACTGCTAAAGTAAAACACAGTCACTCCCTCATATGATTCGATTAGGCCTAACTTGATTTTAGCTAAACTAAAATCATAAAATCATCAAAATCATCAAAATCTGATCAGTTTGGTAACAGCCTAAGGCATCATGGGCCCATCAAGCTAAGAACAACTCTCCTTTATGCTGCCAATCCAAGTCTATCTGGGACACCTCTATTTTTGCAGCCTGATCTGCCTTTTTGTTTTTGCGATGTTCTTCATTAGCCTGACTCTTGGGGACATGAGCATCTACATGATGGACTTTCACAGGTAGCTTCTCTACCTGAGTGGCAATGTCCTTCCACTCATCAGCAGCCCAGATTGGTTTTCCCCTACGCTGCCAGTTGGCCTTTTTCCACCTTTCCAGCCAACCCCACACGGAGTTGGCTACCACCCATGAATCAATGTAGAGGTAGAGCTTTTGCCACTTCTCTCTTCCAGCAGTGTCCAGGGCTAATTGGACAGCTTTGAGTTCAGCAAATTGGCTTGATCCACCCTCTCCCTCGGTAGCCTGTGCAACTTGTCGTGTGGGGCTCCATACAACAGCTTTCCATTTCCGGCTAGCACCTACAATTCGGCAGGAACCATCGGTGAAGAGGGCATAGCGTCTGTCACTCTCTGGTAGCTCGTTATATGGAGGGGCTTCCTCAGCACGTGTCACTTCCTTTTCCTCTTCTTCAGAAGATAATCCAAAAGCCTCACCTTCTGGCCAGTTGGTAATTATCTCCAAGATCCCAGGGCGATTTTGGTTTCCAATACGGGCGCGCTGTGTGATGAGGGCAATCCATTTGCTCCAAGTAGCGTCGGTGGCATGATGCGTGGAGGGAGCCTTTCCCTTGAACATCCACCCCAGCACCGGTAGTCGGGGTGCCAGGAGGAGTTGTGCCTCTGTGCCGATTACTTCTGAGGCAGCTCGAACTCCTTCATAGGCGGCCAAGATTTCTTTCTCTGTTGCAGTGTAGTTGGCTTCGGACCCTCTGTAGCTTCGGCTCCAGAATCCCAGTGGTCGGCCCCGAGTCTCATCAGGCACCTTCTGCCAAAGGCTCCAGGACAGACCCTTGCACCCGGCTGCAGAGTAGAGCACATTTTTCACCTCTGGTCCTGTCCTGACTGGGCCAAGGGCTACCGCATGAGCAATTTCCTGCTTGATCTGAGTGAAGGCTTGTTGTTGTTCAGGGCCCCAGTGGAAATCGTTCTTCTTGCGGGTAACCAGGTAGAGAGGGCTCACGATCTGGCTGTACTCGGGAATGTGCATTCTCCAAAAGCCTGTGACACCTAGGAAAGTTTGTGTTTCCTTCTTGTTGGTTGGTGGAGACATCACAGTGACCTTATTGATGACCTCGGTGGGAATCTGACGCCGTCCGTCTTGCCACTTTACCCCCAGGAACTGGATCTCTCGGGCAGGTCCCTTGACTTTGCGTTTCTTGATGGCGAAGCCGGCCTCCAGGAGAATCTGGATGATTTTCTCTCCTTTCTCAAATACTTCCACTGCCGTGTTCCCCCATACAATGATATCATCGATGAACTGCAAATGTTCTGGAGCCTCACCCTTTTCCAGTGCAGTCTGGATCAGCCCATGGCAGATGGCGGAACTGTGCTTCCACCCCTGGGGCAGTCGGTTCCAGGTGTATTGCACGCCCCTCCAGGTGAAGGCAAACTGAGGCCTGCACTCTGGTGACAGAGGAATGGAGAAAAATGCATTAGCAATGTCAATAGTGGCGTACCACTTTGTTGCTTTGGACTCCAGCTCGTACTGGAGCTCCAGCATGTCTGGCACAGCAGCACTCAATGGTGGAGTCACTTCATTCAAAGCACAATAGTCCACAGTCAATCTCCATTCTCCATCAGGCTTGCACACAGGCCAGATGGGGCTGTTGAAGGGTGAGTGGGTCTTGCTGATCACCCCTTGGCCCTCCAGCTCACGGATCATCTTGTGGATGCGGATCACGGCATCTCGATTCATCCGATACTGCCGGCGGTGCACCGTTGAAGTGGCAATTGGCACCCGTTGCTCTTCCACCTTCAGGAGCCCAACTGCAAAAGGATTTTCTGATAGTCCAGGCAAGGTGTTCAACTGCCTAATGCCTTCTACTTCCACAGCAGCTATCCCAAAAGCCCACTTAAACCCTTTTGGGTCTTTGTAATAGCCATTTCGGAGAAAGTCTATGCCCAGGATATATGGGGCCTCTGGGCCAGTCACAATAGGATGTTTCTGCCACTCCTTCTCAGTCAGGCTCACCTCAGCTTCCAACAGGGTCAACTGCTGCAACCCCCCTGTCACCCCAGAGATAGACACAGATTCTGCCCCCACATGTCCCGATGGTATTAGGGTACACTGTGCTCTAGTTTCAAATAACGCTTCATATCTCTGTGGCTCTGATGTGCCAGGCCATCGGATCCACACTGTCCAAAAAACCCGATGCTCCCGTGCCTCTTCATGGCTAGAGGCAGGACCCCCCTAGGCCTGGTTACTATTCCCTCTCCTGGGCATACCTGCAAGATGTTTCTTCAAGGGGATCTGACATATCATCCTCCCTTCTGTAATACCTGGCAGCTCGGTCACGGGAGGCTGAGGCTACTTTCGCTTTAGTGGAACCCCCTCGGCTAGTGTTTTCCCTTTTGAGCTCACGAACCCGTCCTGCCAGGACAGAAGTGGGTTTCCCATCCCACCTTCTCATGTCTTCCCCACAGTCACACAGGAAGAACCACAGCTCAGATCGTGGGGTGTACCCTCTCTCTCTAGCTGGGGGACGTCGGGCTCTGACTCTGGGGTTTATGACCTGCACTGGTGCCACATGAGAGCTGCTCTTCCCTACCTCCTCCATCACCTCCTCCCTAATCTCTTCTTTGAGGTCCCTAGCCACAGCAGCGACATGAGCTTTCATTGGGCCATTGACTAAACTCTCATAATATCTGAACCTGTTGGCAACAGAACCCACTGTCTCTTGGTTGTCATCAGCATTAATTGTTGCAATGAACGTGGCATACTGCTGTGGCCCCAGCTTTGCCAGGTTCCACAGCATCTGCCCTGTACATTTGACCTTGTCGGGGTGATTATCATACTGTCTGTCCCTCCCAAAGAGTACCTCTAACACTGCCACTTCTCTCAGCTGTTGGATTGCTTCCTCAAGGGTCTTCCATTGCATTCTATGATGGTACTCTCCTGCATTCTCTCTCTGTGGACAAACCTTTCCCTCACACTCATTAAAAGCCGCTCTCAGAGAGAAAGGGGCCCCGGCTCCCTCACGAATACCTGGTCCACCCAGTCTTGGGCCAAGGATCCCAAATACCTGGCTTTGCCACTATCCAGTTGTATGCCTTTACCCATAAGGTCCCAAACCCGAAGTAACCAGGTTGTATAAGGCTCACGCCCCCGTCGCGCAATGTCTTTTCGCATATTACGGAGGCTGTCGAACGACAGGGATTCGATGATAATTTCAGGCTCTGACTCCCCTGCAGGTTGTGAGGGCTCTGGTTCATCACCATCATTAACTGGGCGTACTGATTTGGCCTTGCACTTCCTCCTCTGCACAGGGGTGACTGCGGCTGGCTTCGGCTGTCCTTGTGGTTCAGCTGGACCCTGCACAGTTGTAACATCTGTGGGTTCCACTGCTGCACCATCAGACTCTCCCTCTTCAGGATGAGGTATCCCACGAGTCTGGGAGGTGTGTTCCCTCAACATCTCACATATTTCCTTCACCAGTACCCCCACCCAATTCGGCTGGTCCATTTCTGAGGTGGGCTGCTGGGCAATGTCAGGTCATGGGACAGGGTCAGGCTGTGGGGCAGGATCTCTAGTCTCTAGGGCCGTGTCAGGTTCTGTGGCAGCATTCCTAGTCTCTGGGGTGGGCGCCCAGGTAGTTATCCAAGTCAGTCTCACCTTATCTCTGATGGCTGAGTAGGCCTATTAGCAACACCTGGATAGTATCTAGGGGAAATCTAAACCCTTTGAAAGCTGGTGGAGTAGACCCAAAGAACTGGTTGAATGGTTGGGAGAAAACTTCCCCTGGTGTTATTTCCTCACAGAAGGTACCATTTTTAATGTAATCCCAAAAACATACGCTGAGCGTGTGATAGCGCTTTATCCATGTGCCCACATTCCACAGGAAATTAAAACCCCATGAATTCCTCACCTTACCAACCCACAGTGCAAGCTGGATAACAGCCACGGTAGCCTTAGTCAGAGGACCCATGTTTAGATAAGGGGCTGCAAAGGGGAAAAGTATAGCCACGACCACGTGCCACCTGAACCAAGGTAAACTAGACCACATGGTGCTGCCTAACAAAGTTCCTATGTTCAGCACCCAAAAAAATCAGGTTAGCCAGGAACTGTTATTCCTTTTTCACCCTTTTTTCTCGATGCCTTCAAGCCCCACGTTGGTCACCAAAAATTTGTCTTGGTTTGAAAGACAGGTGTCTGCTAAGGGAGGCAGGAGCCCCCCTTGGAACGGAAAATACAACCCCCTTCCCTCTGAATTATTATAAAATTGAAATTAAGGGGCTTTCAGGCAAAGATATGAGGAAATGGGAATAACAGTTTTTACTAATATATATATAACAAAACAATAATACAGAGAAACTGGTTACAGGCCTGACAGAGTCAGGGATACAACCTGGCCCCCTGCCGGGCAGGGTGCTGGTAGCAGTCCGATGTAGTGGCAGCTGCACTTCTCTTTGAAATGGTCCTGTTGAAGCGGTGATCTTGTAGAAAAGAAGTCTGGTCCTCCTCCGAAAATCCAGTGGTGGTGCAGTCCTTGTCCTCTGGGATCCCAGCAGGTAAGGCTGCTCGTGCTGTTCTAAACCCCAGATTTTATCCCCGGTGGGAATGCTTGGCTCCCTCCCCCTGGCCGGAGCATCTCACAAAGGGATGGTGAGTCCTGGGGCAAGGCACTGATGGGCCCATTAACAGAAGAATAGTCCAGGTGCAGGTTATCTATGGGTCATGGGGCAAGGCATTGTTGGGCCTATTAACAGAAGCTAGTCCAGAGGGTAGGAGCAAGGAACATCAGCGCCTGGTTTCAACAGCTCGTGGTAATAGAATACATTGTAACCCAGTACAGGGAGTCAGAGCCACGCTTGTCCAAGATGGCGTTTTCCTCCCGACGGCCCCTCTAGGCTTCGGCGAGGGCCGCGCTGAGGCAGCAGAAGATGGAGGCAGTGTTGTAGAGGTGGAGAGCCCAGCTGGTCTCAGCGACACAGAGGAGGGTGAGGAGGAGCAGCAGCCTGGTGTGGGGCATTGCAGTGGCCTGCCCAGTGGAGAGAGCGAGGGGAGGGCAGAGATGGGCATGAGCTTCCCCCAGAGCCCGGGGCAGAGTATCATCATCCCCCAGGCTCCCACATCCCATGAACGTGGGTTCACCTCCTAGGTCTCCCTCTGATCCCATCTAATGGTGGGGATTGAGTTGCCTTGGGGCCTCCTTCTCCAAGGTGCAACCCCTCAGCCCTTGGTTTTGGGGGGCTGGGTGGGAAGTGCTTTGCAAGGCTGCAGCCTCCATGGAGGGGAGGATTTGGCCATGCCTTTGCCAAAACACAAGTGCCTGCTACAAGGAGAGCTGTTTTCTACCGTGCCCTCTGCCTGAGGCAACCTTGTTGCAGTCCCCATGCCGCCCTCTGCACCTTGCTAACACCTCCAAAGTGTAACCATGTGTACCACCAACTGCTGTAAAGGTGAGTTTTCCTTTCAGCTCCTCTCTGGTCAGCCTGAAACCACCCGAGATGTTTCCGTGCTCTCTGAAGTTGGCAATTGCCTGTCTCGCCCTGCTTGGTCTGAAAAGGGCATGGAGAGTAGGGTAGCTCCTGGTGCTGGAGGGGGGATCCAATGTGATGGCCCCATGTCCACTCTCCAGCCCTGTCCTGGGGTGCTCAGGGGCTGTCTGTTACCCTGTGGCTCCATCGCCAGGACACCCCTCCACCCCGGCTGCAGGACAGGCTGCCCCATCTGATGACACATTCGGGGTGCATTCCTAAGGAGGAAGGACCCAGAGCAGCTCTGGTCCCCATGGCAGCACCAGCAAAGCCATCGCTGTAGGGTGTGGGGGAGGAAACTCCTCCCCAGACACACAGTCCTCATGTGAGGGCCATGAGGGACCCAAAGCTCTCCTTCCTTCGCCCTCAACTCAGACATTTAAATCCTAGGACTTAGTTTTTGCTTGCAAAATCTTAACAGGCTGAAGATCTTTCTCCCACCCCAAAGCCTCCCCCTTTGCAGCAGTTTCAGCCTCAGATAGAGGAGCCCCACCCCTGCCCCAGCAAACTCCCTGCTAACAGGACAGGGGCATGAATTTAGAAACTGCTCAATTTCTCACCCCTGTCTGCAGCCCCCGCTCTCCTGGGGACACTGTGTGGCCCCATGCTGCTGGATGGAGAATGGGAACGTCCCCAAAAACCCTTGTAGAGCTGGCAGAGCTGCTGGGAGACAACTGAGCTGCTTTGAGCTGTCACTGCCATCTCCAGAGCTGTGGAGCAGCATCTCCACCTCACTTCTCCCCGACAGCTATTTCACCACTGTCTGAAACATGTGGCTTGGTCCTTTGCCTGACTTCAGCCAAGCAAGGAGAAAGGCAGGCAGCAAAACCTGATGTTTTGTTTGGTGGTTGGGTTTTTGCTTTGCATGGGGTTTTTATGCCCCGGCGTGCCACAAAGATTTTATGGAGCTGGAAAGAAGTTGGGGCTGGGTTTTCCTCCCCCATAAACAAAACCAAAACAGGAAAAGAAGAAGCCCCTGCAGTGGATCTAAGGAACTCGGAGTTAAATCTGCTGCTGCTGGAGGGTGACCTGGGGGTACCGTTCGTTCCCCATGGTTGGAAATTGCTGGGATGCCCATGAGAGATCTGCTCTATTGAGGTGGTGCCAAGAGCCACGGCAGGACCATGTGTGTCGGCTGAGGATCTGCCTCTCAGCTCTAAGAGAGAGTAAATTGCTCTGGCGAGGCAGCTCTGCGAGCTGGGGATGAAGCCATTTGCTGATTAGCAAATGTAGCCCTCAGTGGTCAGGATGGGGAGGGGTTGCTGCGGTCTCACTCCAAGGAGAGAGGCATCAGGCATGTTCCCCTGAACTCCTGCACCCTCCTTTTCTTTTACTGTCATTAAGAGGGCTCTGGTAATTTTTTTTCTCTCCATGGAAACGCTTTTCCCCCCCCTCGTGTCTGTATAAAAATGAGCCATTGTGGAGTTCGAGTCGTAACTCCAGACGTGGAGCCTTTGTTGGGGCACGATTTCATTCAAATGAAATCAGAGGGAGCTGGCAACGTCACGGGGCTGCGGTGCCTCTCCCCATTCAGAAGGAAAAAAGGGAGGGGGAGAACAATCGATGTCTGAACCTGACAGCCAGGTCAGAGTCACCCAAAACCGGGGCTGTGGCCAAGGCTGGGACTTTGCAGGATCTCACAGACGTGCTTTCCCCCCAGCTCCTCCAGGGAGCCAGGAACTTGGGTACAAGGATTTTTTAAATGCAAAGCTCTTTATGCCCCCTGAGGAAACCTGTTGAGGGTGAAATGTGGAAATTTGAAATGTCATTTGAATGACATTTGAAATGTCATTTGAATGACATTTGAAATGTCATTGTCTCCTTTGAGCAAAGGGCTGGTGGGGTGCAATTGTCCCTGGGAAGCAGCCAGTAGTGAGCCTGGATGGTCTCCAAGTTGGGATGGGGAAATAAATGTTCTCGCTCCTGGACTGCACACCGACAATGGCCACAGTAGCTCCTGTGGAAGAGTCATGACTGTGGATATTCTTGGATGAGCATCTTTGATCTTCTCACCCAGCCCCTGAAGATGCTGGCTGCATGGTCCCTGGAGCCCATGAAACCCTTCAGGTCATGCTCTGTGGTGAGGAAGCAGTGAGAGATGAGAGCTGTTTTCAACCCGTCCCCCATGGAGCTGGTCCATAGAAAATGGTTTCCCCCTGTGCTCATTGCAGAAGTGCGAGTGCTGATTCTCAGCAACCTTCATCTTGCCCCCATCTGGCTTGTGTCCTGCCTTTCCTTGACCTCCATGGGGTAAGAAGGGCTTGAGGCAGCACCATTCCCCAGTAGCTTAATTAGTGTTGGTGGGCCAGGGGACATCACAGGGCAAGGCCTGAAGCTCGGCAGGAGGTATCCAACCAGCTTTTTGAAATAGGTGCCCTTCTGTGGGTGCTGCTAAGCTCCACCCAGGTTTGACTTCAGCCCAGGTTTTCTAGGCATGGAAGAAGGTTGTGCCTGGGGTGGACAGTGAGGGCTTCGCCAGCATTTCTCTCCTATCGTGCCTCCTTGGAGAGATGTGTTTTGCACCCTTTTTCTCCCCGAGGCCTGCAGATGTTAGCTATGGTCCTTGCAGAATGCTCAGAAGACCCTTGGAGCCTGTTAGTCTCAAAGCACTGACAGCCCTGCATGCTTCCGAGTCCCTAATGATTGCTGGTCAACTGAGTTGATGGTCAGGGCACAAGAAGAGAGTTGGGCATGTAAGTCCAGGTGGGATGGGAAGTTTGGTTGCTGACCTGGCCAACGGGTGCATCATGACAGGTGTGTGGGCACTCAGAAAGTGGATGCCCCTCTGCTTCCCAGAGGGGAATGTCCGGCGGCGTGGAAGTTGGGTAAAAGGGAGGACCAGGTAAAAGATGGGGACTGGGGGAAAGAGAGGAACTTGATAAAAGAGGGAGGCGTGGGTAAAGAGCGGGGTGTGGTGGAGAAAGTGGAGGTAAATCCTCTAAAGGATCCCAATTTCTTCGTCGTTCCCTTTCTGCCAGTTTTTGCTGAATTAGAGGAAACAGCTTTGTCTCCTGTATCCAGCAGACTGCCTAGGCTGATCCTTCCTCAGATCGGGGAGTTTTACTACTTATAACTAAATTTCAAGTCAGACAGACCCAATCTTCGTCAGATCCATCTCGTGGCCAAAGCAGTTTTGTTTCTGTTTTTCTGGACCAAACCTGAACACAATACTAAATCATTTTCTCTTTATCTTTATATCTAGTTTTCAGGTCCTGTTGCAGGAGACCAGCTTGTTGACCACCGAGACGTTCTCCAGCTTCACCTGGCAGAAGTGGGGGTGCGGGTGGTGCTTGCACCCCTTTTCTTCTGGCTGAGGACCTCGAGGAGGGCGATGAGGCGCAGGCCGTCGCTCAGGTCACGCTGGAGGTCCTCAATCCATTTCTGCACACACTTGAGGTGCTCGTTGCACCAACGTGTGAATGTGTTCTGCTGGTTATCCTTCCAAGGAGCATCCTCAGCCAGGTCCTTCTTGGTGGACAGGAGCTCCTCAGCTTCCTCCCCAACCCCCGGCTGTGCTTCCACAGTGGTGTTCATGGTGGTGAGGGGGGTGCAGTGGGGTTGGGTGTGATGTAGATGAGGTTGAGGGTTGGTGTGGTGGGTGAGGGTCATCAAGTCCAACCTTTAGCCCATCTTATTGCTAACCACTAGACCACTAGACCATGGCCTCAAGTGCCGTGGCCTGATAGATGCTGCTGAGAGATGATGGGGAGCGGCTTAGCACGTTCCTCTGCCAGCTCCCTCAGCACTCTCAAGTGGATCTCATCTGGCCCCGCAGACTTATGGGTGTCCAATTGACTCAGCAGGTCCTTCACCACTATTTCCTGGATTACGAGGGGTTTGTTCTGATCTCCATCCCAATCTTCCAGCTCAGGGGACTGAATACCATGAGGAGAACTGGTCTGACTGCTAAAGCCTGAAGCAAAGGAGGCATTAAGTACCTCAGCCTTTTCCTCATCCTTGGTAACAATGTTCCCCCTCACATCCAATGAGGGATGGAGATTCTCCCTGGTTCTTTTGTTATCGTTAATATAATTGTACAAACTCTTCTTATTATCTTTAGTAGCAGTGGACAGCCATGTTCAAGCTGGCCTTTTGCCCCCGTAATGTTCTTCCTACACGACCTAACTAAATCCCTATACTCTTCCTGGGTAGCCCGCCCCTTCTTCCAGAGGTGGTGGTCTCTCCTCTTTCTCCTAAGCCCCAGCAGAAGCTCCCTGTTCAGCCAGGCTGGTCGCTTTCCCCACCATTTTGTGATCCAAGGGGGGGGTCAGGGTGCTGGGGTGGGCAGGGTGCTCCAGGGGCGTCTCAGCCGCTCTTGAGTTGGCTGAACAAGAAGATCATGGAGCAGGCCGCGAGGAAGAAGAGTAAGGGCTTGTATCCCCTGGTGCTCTCCTGGAGGGGGGACAGGGGACAGTGGTCAGGGCATCCCCCATCGCGGTGGCACCTGGCCAGCTGGCCTGTGCCCTCCTGCTCTGGCTGCTCCTCTTGGCAAGCAGCAGCACTGGGGGTGGAGACCTCCAGCTGGTGGCAGGCAGGGAACTTGGCCAGCAGCTGGGACACTTCCTCCTGGAGCAAGAGGAGCTTCACAGTCTTTGCTCTGTTTGCTGTACGCAGCTTGGCCACATCCTCCTCGAGCCTCCTGTTCTTCCATGTCTCTGCTGTGTTTTCTGTCTTCAGCTTGTCCAGCTCCTCCTGGAGGCTCCTGTTCTTCGATGCCACTGCTGCATTTTCTGCCTGCAGCTGGGATACCTCCTCCTGGAGCCTCCTGGGCTCCAATGTCACTGCTGCGTTTTCTGCCTGCAGCTGGGACACCTCCTCCTGGAGCCTCCTGGGCTCCAATGTCACTGCTGCATTTGCTGCCTGCAGCTGGGACACCTTCTCCTGCAGGCTCATGATCACCCCTGACATTCCTTTGCTTTCTTCCCACAGCTGGGCCTTCTCCTCGTGGAACTTGCTGACCTCCGCTTCCAACGTTGACTTCAGTGAATCCACCTCTTCTGACATGGCCTGCAGCTGACCTGGAGAGGGTGGGGGCACCGCTGGGGTGGGACTGTTCCCATGGGTCCCCATCTCTGGGGGTGCCCATCCCTGGGGGTGCCCGTTCCCATCCACGGAGGGCCATGTCTATGGGGGTTCCTGACACTGTGGGTGCCCATCCATAGGGGTGCCTGTCCCTGGGGGCCATCTGTATAGGTGAAGATCCCCAAGGGGTCCCTGTCTTTGAGGGCGCCAGCACTGGGCTCCTCATCCTTTGGGGTGCCCAGTCCTGCGGGTCCCTGTCCCTGGGGTTCCTCATCTCTGTGGCGTCCTCGTCCCAGCGGGTGCGCATCCCTGGGGGTGCCCATCCCTTGTTGTCCCTGTCCCTATGGGTGCCCGTCCACGGGGGTGCCAATCCCTGGGGTTCCTCATATTTTGGAGTGCCCATCCCCATGCTTTCCCATCCCTGGGAGTGCCCATCGTGGGGGTGCCAAGCCCATGGGGTGCCCGTCCTCACGGGTCCCCATCCTCAGGCTGGGGGTCCCAGCTCGCCCCCACTCACTCTTCATGAAGGAGGTGACTTTAAGGTCCATGGTCGAAGGTCACGGTCCACTCTGTCCCTAGAATCATAGAATCACCATGGTTAGAAAGGACCTCCAGGATCATCAAGTCCAACCTTTCTCCCATCATCTCCCTAACCACTAGACCACAGCCTCAAGTGCTTCATCCACTTGTGTTTTCAACACCTCCAGGGACAGTGACTCCACCACCTCCCTGGGCAGCCTGTGCCAGTGCCTGACCACCCTCTCAGGAAAGACCTTCCCTGTTCGTGAACAGGTCGAGCAAGGCACCTTCCCTGCTGGGCTCACTTACCAGCCGAGTCAGGAAGTTGTCTGCCATGCACTGCAGGAACTTCCTGCACTGTTTCCCCTCTGCTGTGTTGTGTTTCCAGCCGATGCCTGGTGAGAACAAGAACAAGGGCTTTGATTTTGCAGCTCCTGCCAGTTGCCTGTGCTTACAGCCATCCACTGCAGCACTCCACTCATGAGAGTCATCCCACCACGTTTCCGTGATGGCGACTACGTCGTAGCTCTCGTGCTGCACAATGGCTTCCAGCTCCTCCTGCTTGTTGCCCATGCCGCGTGCATTAGAGTAGAAGCGCTTGAGCCGGGCTAAGGACTTCATTCCCAGCCACGGCCTGCCAGCCTTAGGCTCAGCTCTGGCGGGCCCGGTTTGCCCCCCTTACCCCTTCGAACCTTGTTTCAAGCTCTTGCAGTGAGCCCGGCCAGCTCGGACGCCAGGATTCTTTTCCCCCTTTGAAACAGATGAACTCCACCTGCCGCCCGCAGACCCCACGCAGCGTAAAGCTCCCCATGCTCAAACCTCCCACAGTTCTGTCTGTGGCATCAGCCTCTCAGCCACATGTTCATCAGGGGGGTCTGCTTTCCTCTATCAGTATTCGTCCCTGCCACTGGAGGGACTGAGCAGAACACCACCTGGGCTCCCGAGCCCTCAAGTGATCTCCCCAGGGCCCTGCAGTCTTGTTTAGTTGTTTTCAGGCTCCTCTCTGAAACATCATCACTACCAACCTGGATAACCAGCAGTGGCTTGACCGTACCGTTGTCTCTTGACCGTACCAGAGCAGTCACCAGACCACTCACCAGAGCAGTCCGCAGAGTGACTGGCCCTGACACAAGGGTGGCTGTTGCGTGCCCTCTGTCCCTGACACCAGAGTGGCTGTTGCCTGCCCTCTGTCCCTGACATCAGGGTGGCTGTTGCCATGGTGACTGTCTCCAGGGGGTGGCATTTCTGGTTGCCCCTGACAACTGCCTCCCTCCTTCCCTGGGGGGCCCCTTGCAGGGGATCAGGGGGCAGTGGGCCCCCCCAGTGCCATTGTCATCCCCCCTGTGCTGGCCCCTCCCCAGCTTCAGGCTGCGTGTGGGGGCAGCGTTCACTCTGGAACCTACTGAGGACCCCGAGGGGGGAGCTTGGTTAACCTTCGGCGGTTGCTCTGGCTCCGGTGCCACTTCCAGGGTCGCTTTGGAAAAGCCGTGGAGGGAGCTGGGAAGGGTATGGGGGGCACCACGGGTAGGTTGCGGTCACCCACCATGGTCTGGGGTGGGGCTGGAGGAGTTGGGGGCCATGGGAGTCTCACAGGGTGCCATGGGGGTCCCACATGGGTCGCGTTAGAGGTGGCTTCTGCTGAATGCTTAATTGCATTAAGTTGGGTATTGCCGTCCCTGCCTTTGTTGTCTCTACCTGTTTGACATCAGGGGGCCCATGGGGTGCCATGAGATTCTGTAGGGGTCCTTAGGAGTGCCACAGGGCTGCCATGGGGCTCCCAATGGGTGCCATAGGGGTCCCCCAGGTGCTATAGTGGTCCCCCAGGGGTCCCGTGGGGTCCCACGGGGGTCCCAGTGGGTGCCATACGGGTCCGACAGGGTCTCTCCTCTTAGCATGGATGGATTCCGGCTCGTGAAACTCAACAAAGTCATCAGGCAAGTTGACATCGTCACCACCTGCACAGGTGTGCGGTCCCCAAGGCCAGAGGATGGGAATGCACACCCCATAAGGACACGGAGGTGCTGGTGTCACCAAACAGGACAAAGAACTACTGACACCAATGTGATGTAGATAAGCTGACACTTCTTTATTGGCTCACGGGGATACGAGGGATAACTCCACCTAGCGTATCCTGGGTTACATTACATTTAACAGGGGTTTATATATTCAATTTCCATTGTATAAGCGGTTTAACATAAAACTGCATATACTGCTCACCTTTAATTGCTCATTAAAATTAACCTGTACCTTGATTGGCCCCTAATGATCTTTCGGGTTCCATCACTTTATGTATATTAATTTCTAATAACAATCATTGGTCACTTAGAGTCACACCATAGTCACTTTATTGATTGTACCCTCTAATATTCAGATTAGGATGGGGAGGGGGATAAGGGGATCTTCAAGCAGCATAACTGGTCACTGTGACTTTAGCCGCTATATGATTAATTATTATATTGTTTCCACGGTGGTTGCTTACACATAATATCTTACTTTCTTGACTGTACGGTTTCTAGTTACAGACAATGCTGGGCCTCAGCTGCTTGTACCACCTGTTCGCTTCATGTATGTGAGAAACACGCTCACAAAGATTTTATAAAACTTATTTGGGGACAAAGTCAGTGGAGCAAAAGAACAGCGCTGGGCGCATGACAAAAAGTCAGGGGCACAATTTCTACAAAGTTAACTTGGTACTTATACATTTGCTAACAATTGGGGGGGGGGGGAAAGGGGGATGGCATAGTAGGGTTCAGGGAAAAAAAATATGGGGGGTGTGGTGGTCTTTGCTGTCTTTGTTAAGCTCACAAGTTTCTTATCTTGGTCTTCTGAGTCCTTCAGGAGGTGCCAGCCCCATCTGGGATTTCAGCGGGAACCTCCCTACTGAGGGAGGTTTACATTGATCTCCCAAAGCAGCCATAAAGATAAGGGCACAGTCTGGTTTTCAGGCCTCTGTAATCAAAGCTTAACAAACTACAAAGGAGATTTACACGTGTATTCACAAACTGATGTATCTACAAACAAGCTACAGTAGGAGATAACAAAGAATGATACAAGGCTACATGTTTTAGTATAAAATACAAAGAAGAAAATAAAATTGCATGTTTCGTTCCTTTCAAGCTTATCAACTTTAATAGTTATGCCAACAAGCGATTTTTGGTCATTTGAGAAAGCAAAATTAATAACCTAAGTGCTTTTTCTCCCAATGTACTTGAGCTGCTGGTACCACCTGTTTGCTCTGTGTGCTTTCTGTGATTGCTAAAGTAAAACACAGCCACTCCCTCGTATGATTCGATTAGGCCTAGCTTGATTTTAGCTAAACTAAAATCATAAAATCATCAAAATCACCAAAATCTGATCAGATTGGTAACAACAGGACGAGGGGTGATGGCCTCGAGTTGCCCCAAGGGAGGGTTAGATTGGATGTGAGGAACAATTCCTTCCCCCAGAGGGTTCCCCAGCACTGGCCCAGGCTGCCCAGGGCAGGGGGCAGTCCCCATCCCTGGAGGGATTTAAAAAACACGTAGCTGAGGTGCTGAGGGACATGGGGCAGTGGGGACTGGGCAGTGCTGGGGGAACGCTTGGACTTGATGATCTTTGAGGCCTCTTGCAAGCAAAGGCCCGGTGCAGCAGGGAGGGGGCAGCCTGAGGGGGTCTCTCATCACTCCAAGGTGTTTCAGGAGGCGATGCCCCTCTCAAAGCACAGTGTCCCCACTGCTGAGGACGGGGCAGGTGCCACAGTGTCCCACCAGCCCGGCTCTGGCTGCCGGGAGGTCTGAGGGAGACCGAGGAAGGGCTGTGCGGCCCCCATGACCCCCTTCAAAATGGCGCCTCCCCGTCCACCATCGCCTCCCCTTTCCCGCCTTTTCCAAGGGGCGCCCGCGCATGCGCAGTGGGGATGGGGAGGGAGGTTACGGGGGGGGGGGCGGAGGGGACTACGCGCCGCAGGTGGGCGGGGCCTTCGGTCAGTGCGCGCCTGAGGACGCATCGCGTTCCAGCCAATCAGCGCTCGCGTCTGCGGCGGGGGAGAAAGGCGGGCCTGTGCGGGAGAAGGGGGCGGGCGAAGGGGCGGACGGGCGGTAGAGCTGACGAATCAGATCGCCTATCGTGGGGGCAGGACAGGAGGAGCTGCTCTCTGATTGGCCGGTGGGGAAGGAGCGCGGGGGGCCGTGCGGCGTGGCTCAGCGGCGACTTCCGGTCGGCGGAGTGGCTGACGAGAGCAGGCGGCGGCGGCGCGGCTGCAGGGAACGGTGAGGGATGGGCCCGGCCCGGTGGGGCGGGAGCGGCCCCTGGGCCTGGGGGGCGGCGGGGCCGGCCCTCGGGAGGGGGCAGCGGTTGCCGCCGCTGTGCTGAGCCGTGGCGGGGGAGCGGTAAGGTGGCACCGGGCGGCCCAGGCATCGCCTCAGGAGCCCTGGGCCTGGTTGCCATGGGACCCAGGTGAGGAACCCCGGCCTTGGCAGGCATCCTTAATTACTGCCGTTAATTACACAGCGGGAACGTTGGTGATTGCTCATCAGGACGGACACGTTACTGATCTCCCCCCACGCTCCACATTGTTCTCTTGTCCACACCATTGTCACCCTTCACCTTTTGTCCTTGCCGCTGCTAAGGACGGGGTGTACCTGGCAGCCCCAGGCCGCTGGGGTTGGGCTTCAGCCCCCCAAATGCCACAATAGAGATAAATTCCCAGCTTTGAGGAAGTTACGTTGGCTGTGGGGTCTTTTCCAGAAGCCTGGGCTGAGAAATGGCTTTCCAAAGGGGTTCCTGGCTCTCAGACTGGCAGGAACGTCCCCCCATACCCTATGAATATCCCCCTGAACCCCATGAATGTCCTCCCAACCCCATGAATTTCTCCCTGAGTATCCCTCCCAACACTGAAAATATCCCCCCAAATCCACTTATATCCCCACCAAACCCACAAATATCCCCTCAAGCCCCCCTTATATTTCCCCAGACCCCCCAAATATCCCCGCAGCCCTACTGAATATCTCCACAAAGTCCCAGAATATCCCCCCAGCCTCCTTAATATCTCCACAAACCCATTAATATCAGCTCAGAATCCCACATTCTTCCTCAATCTCCCTGTGGAACCCCAAATCCCATCACGCTTTCCCTGTGGAGAACAGGGATTTGTTCCCCACATCCCATCCCATACCGGTTTGTGGTTTGCTAAACCAGTTTGGGAAGGGAAGAGGGTTGCAATAAGTGAGCTCAAAACCTTATTTTTCCCAAAATTGTGAGTTTTGAGGAAATTTTAAGGGGCCTTTCCTATTGATGGAGCAGCTGTTGGTCTGCCGGAGCTGTTAGTGATGTGAATTATTAATGAATAATTATTAGTCATTGTTAATTTATGGGGTTTTGATCCCACTAAGCAGCTTCTTTCCCCACTTGTCACCTCCCTGCCACCTGGCGTGGCAGCAGGGGATGGCATTTGAGGTCAGATTGTCCCTTTTTAATCATTTCCAAAAAACTCATGGCCGCTGTGTGTGGGTATCTGAGATAAAATCAGGGTATTTACACCCAGTCTGGGTCACCCCGTGCTTTAATCCGTGCTGCTCCCAGGGTTGGGCACAAAATCAGGAAAATGGGGGTGTTCTGTGTAAATCTCTAGGTAGGGGCCCCCTAAAATGACACTCGGACTGGGATTGTGTGTGACGTAACTGGGGGGGGAGGCTTATGACATGGAATCCCTTGGGATAAGGGAAGGAAGGGTTTGGGGAGGGATTGGCAGGAGGAAGTGGGAGTGGAGGGTGTCTTGGCATGGGCTGTGCCCCCCGTCCCTGGCAGTCCAGGCATCGCTGTGTGTCCCTGGTGTTCCCATCCCTGGCAGCACCATCCATCACTGGCCGTCCCCGTCCCTGGCATTCCCAACCCTGGCATTCCCTGGCTCCCCCCCCCGGCCCCCCAGCTGTTCCTCGGCCGTGCTGGGGGGCTCCTGCCAGGACCTTGGGAGCAGGGACTGGCTCTGGGTGCTCGCTTCACCCTCATGATCTGTGTTAATTTCTCCTTGTGCCCTGATAATTGCTATGAACTCATTATTTTGCCCAGATAATCTGTATCAATTCCTCACTCTGGCCAGATAATCTGTATCAGTTCCTCACTCTGGCCAAGTAAACTGTATTAATCAATCATTTTTGCCCTGATAATCTACATTAACTCATCGTGTTGACCCGGTAGTCTCCATTAATTCATGGTTTTTCCCTGGTAATCTGCATTTATTCATGATTTTGCCCTGATAATCTATATTCATTCATTGTTTTTCCCAAATGCTCTCTATTAACTCCTCACTTTGCCCAGATAATCTGTATTAATTCCTCCTTTTGCCTCAGTAATCTGTATCAATTCTGATTTTTCCCAGATAATCTGCATTATCTCTCTCTCTTGCCCCAATAATCTGCATTAACTCCTCATCTCTCCCCATTTTGATGTCAGAACTGGGTTTGGAGGCCCCGGACCCGCCACTGTGTCCCCACCGTGCTGCTGCCAACCCCTCTAATCCCCCCTCTTTCTGTGCCCAGGTGCCTCTGACCCACCATGTGGCTCCCCCAGCTCCTCCTCTGCCTCTCCCTCTCCATGCTCTGCATCTCCAGCAAACCCACCGAGAAGAAGGACCGGGTTCACCACAACCCCCAGCTCAGCGACAAGGTCCACAACGATGCCCAGAACTTCGATTACGATCACGATGCTTTCCTGGGCACCGACGAGGCCAAAACCTGAGAGAGCTGGCACGTGTTATTGCTGGGCCGCTCTCCGTCATCTTTGAAAGGTCGTGGAGAACAGGAGAGGTGCCTGAAGACTGGAGGAAGGCCAACATCGCTCCAGTCTACAAAAAGGATGAGAGGGAGGACCCAGGGAACTACAGGCCGGTTAGTGTCACCTCCGTCCCTGGGAAGGTGATGGAGCGACTCGTTCTGGAGGTCATCTCCAAAGGTGGTGAAGAACAGTAAGTTATTGGGAGTGGTCAACATGGATTTACCAAGGGTACATCATGCTTGACCAATCTGCTATCCTTCTCTGATGTTATAACTGGTTGGCTGGATGAGGGGAGAGCAGCAGATGGCACCTACCTTGAGTTCAGCAAGGCTTCGTACACTGTCTGCCATCACATCCTCATCAGGAAACAGGCAGTGTGGGTGAGATGAGGGGACGGTGAGGTGGGCGAGATCTGGCTGTGACAGATCACAGAGGTCTGGGATCAGGCTGTCACCAGTGGTGTTCCCCAGGGGTCAGTACTCGGTCCGGGCTTGTTCAACACATTCATCAGTGACCTGAGTGAGGGGACAGGGTGGATCCTCAGCCAGTTCACTGCTGATCCCAAGCTGGGTGGGGTGGTGACACTCCAGAGGGCTGTGCTGCCATCAGCGGGACCTGGGCAGGCTGGAGAGCTGGGCAGAGAAGAACCTCATGAGGTTCAGTGAGGGCAAGGGTAGGGTGCTGCCCCTGGGGGAGAAGAATGCCAGGCACCAGGACAGGTGAAGGGGGGCCCAACTGGGAAGCAGCTCTGAGGAGAAGGGTCTGGCAGTCCTGGCAGGCAGTAAATTATCCCTGAGCTGGTGATGTGCCCGTGCCACCAAGAAGGGCAATGGCAGTCTGGGCTGCACAGGGCTGTGTGTGGCCAGGAGGGCGAGGGAGGGCATTCTCCCCCTCTGCTCTGACCTGGGGAGACCACAGCTGGAATCCTGCCTCCAGTTCTGGGCTCCCCAGTTCAGGAGAGAGGGGGCCCTACTGGAGAGAGTGCAGCGGAGGGCCGCGAGGATGAGTGGGGTATTGGAGCATCTCCCCTGGGAGGGAAGGCTGGGAGAGCTGGGACTCTTCAGCCTGGAGAAGAGAAGGCTGAGGGGATCTCCTGAACATTCACAAATACCTAAAGGGGGCTGAGGGAGGATGGAGCCAGGCTCTTCCCAGTGGTTCCCAGTGCCATGATGAGGGGCAATGGGCACAAGCTGGAACAGAGGAAGTTCCATTGAAAGATGAGGAAGAACTTCTTCGGGGTGAGGGTGCCCGAGCCCTGGCACAGGCTGCCCAGAGAGGGGTGCAGTCTCCTTCTCTGGAGATTTTCCAGCCTGGCCTGGATGCAGCCCTGAGGGATGTGCTCGAGGGGATCCTGCTTTAAAGCAGAGGAATTGGGCTGGGGAGCTCTAGAGGTCCCTTCCAACATGGACAGTTCTGTGATTCCCTGATCAGCTCACGCCGGAGGAGAACCAAGAGAGGCTGGGGTAAGGGAAAGCATTGGGATAACTGGGGGGAGAACCATGATGGGTTCTACCACACCTCCCACCAGCCCAGCTTGCTCCAAGCCCCTTCCTCCCTGACCTCAAACCCTTCCAGGGAGGGGGCAGCCACAGCTTCTTGGGGCAGCCTGGCTGGCTGGTGGCTCCACAGAGTCTATAAATTAACAAAAAACGGTGCTTTTCTTAAAATTTAACTTCTCTCCCATGGTTTTGCCTCCCTGTGGGTGTGGGAGCGGGGTGTTTGTCGCTGCTGACCTTGCCCACAGCCCCGGCCTTTGTCTGCACCAGCAGCTGCTGCCACAGTTGGACCTTTGGGCTTAGAAAGGCTTCAAACTCCTGTGCCTCAGCCTCCGTGAGGCTTTTTTTGGGGCGGCTCTGGAGGGCCGCGCTCCCCCCTGGCACCTCCCCGCTGGTCCCCATGGTGCTGGGGCCCTCCTGGAGATGTTGAGGGTTCCAGTTCCCCCTTAACTCTTCCATTTGAGCTCTTTTTAGGGGTTTTGAGGCTGGTAAGATGGTGGTGGTGCCCGTTTTCCCCTCTCAGCGCGTGGATGGGTTTCACTCATTGGTGCAGCGAGAGCGGGAGGTCTCAGCCTCAGGCTGCAGCCCGTGATTAACATGTGGAGGTGTTTTAGGGAGAAATTGGGCTTTCTGAGTAGGAAAAGCTTAACCAGGCGTCAGTGCTGCAGGTGATGTCCCTGGTGGGGCGTGCTGGCTGTCCCCTCCCCGCTCTCTGGCCGCCTGGGGGTACTGGCTCAGCTCCCTGCTTGTGATGTCATTGTTCTGCTGAGGTGTCTGCTGGGGAAAAGCTGGCGGGGCAGCGGGACCGGGCTGGAAGTTGCACGGGGCTGGTGGGAGGATCCGGCACACACCGCCCGCCTCCGGCACAGACCCGCCCTGCTCCGCAGCTCTTCGTACCATTCTAATTATTATAGTTAATGATTACGTACAATTATTTCTAATGATTATATATTATTTCAAATTATGATTTGCTAGAATTATTGTAATTGTTTTCACTATTACTTCTAATTATTACCTTTTCAATATTAATTCTTAATTTTTATTTTTATTTTTAATTTTAATATTATTTATTTCAAATTACTATTATTTAAAATTATTTATCATCTTATTTTAATTATTTATTAATATTTATTTTTAAATTTATCATTTAAATTATCTTTAATTCTTATTTTTAATTATTATTATTTTTAATTTAATTTTGGAGTGGTGTGGGTAAGGCCAAGGGGGATTCAGCAGAAGCCACCCCTAACGTGACCCATGTGGGGCCCCCATGGCACCCTGTGAGACTCCCATGGCACCCAACTCCTCCAGCCCCGCCCCAGACCATGGTGGGTGACCGCAACCTACCCATGGTGTCCCCCATGCCCTTCCCAGCTTCCCCCCAGCTTTTCTAAAGCGACCCTGGAAGTGGCACCGGAGCCAGAGAAGCACTGATGGTTCACCAAGCTGCCCCCTCGGGGCCCTCAGTAGGTTCCAGAGTGAACGCTGCCCCCACACGCAGCCTGAAGCTGGGGACGGGCCAGCACAGGGGGGATGACAATGGCACTGGGGGGGCCCACTGCCCCCTGATCCTCTGCCAGGGGCCCCCCAGGGAAGGAGGGAGGTGGTTGTCAGGGGCAACCAGAAATGCCACCCCCTGGAGACAGTCACCATGGCAACAGCCACCCTGGTGACAAGGACAGAGGGCATGCAACAGCCACCCTGGTGTCATGGCCAGTCACTCTGGGGACTGCTCTGGTGAGTGGTCTGGGGACTGCTCTGGTACGGTCAAGAGACTACGGTACGGTTAAGCCACTGCTGGTTATCCAGGTTGGTAGTGATGATGTTTCAGAGAGGAGCCTGCAAACAACTAAACAAGACTGCAGGGCCCTGGGGAGATCACTTGAGGGCTCGGGAGCCCAGGTGATGTTCTGCTGAGTGCCTCCAGTGGCAGGGAAGAACACTGACAGAGGAAGGCAGACCCCCCTGATGAACATGTGGCTGAGAGGCTGGTGCCACAGACAGAATTGTGGGGGTTTGAGCATGGGGAGCTTTATGCTGTGCGGGGTCTGCGGGCGGCAGGTGGAGTTCATCTGTTTCAAAGGGGGAAAAGAATCCTGGCGTCCGAGCTGGCCGGGATCACTGAAAGGGCTTGAAACGAGGTTCAAAGGGGTAAGGGGGGCAAACCGGGCCTGCCAGAGCTGAGCCTAAGGCTGGCAGGCCGTGGCTGGGAATGAAGTCCTTAGCCCGGCTCAAGCGCTTCTACTCTAATGCACGTGGCATGGGCAACAAGCAGGAGGAGTTGGAAGCCATTGTGCAGCACGAGAGCTACGACGTAGTCGCCATCACGGAAATGTGGTGGGATGACTTTCATGAGTGGAGTGCTGCAGTGGATGGATGGCTATAAGCACAGGCAACTGGCAGGAGCTCCAAAATCAAAGCCCTTGTTCTTGTTCTCACCAGGCATCGGCTGGAAACACAACACAGCAGAGAGGAAACAGTGCAGGAAGTTCCTGCAGTGCGTGGCAGACAACTTCCTCACTCGGCTGGTAAGTGAGCCCAGCAGGGAAGGTGCCTTGCTCGACCTGTTCACGAACAGGGAAGGTCTTTCCTGAGAGGGTGGTCAGGCACTGGCACAGGCTGCCCAGGGAGGTGGTGGAGTCGCCGTCCCTGGAGGTGTTTAAAACACGAGTGGATGAAGCACTTGAGGCTGTGGTCTAGTGGTTAGGGAGATGATGGGAGAAAGGTTGGACCTGATGATCCTGGAGGTCGTTTCTGACCATAGTGATTCTATGATTCTAGTGGCAGAGTGGACTGTGACCTTCGACCATGGACCCTAAAGCCACCCCCTCCATGAACAGTGAGTATGGGGGAGTGGGGACCCCCAGCATGGGGATGGGGACCCATAGGGAGAGGGACCCCAAGGGATGGGCACCCATGGGGATGGGGGCCCCACAGAGATAGGGACCCCACAGAGATAGGGACCCCCAGGGGATGGGCACCCTGAAGTATGGGGATCCCCAGAGACTGGCAGCCCTAGGGACAGGGACCCCCAGGGATGCGCACCCGCTGGAACAAGGACCCCACAGAGATGAGGAACCCCAGGGACAGGTACTCCCAGGGCTGGGCACCCCAAAGGATGGGTAGACCTTGGGGATGGGCACCTATACAGATGGGCCCCAGGGACAGGCACCCCTATGGATGGGCACCCACAGGGTCATCAACCCCCATAGACAGGGCCCTCTGTGGATGGGAACAGGCACCCCCAGGGATGGGCACCCCCAGAGATGAGGAGAACCCATGGGAACGGTCCAACTCCAGTGATGCCCCCTGCCCTCTCCAGCTCAGCTGCGGGCCATGTCAGACGATGTGGACGCCCTGAAGGCAATGCTGGCAGCTGAGCTCAGCAGGCTGCAAAAGGAGGAGGCTGAGCTGCACGCAGAAAAGAGAGAAATGGCAGTGGTGATCATCAGCCTGCAGGAGAAGGTGGCCAAGATGCGGGCAGCAA